>OX235271.1:143857081-144419223 GCA_944472155.2 Trichobilharzia szidati
GCACTACTCCATGATAGCAAATACATACGAAAGAAGTGGATGTTATTTTACAAGACTAGAGTGGCGATATTTTCCCACTTACAGAATATAAAACTGTATGCAAACTGTAGCCACCCAAAAGCAAATCGTTCCAGGCTTCTTTACCACACCACTACGATGTCTATTCAAAAAGGCTTGTAAGTACAAATTTGGAAGGAACCAGATGTCATGCTTCCCAAATCAAAGAAGCAGAGCTATCTTGTATAGACTTTGTAGAAGCCACTAGAATTACAAGACTAAGATGGGAATCGAAACCACTCTAAAGCTATTAATCAAGTGAGTCAAGGTTACAATGAAGCTGGCGTTTTAGACTACTATCATGGTGCTTTATGTACTTTTAACGTGCGTTAAAAGTGATCCAACTACAGGTGAAGTTACTCATGCGCCTTTTAAATCACTAACAATCAAGAGAAGTACTCTAGAGCTGCAAATAATTCTATTAGTTCTAGTACTAAATGGACTCTTAGTCCATTGAAAGATGACTACTTTCGGAGTACTGCTAACAATAATGGGCAAAGTTAAACTATAGACCCAGCTAGTAACGATATCGGGTGCATTGAAGACTTTTTGGGGCAGGCTTAGGGGCACTGTCCCGCGTAAGTAGATGCGCCCAAAAATAATGCTAGCTAGGGAAGTGATAAGGTTTAAATTTGTTCTTCACGTGTAAATCTGCAATAATAATTGCACAGATGGCTTGATAATCACCACAAAGCATAATAAGATGCCTTAGTCGGACGTCCTATTATTGAGAAATAATTATATGTAAAAGCATATTTTCATATTTGAAAAAGTATATTTTTCATCATTTGTTCTTTTAAAAGAATAAGCCTGAGCACCTTGAAATGAATAATGCACTTAAAGAATATTTCATTGTGCATACTTATAACTGAAAGACACAATTTCTCGAGAATGCTAATACATGCACACATACGTCATGATATTACAGTACTTTTAGCCAAACGTAGAACAACAATTTAAATGGTTGTAGTCTGGAGGACTTCCAATATCCAATATCGTTTTTACGAGCTAGTGTAAACTAATTTGATTTCTTTGTGCTCCCCCCCTTGATTGTAAGATAAAGGGTTCCTGGTATTTGGTAAACTTCTGCGTACTTCGTCTCAACTGTAGTAGCTTTGGTTGGTGATGGGATTAACTATATGCTGTTTGTAGTATGCGGTGTGTTTAGACTTTGTTGCTGCCGTGAATGGTTTTCGTCCTTTCACCAGTTAGCCCTCCGGTATTGTCGTCAAAAGAAAAAAGGTAATAATAGATATAATTAGTTAGGTTATTCAAACTAAAAGACAGAAAAAGAAAAAGCAAAGCGCCAAAACAGAAAGTTAATTAAATTTGAAGTTGATACATGTATATACATACATAAAAAATATATACGTATATAATATATGTAATAATAATCATAATAAGTGTAAGTGTAGAGGTTGGTGTAGTCAGGAGAGTAATACAGGAGAGAATGAATAGAACTAAAAAGATGAGCTTAGATATCTACCCAAAATGACGTATTGGATTTTAAGGGGATAGGCGATTTTGACGCACTTATTGTGTCACTGTATGATTGTGCAACCTTCGTTTAAAGCTGTCTACAGACGGTGCCATAACTACTTCTGCCGGTAAGGAGTTCCAGGGATGACAAACCCATCGTGAAAAGAAGTGGGAGCGCATCCGAGTCATTGCCCTCTGCTGAGCTATCCTTCTAAGATTTCCACGCTGAAGCTCATACTTATCCAATGGTAGAACACCTTCGTTTGGGTGATTCTGGTCATTTATCTTGTAGGCAGGAATCAAGTCCTCATTAAGCTGACGGTAGCTTAGTGTCAATATACCTAATTTCTCTAGCCTTTCATCATATGGTTTATTTCGGAAACCAACCACTCCTTTTGTCGCCCATCTTTGGACTCTTTACAAAAGGTTTGCGTCTCTTCTAAGCAGTGGGGGTGCAATAATGTTATGCACTTCAACGTGTGGTCTGACGTATGTTTTGTACAACCTAAGAAAGAGTTCAGGAGTGATTTCACCTAACTGTCTGTGTTAAGGTTATGACCCCAAATGCCCTAGCTACATCCGCCGTGTGATTCACGCTTGTGTCCGTTTTCTTCGTTAGAACTAAACCTAAGTCGCGCTCCGACGTCTTGTAGGACAAACTTCTGGTTGCACAGGGTGTAACTAGCATTCTGCAGTCTACAGATACGTAATTTCACTATAATTGAGTTATGAGTGGAACATATGGCTTCAGTAACACATCTCCACTTTGTTCTGTTTTCCGCTGCCCTCTTCAGCTGGATCTGCGATTGACCAAACTCTATCATCTCCTCTAACGAGATCTCCTCCATGTCACCCTCACACCGATGACATACTCGTCACTTTTTACTTGGACTCTACTAGAGCACTGGTCTGGCGCGGTGTCATTCGACAGCCTCCTTATATTATGCCCAATCCATCTTCATTTTCTCCTACATATCTGTTGAACAGTTGGCTTTCGGTAGGTATGCTGCCAGACAAAGTTTCTAGTAATCATTCCTTCTGACCGACCATTTGATCTTCAGCATGGAGCCGGCGGAAGTGACAGCTGTTTATAAAAGTCTACAGTCTGTTGGAAATCCTTTCCGTGACACGCAGTTTAAGTTTATCACCCGTATAGAAGAATTAACTGGCTTGACATATGTGTTGAAAATGCGATCCTCGTTCCTTATATTGAGTACTGAAGATTACCAGACAGGTTTCAGGTTGATGAATGAGCATGTTACCTTTTCAGTTCTCACTTTGACATCTTCATCCGTCCCGCCTGTATCTGAAACGATGGCTCCTAGATAAGTGAAGGTGGTAACCTATGAAAATATCTCCCGCTGATGGTGATTGGTGCTGGTTGCTTTTGCTGTTGCTGTTGGTTGGTAGGTATTTGATAGCCTCTGTCTCCTCTAAGTTCACCTGCATTCCTGTATTCGCTGCCAAGCACTTCAGCCGGTTTTTTGGTTCTCGCCTGTAAGTCTTCGAGTTTGTGTGACATAAGACATACATCATCTGCGAATTCTTCTAGAGTCTTCCCATTGATGATCCAGCGTATTCCTGTCTCCTTACCCCCAACGCACATTCCAACGTATAATCCAGTCCACCGCAATTAAGAATATCATGGGTGATAATAGGCAGCCAACTTGTCTTACTCCTGTTATCACCTCGAACGCCCTGCTGAGTTTTCCATTGTGGATCAGCGGACACGTAGGTGCACTGTCATATGGCCAGCTGTTGAATGAGGTTGATAAACACTTGGGCAGTGCATACCGTAGTGTTGAAGTAGTTTCCAAATTGGTCAATGCCATCTGTCGAAGGCCTTTTCGAAATCAATGAAGTTAAGGTACAACTTTGAAGGCCATTCTGTGCTTTGTTCGATGACGATGCGTAGAGTTGCAATTTTGTCAGCACATGGTTTGCCTTTCCTGAATGCATCTTGTTCGATTGGGCGGTGGAGTTCTGTATTCAGTACATCTTTTATTCTCTCCAGGATGATGCGCCTTAGTATTTTACTTGACTTGGTTTGACAAGAGCATTATTCCACACTAGTCCTTGTAGAGGCCCTACTTTGTTAGATTGACCAGGTGCACGGTTTCATGACAGATGGCCTGATGTCGTCACAACCTGGGGACTTTCCAGATGTGAGTCTCTGTTGCTTCAGTAGTACTATTGCCGGCCTTATTAGGGGAGTATCAACTAGGTATTCCTCAGGTGAATAAGTAGTGCCGCCATTTTGGTCCGTACCAGAGATACCCACACTGCTGTTTAACTAATTGGCGAAGGCCAGAAAAACTGAATGTCTCAACCACTTCCAGACCAGTGAGGTATTGAGAGTTTAGACCTTCTAAACTGCATACCTTTCGTTGGTTAGTTTTCTCTCCGACACCAACTGGTACAGGCTTTTGGAGTTCGCCGGTATCTTTTGGCAAGGTAAGCCTGAAATAACCTCATTGGTTCCTAAGTTCCAGGTATGCGCTGTTGTCGGTCTGACTCTTGGATACTCACCACGTGAACCAGGTCTTCCGCTTTGCTCACAGAATGTGTTGCGCACCTCTCTTCACCCATGGAGACCTTTTATCAGCTGTGTTGTGACTAGAGGGACGGTATCTGAGATCTCTGTGTAAACAATCTCTTTTGCCACTTGCCAGTGTTCATCCATGTATAACTCAGCTCATTCTGCGGGGCATTCTACGTAAGGCAAAGGCCTTCACATTCTGGCATAGTCCGCTCTGTCCCACTGGTGGGTGATTGGTAGATGCCACCCAGTAAATGCTTGGTGCGGCCTACGGTGAAGTGACACCATATGAAGTCTGGAAGTTCAGTAAGTGGTGGGTTCATTGCACATGCACACTTAAGTTGCTTGTCAAAGCATATGGCAACATTCCGCCTCCTTTTCATCCCTGTCTCTCTTAACCAGAACCATATCATCCATACTGATTTCATTGTCGGCGATAGCGGGAGTTAGTCAGGTTTCAGTAAGGATGATTACTTTGAGGTGAAGGTGTGGCTGGAGGTTTCTGAGTTCACCTGCTTTCCCTCTCAGCCATCTCACATCGCTATAAGGGCGGCTGACATTGAGTCTGACTGTCAGTCTCAGGTCCGTGTCGCTATGAGGACACTGAGGCTTGGGGACGTATTGTGGCCTCACTCTGCTGTCTCCTTATAGTCCGACGTCTGATTTAGCAGCGTCGAACGTGTCCTGTCAATTTACCCTTGGTCTCGTACCACCGTTGAAGTACTAGAGCCAACTTTGCACATAGCAGCCCTGGGGAGTGAGTCAATGTGGAATGAGCTGGATGGGGTAGCCACAACTAGTACTTGAGCCAGTAACAGTATTCTTTCAGCCACTTCGGCAGAGCCAAGTGTCACTCTTAGTGGAGGTGGCTTACCCTGAGATGCCTGAACACCCATATACAGCCTGCACAGTTTTGCTAAATTGATGCTCAGACCTAATTTACTACAGAGCCCTTTGTTTATGTAGACTATCATTGCACCCTGGTACATCAAACAGGATAAGGGAATTCAATCCACTGACCACAGACATAGGTTGGTTCTGGCTGCTTGTCCCTCTTTGTAGTGTCAGTCACTTCAGATTTCGTCAGGTTCTGACTAGCCTTTGCTATGCTGCCCTGCTTGCTAGTGAATGCAAGTGGTGCTTTGACAATTTCGTCTCCCCCTGCTGTTCCAGGTGTGGCCTTGTGAGTCTTCAGCTTATGAAGATTGATATTTACAGTTGGTTGGGCTGGAGTCTCCCTCCTACAGATTTTGCCAAGTTTTGGCGATGTGGTGTTCTCAGGTATGGCACTGGATGAGATTGTGTCGAGACACAAAATTGGCGTAGCCAGATGTACCGGAACCTCAGGCCCGGGTTCTTTCTCATAAACTCATGAAATGGTTTTAGCACCCCATTTTCACAACGACAGTGTACCTATCGTCTGCAAAAATTGCATTCAAACGCTGAATCAGTTTTAGAGATATCAACACCACAGGCCTTACATACGTCTCCTTTTCTAGATGACGCTTTCTAGGTCTTTTTTATTGATAAATTTTTTTTAGATGCAAATATGTAGATGTATAGAAAGGTAGCCCAGGTGTCAAGCAGGCCACCAGGTTTGGGTAGAGTTGTTTTTATGTTTTATGTTTTATGACGTCTTGAACTTTTCTTTTTTGTTTTGCTGTGTCGCACACCGGCTTCCTACGGATATATGTGTCGTATCACTTCCGCTTGGTTCTGCCTGTGCCGTTTCAGTGCTAGGCTGTGGCAATGTAGGCGTCGTATCAGAACAGGCGAGATATAAGCAGGTCTTTAGAATGTTTTTCGAGATGGAGTAAATATTTCTGGGTTACTGCCTCTGGCCGAAGCCCTCGCGACTACAGAGTAGGGTCTTTTTTAGTGCTTTTTAAGGCTAGTTTGAGCTGCCATAGTGATAATTACCGTGAAGTATGCTTATATATGACTAAGAGATAGCAACAGCATCTGCGCAACAATAACAATATAACTTATAAAGGAAAAGATTAGCAAAGAAAAGGCTTGCGACTTCACCTAATAATTTTTGGTTACTCCGCTTCGCAGCAATCACGTGGCAGACCGACAAGTCTTGTTTAACTGAGCGAGTGAGGAAAATGCTGCCACAGATGTAGCACCTAAGGCCTTGTTAGTGGTTCGAGACAGCTGAACTAACTACAGAGAGATTTAACAAGAAAGTAATGGTGGAATTGAATTCACCGGATTTTAAAAGCATTAAAGTATTTTTGTTCAACATACAGTTCCGAAATCTGGACTAAAGTGAAATACCTAGTTTTTTTTTAACTTCCAATTGTTGAATTAAGATGTCTCGCTCTAAATTATCTGGCCTGGGTTGATAGTGAATGGTACACTTTTGGCCAAGACAGTGACACCAGAGTTTATCTCATTCCTTTGAGTTGGCTTCAACGAAGCAGCATTAGGTTGGATAGTTATCGCCGCTTAACTTCCAAATATCAATGAGGTCACGGCCACTCACTGGTTGTCCTATCTGCATATTTTCTATAAGCAATTGACCACTGTTGATTTAATCTAGGAAGGGTGTTCTGCTGTCAGCTAGCCAATATATATCACTCTTAATGAATTCGTAGGGACAAGTAGCCTTGATGGCGCCCCGTAAACTTCTGTTGGGAATTCTCATGGAGGCTTAACGTTGTTTTGCTGGGGTCACAAGCGATAATGACCTAGCTGAGTCTACAGGGGTAAGTAGCTTACCAAACTTATTAGACAACAGCATTAGTCACCTAAGACGGAATTCTAACTTTCATTGTTAAAGTCGAGTCGTTAGGCGAATTTCGCGAGTTCAAACATCCGTGATATCTCACTGTCCTTCTTGCACTATCCCCAGCTAGCTGTGCAACCATCATCGCACAGTGATTCTGATCCCGAAGTATATCTCCTATTTCAAACGAGATTTAGTTTAAAAAGAGCAAGTTTATATACAACGTATCTTGAGCAAACTCCGATATCCTTCATCTCATAAATATCTAATGGCCAAAAACGAAGGATTGCTTCAGTTGCATGCTTCTTGATATTTACCTCGGATATCGGGGATTAACATGCTGATCCAACTCGCCGCATCTCCTGGTGACTGCTGGCGAACATGGCGTGGCGGAGTGCTTGGCTGAAGTCGAGTTACGCCTGCAGATATCTGTACGTGATCTTACCTGCTAGGACTCATTTTTGATTTATCCAGGAGAAATCCTACCGGGGTGGGTGTGAGCTATTTCTATCCACGGAGAATATTACTCACGCCGTTCCACTGGTCAAAGTATGCCTGACGCGCATGGCTGTCTTAAATGCTTAGCCGGGTTTAAGTGTGTTTGAAAGCCTAGTGTTGGAAGACAAGCGGGAGTAACTAGCAGGAAGAGACTCTTATTCTTACGTTCTAAATGTAAAGAGAAGCTTGATCCTAGCCTTCTGGGTAACCTAGTGGGAGACTGTCGTGGAGATGATTTCCTCAAGGACTATAGTACTTAAGGCTTGGCTGGATTGAGGCCCGTAATCGGTCGTGGTCTTTAAAACAGTCCAGCGAGGTCATCGAGCGCACGATTGATGGCATTTCAGAATCTCACTCATCATTCAGTGGGAGCAGCTCAGTCGCTGGGTTTGAAAGCCTGCCATCCGTGACAATTAACTTTTGGACACCAGTCAGTCAAATTTCCGTGTCCATCCCAACAGTATGTATGTAATGTTTTCCTTGATAAACGTCAAGCATCTAGGTAGCTGCTAACTCGGAGGTATCCGCCAGGAAGTATCGTTGGCATGTATAGTATCCCTGTCAGGCAGGAGTGTCGATTGCACTAGGGTATTGGCTATTTGCCAGCTGTTGGGTTTTTCGCATATGTATAAATTTCTTGCAAGGGCTGTGATGACGTGCTGAGATGATCTGATAGTGTACCATTTGATATGCAACTCACGAGAAATTTTGGGGTCGGAAATTAGGTGGCGAGATAAAGTCAACGGCTTCGAGAGATGATTAAAAGGATTTTTGATATAGGGTGTACGTTTTCACTAACAGAAGTGCGTTCCAAAGTGTTGTTTACTCTGTTCGAGATACGACCTCAGCAAAGAATGTTATAATAACATGGTTAAACAAGATATATGCCTGCTTTTCTGTTGTGTTTTGACCCGAAAGTTAACGCAAAACGCTTAGAGGACATGAAGATGTCAGGAATTGGTAAAATATTCACTGATACAACTGCAGGACCACCACAAATACAGAAAAACATGTACTAACATGCTGCCAACACAACCACGGTACTTCAGGTGACAAATTCAACGTGTATCTACCAAAACAGTACCTGTATACAAGCTGAATAGTGGTATTAATGAGTGCAGAGAATATCATGTTCCTTTTGTTTCCTGTGCTATTCCAACCAAGGGGAATACACGTCAGAGCTTCACAGCATTAGACTGATATGTAAGTATGCAGAATACTATCGGTGGCTGGATTCTGGTCGAAAACCTAAGTAAATTTCGTGCTTTGATAGTCAGATAACATGAAGAATGGAGACCCAAGTGGAAACTTTACCAAGATAGTATTGCTAACTAGAGGTGGTGCATGCAGAAACATACAGAAACTGCTTGAAAAATGAATTTGCAAAAAATTAAGGGTATGAAAAGACATCAGTATGGTTGGAAGTTGTGTTATGTTCCATAGTTCGTGCACACGCCCTAGCTAGCTAAGCAGACATTGTCTCTCTCTATCTTCCTCACCCCAATACGGATTTCTTATTTTCGACGATCAATTCGTCGTTTTGATTCACCTTCCGGACAGCTGTCAAGTCTATGTAGGACAAGTACATTGGGAGCTGGAGGAAATATACTTATCTTTTCATGTAAGCGTAGCTTGCGGGCTCGTCGGTATCATTCAGCTTCTAAAGTTTCTTGAACTTAAGTGCTTTCTGTCAGATATCTTTATGTAAAACCTCAGTATCCAGTTCTCAAAAAACAAAGACGTGTTTGATGATACTGCTGAAAATACCACAAGGCTTGTAGACTGACTTCTTTTCATGTGTGTGGATGAAACAAACGAAGAAGCGGTGAATATTTTTTGCATTTCTGATGTAACTGGCTAACGGTTACAGAAGATGGAAGTTCATTTTGTGGTATATTTCAAAGGTAAAACCATATAATTCGAAAAATGCTGAACGGACTGGTAATCTTGGAACTGAAGCACTTGCTTACCAGATTCTCTCAAATCCTTGAAACTCAAACTAAGCCTGATTCAAAAGTGTATAAGGGAAAACTTATCTTGTAATCTGATAACAAATAGGTGACTTTGTGGTTGTACTATGACCTTTTCCGTTTGGAAACTGAACTTTGTTGGTTTTGATTTACTAGAAATAATATTAGTGATTTTTGTTATTAAGCTATCAGTCTTTTGTTAACTTATATATCCAAGATAAAACAGCAGCTAATTGATACTTTTAACTTCCTGACAATCAGTTAATTAACACTGCAGTGCAAACGATAGTTTAGAATTTGAGGGTGTTGACGTTCATGGATAATACGATGTTTACTAAAGCAAGATTTAATACCCTGTAGAGGTGAAAAATTCCCCAAAATTATTGACCACAGCAATCATCACTGAACATTGGATGCTGACCCTCGCTGTTTAAGTTGACTTGTTTAGCTGAAGGCTTCCGGTGAAGCATCCATGCCATTTGGTACTCCGTCATGTCACGTTCGTGCACGATTACTAGCCAGTTAAGCATTCACCTCAGTCCACGATTTGGTCCCGAAATATACTACGTACTTTGGACGACTAAATCTGGTCTTTTGCCTTGCCTTTGGTACATGAGGAACGAATACTATAGAAGTTGTTGGTATTTGATCTTGCCTTAGTATACTACATACAGACCACGAACGTCGATACCGTCAGCCTCTAAACTGGTGAGCCCGACGTGACTGCTGTGGTCAATAATTTTGGGTAATTATTTACCGCTACAACCCACAACTTCTATTGATTTTGTTCAGCGTAGACAAAAGGCAAAGAAAAACACAAGAATTGATCGTCCAAAATACAAAATTACATTTCGGGATCAAATTCTCAGTGTGAGGATGACTGCTTCAATAGCTAGAGATCGTGCACGAACAACCGGACGTAACAAGACGGCGTGCCAAATGGAGTGGTTGCTTGACAGGAAGCCTTCAGCTGAACAAATCGACTTAAAAAGTGAGGGTCAGCATACAATATTGAGTGATGAAAGCTGTAGCTAATAATCTTGGGAAATTACCAACCACTACAATAGTATTTCCAGTGAGATATGTTTACTGGTATTCATGATTTCCTCCGCTTAATCTGTGAATCGACCGTTATCTTATGAGTCACTATTACACTTAAATTTTGTCAGGCTTTGAAACGACTGCATTTGTCTTTGCTTGCAAATAATTTTGGCGAAATAAAGACATGAAACAAGAAGTAGAATGAAAGGTTTAGTGACTTTTTTGTTACTTAACCAAATGCAAAGTGTGATCTATACGGTACAGCTAAAAGGCAAGTCAACTGACGATTGGCATTATTCTTTGATTCATTTAAATTTTATAAATTTATGTACCCAATACATCTTAACTGCATTTTTCACTATTTTCATCACTTGCGAAGAAAATATTCTTCATCATTTAGAAAATTTCAATGAGGAATGCCTTCAATTTTCAACACAGGTTCCACTTATTTGTGGATGTGCTCCCTAAATATCTTCGGTTATTGTTAGAATGTTGTAGATCAATTAACGGGGTATCAAACAGGTACCATTCAGATTACTTAAATTAATCTTGTAAGGAGTTAGATATTTGTTTTACATTTAGTCACAGTTTCATTTTGACAGATTTAATGGGAGTGATATCGCTTACTAAATATCATCTACTTAGCATTCTTCAGAGTAACCCACATTTTGTCCAGAAACTATCTTGTTTAGTGTAGTTTTGTCTGTTGCTTTTAAAGTGAAATAGTATTATTTTATTGTTATGCAAAATTCTTGCACGTATGTGGTTTTTCGGTACTATTAAATCAATCATAATTGTCAGAATTATTCGGGTGAATGTTAAAGTTTTCAGTATACAGTCGTAATTGTTCGTGACTTTTATTTACTAATCTCACTAAACATGTGATACTTATCTTACATCCATCTGGACAGTCACAGAGGCTTCGAGTTATCGTCAGTCATTATTTCGTCACATATTAGTCGATAGAATTTACAATACTGTGAAATAATGGTTGCGGGAGAACAGAACAGTATATACAAACCAGTTGGATTGTTGATCACCGAGGTGAAAAAAGAGTATAGAAGGTTTATTTGAAGAGCTTTATAAGACAATCTCCCAATAGACTATCACAACAAAACTTCACAGCAAATAACTATTCACACAATAAATTGCATGACTTTTGCATTTTCATTTTGAGTTTTAGATACAATATTCTCAAATTCGCTATTTTACTCTTTCTTTTAAAGTTCACTATCTTGATCGACAGTGTTTAAATTATAACTAAGTGCTGTCAGATACGAGTCTTTTGTAAACGGATTCAGAAAGATGTCTCACATCATTACAAAGAGCTCACATCAAATACATTAGGAACATGATAAATGAACACTTCATCAACAGCACACACTACATTCTTATGAAATTCGCTCTCATAATGACTGATAAATTAAAAAGTAATCCATGAAATGTATTACTTCACCATCATCTATGTAGATCCCAAACAGCGTCGATCTACATATAGGCTCTTGACAGTGGTATCAGAAAGTTTTAATAATACCCATATATCCAGAATTAACAGCCTTCTGATTTTATTAAGCTTCGTTGATCCTATATTTTAGAAATCATCTGATGTCTAAAATGTATTAAACAGACCAACAGAATGCCTATTATCATTCAGTATAGACATGGAAATCAAATTCATGAAGCATATTTCTCTTACACTGTATGAGAAAGCGAAAATATAGATTGAACTTAAGACCGGGTAGTTCAGTATCCAGTGAACTAATTGTTAATATTCTACCAATGAAAAACAACAAATGAATAGGACATAAATAGATGGGAAGAATATTATAATAATAGTAATAATTTATTTCAATTTTTCTCATACTGCTACTTTATTAAATCCTATAATAAGTACTATATATTTTTAAAAAAAGATTAAAAAGCAATTCAACAAATCAACTGGTTCCATATATTATGTGTGATTACGAACGTGGACTCATTTATCAGATAAACAGTGCTAACGGTATTTTTGAAAAAATTGATTTAACAACAATGATATTTTCATGTTTCACAATATTAATAAATCCAGTGGCATTATGCTTGACATTTAAAGTCGCCATTAACGCTAATCTGTTAAGTATACTAATCATGTTTGAAATTACATCTGAGATACTAGTTGCGATATCACAGATTGGAAATAAATTATGTCCATATTTTATCGCTACATCAGAAATGTGGTTGAATGTTTTAGCATGTTATATGTGGACAAGTGAATTTTTAATTAGTTTATTTAATTCATTTTGTAGACAAAATGTTCTTGGAATGGTAATTGAACGTTGTTTCAATATATACTATCCAAATACAGATCTGTTACGCTATCCTAAAACAGTAGGCGGATTATTTTGTTTTTCATTAACATACAATCTAATCAGTAATTTACATTTAGTTATATCTGTAGAATTAAATTCAAATGGTCAATGTCAAGTTATTTCAGAGGAGATAATTGAACATACACATAAAGTAGATTTGATTGTTCTACGTAATATCTCTTTAGTAATGATCGATATTTTACCATTTCTCTTAGTGATTGTTGTATCTATTCTAGTGATATTAAGTAAGAAAAAACATAAACGTAAGAATAGCATTTTTATTAATCAACAATCAAGTGGTGGTAAAAGCATACAAAGACAATTGGATTTGTTAGTTCTTGTATGGTGTTCACTTGCAGTTATAATAAATGTTGTGGATTTATTTTTAGAGATATGTGAAGCTAACAGAAAGTGTAAATTTACCGCTGAAGTAACTCATGTTACTTTAGAGTTACTACGTTCCATAGTATTTCTTACTCGTTCACTAACTCTACTCACCATTCTATCACCTATGAGAAGTGAAATGTTAAAATATCTGAAGATGTTTTTAAAGTATCTACAATTCTGTAAAAATAAAACTTAATATTTACCGTCTTTTTGTTTGATAAACATTAATATTAATAATAACTGAACTTATCAATACACAACAGTTATGCCAGTCAGTCATTTGAATTTCTATTAGAGTTCATATAAGGAATGCTGAATAAAAATATTATTAAATTTAATTGAAAATTATAATGACTGAGTATTTACCATCTTCATTTTATTACTGATTTAATTTTGTTTTCTTGTACTCTATCTCTTTGTTTCTTTCTTTCTTGTATATGTGTATTGTTTAACAAATATTCATTTTTATTATGAACTCAAACAAAACATTTTAAAAAATTAGTAAGTAAATATTTCTGAAGATTGAACTATCATTACCTTGCGTATTGTTTAGAAAACACAGAAATTCAGCATCATGTGCCGACAGATGCAATGCCATACAGTGAACTAATGGAAACGACACAATGTGCTGAAGTTATACATATACGTTATTCAGTAAAAAATTGTAATAAATGTTTGTGAGTTCTAATGGAATGTTTCAGCGTTATTTTGTTTGACAGAGGCTAACATTACAATGCAGGGTCCCGTTTTTTTACGTATTATTTGAGATTAATCAGTTAGGTGTACCAGCATCCTCAGTTAAATGATGGTATTTCTACCGAGACTTGAAACCGTCATCTATTGTCCTGAGTACTAAAGGATTATCCACTAGGATAGTGAGATACGAGATTAACAGCTTTTTCGTCAGCTAACAGTTGTAAATATATTGAAATTATTTTGAATTTACCAGTGATTGAATACACTGAACCGAAATGTTTGGCCTCTGTCGACACATCGGCTCTCATTACATTTTTGATTCAGAGTTGTCATCAGTTAGAGAACCATTGGAAAATCTAGGATTGCTGGAAAGCTGTTTCATCTTGGTTTGAGACTCCTCATCGGTATGCACCCACGAGGGTTTAAACGCACGACTTTCTGGTTATAAGGCGAGCTTGCAGACTATTCAACCACTGGGACTCGATCGAATGACCCATCAATTCCAACTTCTGCCAATTCGCTTTGTTAATAGCTAAAAACGTCAGCAAATGTCATAGGCGAATAATACATGCTTCGACGGTAGTTGGAGACTCAGTAGGAACAGCATTACTGAACAAAGTGCAGGCATATTCCGATGACTAATTAAAAGTGGGAAAAAGTCATCAACTGAACAACAACATGCTGGCTCTAAGGCGTCGTCAAAGTGTCTGTTAAACATAACCAATCATTGAGAAAAATTCATGATAATTTTAATCGATGCAATGTTTCAATGTTTATGGTTAGAAATTAAGGAATCGCTGAAAACTGAAGATAATAATATGGGTTAAAATTAGTTTGTTAATTGAAGCACTTAAATTGTTTTGTGATGACGGACTGATTGATGCATATATAAGAATGAGGGTTTTTCGCTTAAAAGGTATTAGTTTTCAGCAAGATTCAGTAAAGACAACTGGCGTGTTGTCAGTGCCAGCCATGCGTGAAGAGTACCAAAAAATTTTCATATTTACTATTAATCAAAAAATAAACAGTAATACTGAAATACTTTGAAAATTGTAACTGGTACACCCGTTGCTAACACAATAAACAGTGGTTATAAGTTTATGTGCTTGAATAAAATGAAGTGTACATATGGCTTCGCCATAAAAAGAACTGATGAGGAGAATCTTCTATGTCAACTTAATAACATTATAATATCTGTTTCTTCCTCATTGGAGACTCTTTAGTAGCACGTACCCAGGAACTTTAGCTTAAGGAGTGAACCTATTGAACATTCAGATACAGGGACTTAAACCAGTAGCCAATGAATTCTAACTCCTGCCAATTAGTGATATGCAACGCAATTATAAGCCACTGTCATCGACAAATATTTACCGTGACACCTAAATTTATAGACCCCACTGTTCATGACTTCTCACTAGAACTCATCGCAAGGTGAGTATCTGGTAAGCAACTTGGTTGTGACGAAAAATACAGACCGATGAGATTCGCTGATGGATATGTATTACGAATATCAGATCGGCAGAAGTTAGAATTCATGTGTTGGCTATTGCACTCCGGCCCAGTGGCTTAATGTTCTACGGGTCTACCTTTTAACCTGAAAGTTCTGGGTGTGACAGAAGAGTTCCAAACTAGGAAAGAGGCAGTCAGGTATTTTTTGGATCTCAGTTTCTTTCTAACTGAGTTCAGTTAATAATCTACCCTTTAATCAACTGAATCCCTGCAAACCAATACCTGAGCAGAATAAGATAGATCTGTTCTCAGTTTTATTCTCTTTGAACTAAAATAAGTTGTAATACAAGAGATGAAGAGATGATCTAGAGTTCATCTAAAAGTTGATCTATTTTACTCTATCCTAAAATAATTATTACACACATGTTTCTTCTTTAAAAAACTGGGAATGACCAAGACATGAATGCTGTGGTTCACCAGATGTTTAAAAAGGACGAACGCTATAACAGAGAATACTTATTTGATAATAATGTGTAACCCAAGATATATCTTGCTTTTTTCTTAAGATTTATATCTACTATGAATAGTGGTGTGCTATGCCCTTAATGAGTTCATTAAAAGTGAGTTTATTACTACTCGTATACTAGAAACTTTTAAACTCATTTATTTTAATTCTATAAATCAACTATATAAAAACAGGGAAAGCCTTACAAACGTTGTAAGGACTACTGAATCCACTCATTTTCGCTAAAGCTATATTGAGTAATAAATAATAAACCAATTAATAAATAAATCGTGTAGATAGCCATAGATAGTCTTGACATTTAGCTCATCAAGTGGTGTGTAATTTAGGAAGTTTTACGTTTTCTAGTGCAATTAGTAAAAAGTTAGTTTTAGTAATAGTAATAATCTTCACTCTTGTAAAAATGAAACATACATATGAAAGAGTCACACCTTAAATAAAATAAAAAGTTTTTCTAATTCGACCTAGAAAGATGAAATCAAATTTATAAGAATACTACTTTATTTAAGTCTTGATAAAGTAATAACTTCAAGTCTGAAGAAATTCAATTTGATATAATAATAATAGAAGTAAAAATACTTCTTGAGTTCACTAACATATAAGAACGAAAATGAATTCATAATTTGTCAATCAAATAAAAGGGAAAATTTATTATTTTTCATTAGGACACTGCAGAGAAATGGACAGTTAACTCAGTAATTAGGGAAATTAGTTTTTATCTACCGATTTATATCTTTGCAGGAAATTTGGGAAGTTATTCAAAAGAAATCAATGACCTGTGTATAATTTTTCAATGAGGCGGTTGTCAGTCTTTAACGAAAGTAACATTAACTTCTATATATACTGTGTATTTTTAAAACTGGGGATCTTCCGTCTAGGAGAGAATGGAAAATCAGTCAATTGATATTATTTTCATCAAGGCAAGAAGAGCAGGAGTTGCAGTATAAAATTTAGTATACAAAAACTAAAGTAAATATTTACAACTAAGCCTAATAACATTTAAACTTTTATTTTTGAATCTGACAGTCACTCTTAACACGTGACAAACTCTACCAATTGTGAGGAGTTTGAAAATTCAACAGCGTTCTTAAAAAAATCTGCTGAGAAAGAACTTTGAGGAGAATGATAGAATAACTTTACTAATCATAGCCTAAGTAGTCATTCAAAACAGCAAAATGAGTGAATTAATTCAGAGCTGTTTTGTTCTAGTTTGGGACTTTTCAGTTGTGCTCACTGATAAGCTTCAGGTTACGTGGAGGCGATTTTGCGAACCAGTCACACAGACAAACTCCAACTTGCAGTATATATAGCCTCATCTCCATCGAAAGTTATCGGTGGGTGTCTTTTAACACCTCATTTTTGTGGGTCATTAGTTTTCAGTGGTTCTTCCACTGAGATCAATCAAACCTTGACAATCCAAATGCAACTCAATTTCACTTCTAACCACTTACACTGAACGAAACTGCTTAAGGCTATTGACGGACAATGTAGGGTTGTATTTATGGAGATTATTATATACTTACATGTTTACAGCTGAAGCAAGTGGCTCATATATTACTACCTGAAGACGCACTTTTCGATCATAGTGAGTTGATTTCATAAAAAATAACCATCGTTTACAAAGCTTTAATCAGACTTTCTAACTGAAGCCTTTTCAAGCAGTCTTAGAGCCTACTTTTCTACTTTTAGCTCATTATAATTAGGATTGAAAAACGAAACCCTAGCTGAGCAGCTAGTGGAATTTCACACGATGGTAATGTCTCGCTCATCCACACGAAAGCTGGACATATCCTACGATGATTGCATACGAATAATAGCGGAAGGGTTTCATGGTTAAACCATCAGATTGCTGGTTTAGCAGCCTGGAGGTCACTAATTCGTGTCTTGCCAGGATAAGCGTTTTTAATTCACGTGCAATCGTCGCTCACCAAATCAACACCAATCTATCAATCCAAGTCAGTCTCAAACAGGTTCATAAATAATAAACAATTATTCCTTAACTATTATAAAAATGTGACTGAATCTGTAGCATGAGTTCTTGGAGAAACTATTCTTTATTCTCCACTCAGTATAGCAGTTTAAAAAATATACATTTGGTTGAAAAGTAATTATGGTAACGCTAAAATACTTGTGAAGTAATCACAGATATTTTTATTCCGTAAATCTCCCTTGTTAGCGAAACCTCTTTTGCATTAATCATAACCAAATGACTAAAAAAACTCCTAAGTTTTCTGTAGGACTTCAAGACAGTGTATTATTAGAAACTAGTTATTATTTTAAATTATACCATTTTTCAATTTACCTTATACGAATCAGTTCGACAATAATTCCCAGACTAATTTATAACTTAAATTTAATATTCTTTGAAGTGGCATTTTTCCTAATCTTAATTAAGACCACCAAATCATTTTTCGAGAAAATGTCTAATAATAATAATAATTCGAAGCTAAATTATTCCTCTGAGACTTAAACATTTGGAAAATTTCAACTTTACTTTCCACTCAAAAGATTCACACTGATCCGATGCGATAACTGCTGTTAACAATAAGCGGAACAGTCCATATAGGTGATGCTGTTGGAAAGGTTAAATATCTACAGACAAACTGTTTTTTGTTTATCGGAATGACTGGTTGGTTTTTATGTTTATGTAGGAGATTTTTCTGGTCTCTTGGATAGTTAAAGTTATTTCCTATAGTTTGGTTTGTAAGGGTTAGTTATGTTTTTACGTGTTGATCATGGATTGATATCAGTTAGAGAACCATTGAAAACCAGGGAGTACTGGACAGCTGTTTCATTCTAGTTTGAGAATCATCGGAAGTACGCACCCACTGGGGTACGAACCAAGAGCTTCCTGGTTACAAGGCAAGCTCGTATACCATTCAGCCACTGGGACCCGATTCAATGGCTCATGAATTTTAACTTCTACCAATTCATGATTTAGCGCAACCCCAACCATTGGCGTAGGTGGGATGTCCATCCTCATACGTGACAGCTGGATGGACCTCACTGGTCACGACTTCTCACTAGAACTCCAGGAAACTCCATCCTATAGCAAGTCACTAGCGAGCATCAGATTAATTTTCTAAAATTTCGTTTGTAAGGGTTAGTTATGTGTTTACGAGTTGATCACAGCAGCTGTTTAGTACTCCCTGGTTTTCAATGGTTCTCTTATTGATATCAATCCGTGATCAACTCGAAAAAATTTAAAGCTATCCCCCGACTGGTCAACTAAAAACTATTGGTAAATCTAATCAAAGATTATAGCTTAGTTTACTTCTGAAATGTACCTACAAACGGATATATTGAAGTAGTTACAGTCATATATCTCCATATCTTACAGACAGAGCTAACCTATACAGTCTGTCGTTAAGATGTATTTTGTCGAACAATTCAATAAGGCAAAGCTATTAACTTAAAATTTATCATTTAATGAATTCTTTGTGCCAGTCTGCCTAGTGAGTTCCAATCTCAAAAAAATGTCATGTGAATAATGTGCAAAAACCATGATAATGCGTTAGTGTATATCTTTTGACTGAAACAAACACAGTAAACGTCGCCTAATCCTAATCAATTATGTGTTCTGTAACCTTAAAAATTTGTAGCTTGTTTTATAATTGTTTGGCTCATACAAATTCTTTCGAAAGTTTAATTCACAAATCTTTTTAGTTTTAATAAAATGAATCACTTGGTTAACTAAAACAGAATAATTATACAGAGTGGAACATTTTTTTCAAATTTGACCAACTTATTGATCATTTAATTTTATTGCCTTGCCGTCTACGGTTATTATGGAAGAAATTAGTATGTGCGCCGTATATTTGAAATGGTAAATTCGCCTACGTTTAAACAGCTCATAAACTATAAATCTTTTACTTACATCAATGTCATGCAAGTCTAATACACCTTATCTGTATGAGGTAGGCATGTTATCACATCAATTACTGACTGAACCATGTTGAGTTTATTATCCTTTTAAACCTTATTTCCATCAATATCAGGTACAACATAAATTCAAGTATTGATTTGTAGGGATTTGGTTGATTGGTTACAGGATTTTATCATGAACTGACATTGGTTAGAGAACCATTGGAAAAACTGGGAATACCGGAGAGCTGTTTCGTCCCATTTTGGGACTCTTCACAGTACGCACCCACTCCGTGGGGTTCGAGCCCAGGACCTTCTGGTTACAAGGCTAGCTCGCATACCATTAAGCCCGGTGGGTGCGTACTGATGAAGAGTCCCAAACTAGGAGGAAAAAGTACTTCCAGTACTTCCAACTTTTCCAATGGTTCTCTAACCAATGACAGTTAATGATGAAATCTTGTAACCAAACAACATAAATTGTTTGTAAAAGTAATAACCTGCTTCTTGGTATGATTTGCAAAATGATGGAGAATGACATTAAGAAATATGACAGTTGAAATTTACGGTTTTATGTCTGGTGTAACGATATCTGTAGGTGAACCTTGACCATTGAGAATCGGTTCAAGGTGTTAGGTCAAACAATTGAATGTTAGGTTTGCAGTTGCAAATATGATATAACGGGGAGGACAGAAATACTTCAAATAAACTGAGACTTGAAAATGACCGGTCAAAATCTGCCCTGCTTGGAACATCATAACATCCAAACCAAATTACTATCAAGATAGTTGAACCTATTAGCTACACCCAGTCTTAGCATCACACAAACGATTTAATTCCACTCTCACTTTATACAGATTCACGTGTGAGAACAGGAACACATCAGGAGCACTAACTGCCGTTTGCATATAAGTGTGGTGGGACATGTAACTATACAGCTTGAACACAATTCAGTAACCAAGCCTCGATAAGTGCAAATGATAGGCTGTTATTCTTGTCCATATCAGGACACACTTCTTGTACGACTTATGCGACAGTTTGTGTTAAAAGCAAGCATCGTGATTTTATACAAAAGTAATCAGAGGAGCATGCTGAGATAGGCTGCGGTGACAGCCAATTACATAATATTAAACTCCCTACTGTGTATGAAAACATAATTTAATGCCACACTTGGTCTGTCTTAGTAATTCTTATCTGATTGTCATCTTCCTTACTCTTAAATATCCTATAACTCATTACATTAATTGATAATTTCTACTATATTACCTTTATTGGCTTAGAAGGTAGACAAGTGATCAGACTGTTGACAGTGTACTCAGCTAATACGCTACACTAACATCTAAAACATTAAACAATTTTATTAAAAAGAATATTGTTTTAGACCCAAAATGTTAAATTCAAAATCAGCATAGTGAATTAACATACAGGGAAAAAATTCTTGTTTACATCAAGTTCTACTCTAATTGTCAATACCTAAAGAAATGCGGAGCTAAAGGATTCACAGTCTTTTTCATATTGTTGAATCTGCCATAATTGGCTATGTTAAAGGTCTATTTTGAAGAATTATTACGATCTTGGTGTATTACTTACAATTATTTCATTCTACATTCAGTAAACAGGCAAGATAACCACAGTAGCACCTTCAGAAGTACCATCATTTCAGAAATAAGATTATGAGGAAAACAACACACAAAAAGATGGAACTGTTACTTCAAGGTTCATAATAATAAGGCAGAGATATAGAAATACTAAGCTAATGCAGACAGCGTCGGTAGCATAGCGGTTGGGAAGCTCGCCGACCATACACATGGTCCGGGGTTCGATCCCCGGCCGACGCACTCCTTTACCTCGCTAAGCCAGAAATAATGCTGGTGAAGAGGAAAGGTTAGGCATGAGGCTAGCAACTTCATCCTGTAAAAATGAACACTGCAACAGAAACGTCAAGCCACTAGCTTGAAGCCCGTCATTCCACTGAGGAACGTGAAGGAAACATAATACAGACAGCAATACTTTGCATTAAAATCTATCATTCTCTTATTCATTTAAAAAATATATTTTATTTACTTAGTCAGTCACCCTAGCTGTTTAATCATAAAACGTGTAAAAAAAAGATGACGAATGTCATCTGTTTGGCTTAGAAGTAGCGACATTATGCATGCATTTTTGTTATAAATGCATACTAATTCTTTGATATAAAAAAGTAAATTCAAATGATTTTCAATTAGCATAGTTATTTGTGTTTAAACAGGCGACACTTTGTTATTTTATTATAATCATTAAAAACGCTACGAAGAAGCTATTCATACCACATAGGCTGTTATCATCCAGTTAAACTAGATAGGTGGGTGAATTACAGGTGACAATCAGTTGAGTAATTCGCCTACACCACTGATTCATTCCGTTTGTCAGAATGAATAAAGTATGTTTCAAGTTTGACCATGGATTGACCAGGCAGTACTGAACAGCGGTTTCGTCCTAGTTCGGCGCTCATATGCAGCACACACCCAGTGGGACCCGACTCTGTGGCTACAGTTCTAACTTCTACCAGTTCGCAGTATTAGCACAGCCACCAGCTACCAAACTTGAAACAAATCCAATTACAGATTTATTGCTGTCAAAAATGAAGAGAAGTTGAAATTCCTTACGAGAAAATTAATAACTGCCACACCATTCTGTCTTTCTAGTTTGAAAATCTTGAATTCACATTGTTACTTCAGCTTTATATGACATTATATTCTTTATACTTTGTGTGTATTTTATATCAGTGCATTTTTCTCAGCTGAAAAATTTAAAGATCCTGCGATTAACTGTCCTACTTCTTTTAGTTAACTCTGTTCAAAAAAATATGTGGATGGTGTTTTATTTGTATATAATGTCTTCATAAAGCTTTTAATGTAATGTTTTATTAATAGTTGCACCACTGGAGTGTGATTAAAGTCTGTCAAGGGGAAAATTAACTTCTTCTGCAAACTTTACCAAATTAATCCAATGAAATAATGGTATTTCATGTTCCAAAGCGGTTAGGATGCTCGCCGACCATGCACATGGTCCGGGGTTCGATCCCCGGCTGACGCACTCCTTCACCTCGCTAAGCCAGTAGTAAGACTGGTAAAGAGGGAAGGTTGGGCATGAGGCGAGCAACCTCATCCTGTAAAAATAAACACTGCTACAGAATCTTCAAGCCTCTAGCTTGAAGCCCTATGTTCCACTGGGAACGTGAAGGAATAGAATAAAATAATAAATAATAATATTCCATTCAGTTACAATTCTCATAAGTTAATAAGAAAGTGGTTTGCATATGGACTACAATTATTCATAGACAGTGCCTTAATAGAACACCTCTAGTTTCTGTCTGAGTTTATTACCTAATGTAAATGCTACGTAAATCAAACACGTTTGTATGATGACTGAATACGTGGAAGAAGTTTCATCATGGTAAATGAACCCAATGCTTGTCAAGATAGTTTTCTTCATTTATGCAATAGTCACTTTTTCTTCCTTTCTATGAAACCTCCATCAGTAACTCTTCTGCGGAAGTGACATTATGGATGTCTCTGTAATTTCTCAAGTTTATCTTTCAGCCTGCTTGATATTTTACTTACAAACTGAATTTCACTATCCGGAAAATGTTTCCATGTGAATATGCCATATTACTCTTTTCTACATTTAGCTGTTCAATACTAGTTTAAAGACAGTTATTAAACATAGTATGCTCATCAAATGATGTTAGATGATTGGAGTCTTGATAGTTAACAATAAGAAGCAATATATGTTGAATGAACGTATGTATGCATAATGGTGAAATGACTGTCTATATGTTTATTTCTACATAATAGTGAAATACCACAGCTAAAGAAAACACCTCAAAGTTGTCATTTCAAAGTAAAAGAAAGGCTTCATTTGAACAGATTTTCTTTTTTATATGAAAAGGTTATCATCACACTCCTCTTTTAAACAATATCTTCTGATTTTCTCTACCAAAAACTAAAAGAAAAAGTATTTCAAGCGTTAATTCTCTTCGAAAATCTCCTAGGTTATTCACGTGAACACGCAACAACCGTATCTTTGTCAGTTTAATGTTATCATACACGAAAGTTAGATTTATTAGACATGGAAACACCAGAGAAAGCTTCTCATCTAATACTCTTTTTAAATATGCATCTCAACGTCTTTAAATTTGTCAAGGATTTAAAATTTTGTCGTGTTATACTGATATTGTTGTATTGAATTCAATATACATTCGTGAAGACAAAATGTATCCCATTTAGAAGGTTATCATTCCTACCACTGCAATAAATTCTGTAATTATTATTATTACTGCTGTCACTCTGGGAACACCTAAAGAGTTGCTTATTGATCAAAATCTAACCTGCTAATAATGAAATACTACAACCATGATTATAACTGCAGTCAGCATAGAATCTTTGAATTCTCTTCTCTGTCTTCTTTCAGCGTTTGTTTCTTCACCTTGCTTTTCATAATAATTAATACGTCTATCTTGTTTCTTTTGTCTGAAGTATACTCAGTCACATGCCCTTACTTGGTTTATGTAGATAACTCACCACATTTACTGTCTAAGCATATTCCTACTTGAAACACATAACTTCAACTTAACCAAAATTAGTTATTTAGTATTTTTGTTTACTTGTACAGTTGAACCTTATAGCATAATAAAAATGCTTGGAAGTTCTTTTCTTTACTTATGAATGAGAGTTTATTACCTTAGGTGCAAATGTGCTACAGTTTCAGTGAAATATTCCATCCAAGTAATCAATATATACATCTGCTTTTATGTAGGAGCTAAGAAGTTACTGAAAGAATCGATAGAAGTTAGAATTCGTTGGCTGGTTACTGAATCGCGTCCCATTGGGTGAATGGTATACGAACTTGCCTTGTAACCGGAAGGCCCTGGGTTCGAAACCTAGTAGGTGCATACTGACTATGGTTCTCTAACTGATGTCAATGCGTGGTCATACTCAAAAAATTAAATGAAATAATTGATATATTCCGTCTAGTTAACGCTTCATATTTTCACATATTACCTACAACTACTGATGTTCTTTGTTGTATTTGTATTAAGTTCATTAATGTGGGATCATAAAGAAAATGTTCAGTCGGTGAAATGATTTACTATCGTAGTAGTAGAAACACTTATACAACTCATAGGTCTTCCGGTCTTATTCTTATTAATAATAGTAATGATGTTTGTTGCGAAAATATTTGCTTTACCATATATTATTCTAAGAGAAACTGACACTTAAGAAACATCCAATCCCTAAATTGTGCTTCCTAAGAACACAATTTTCCTGGAAGACATTTATCTATCATTGAATGCATTCAAAAAATGATTATTGTTTTGATAAGTCACCGTAATTATTGGAAATAACAGTGAAGATAGCCTGAGTCTTATACGGATTCTCCATTTTTATTAAACGTAAAGAAGGGTAAGGGAAGCATGAAGCTCACCTCGATTTCACACTCATTATTATTATTCTGAATACCGAAAATGTCGACGCTAAGCAATGAATAATTCTTATCGGCTGATAGTGTAAGATATTTTGCTAGGCTAGTCAAATAAATAAGAATAGATGTATGCAAATACTAGTTCATTCATAATCCTGTCTTTTGAATAATTTAGCCATATCCTTTATATTGGCAGACATTCTCATCTTTTTACGCTTATGAAGACAGCGACATTTAACTATAAGTTCAATTCTAGAAAATTCTGCCGCCAGAAAAAAACGAAGCAATTACACAGTCAGAAAACCTATTCATGAGTAGTTTATTTCATATCATTTTAATGCTCTATTGTCTTTCAGCAGTATGAATATTTCAGTGATAATTACTTGTATGTAACTTGGATAGCTAAGACCACATCGTGAATCAGATATCTTATAGCAGTTATACTAATATTCATTTTAAAAGGACATAATGGTGGGTTCGTCATATTAGAACTAGAATTATTATAATATTTCTCTAGATCTCTGGAAATAAGTACTCACTCCCCACATATTTTTACATTTGTATCGATTATTGAATTCAGTGAATGAGCATAAGAAGTATCTTTAAACCGTGAATCCAAGCAACTGCTCAGAACATCTCTGAATGCTATCAAATATTAGGTAGTAAATAAACTAGTCAGATTTGTATAATTTTTTATTTAGTCTCCAGTATGTGCAGTACAGAAATTTATCAACATTCCTATCATTTAAAACCCCACCATCCATCTACGCAAAACTGTCATTTTTGTTCATTTTTTAAAAATAAGTGTTTATTAGAAGTCAAGAAAATAAAAATAAGTCACACAGCAGTGAATAAAATCTTCATCACAAAGAAGAAATCAAAATATGTATTCAGAAATTGAACAATAAGAGTTTATAATGAGTAAAGTAAAAATGGTAGTAGCATTTTAAAACTCATATAAAATTTATCGTCACACTTATACAAATTAATTTTCATACGCTCTTCCAGTATTTAAATAGATACGTATATGAATGTATAAAGAAATATAAATGTATATGTCTTCATTTCTGTTTCTAAGATTTATCCTTCTTAACAAGGTGTTCTCCACAGAAGAACAACATTATTGCTATGCTTGAATTGTATTGACATGAATGGTTCATGTGAAAAATTCATCCAATATGAACCAGTTAGTATAACCACTTGCCAGACGCGACCATGTTCTGAATCCAAATAAGTTTTCATTTTACTAGTCACATCTCTCATAGCTTCACCAGTTTTAGGAGGATTTCCCATAATTTCTTTAAATTTAGTACAGATTTCATGTTGTTTGCTTAACGACATAGTTGATGCAATAATATCAATATCATGAGGAAGGTCAGGTACTCTACCATCTTTGGCTCGTTTATGTTCCTCTTTGAGACGACGTCTGAAAAAAATAATCATATAATAAAAATTAAATTAAAATTAAAAATCAGTTTTCTTTTTGAGTTTTGATGCACAAATATGTAACAAAGAAGTTGCTGACACGCCATATATTGTTATGTTTGAATAACTACTCTAAATAATAACGTTTCAATGTAGAATAAAATAGTGATCAACACGCGAATTTTTAGAGAGCATATGTATAGTACCTATTTTCACCTCAAAGGTTTGAATATGGTAGCTAAACAGATAGACATTCTGTAGTAAATGACTTTTAGTTTTTCTAATTATTTAAAAGTTTTTGTAAGCTGCTGAGATGAAGTATAGTCAAATCTGGTCGTTGTCCTCCTAGATATTTAATTCTGGTATGCAGTGAAAGGCTATTAAATAAAAATATTAACTTCAGTAATGAAGTAAATATGATACAGCTAACTGAAGTTTAATCTTACCCTACTCATCGATTACAATTTTGTATTGTTAAGAAAAAGTAATTTATTTATCTATGCAAACACTTTGTATCTGTCAGTCATTTCGTTGTTTTGTTGAGCCTATTTATTTTTATCTATAAGGCCGACTTATCAGTACCTACTAGTCGCCATTTATTATAATGTCTCATGAAATAAGGCACTATAAAAGAGTGAATCACAACTGGTCACTAAACAATATGAATATAATTTCGAATGAGACGTGATTTATAATATCAGTGATATTTATCTCTCATAAAATGTTATACTAAGGTTATTTGTAAATTCATTGAGTGAAAATGCAAAGTATAAGTGATGAAGAAAGGAAAGTGTTAAATTAAAGAAATATACAACCGATATATATATATATATATGTATATATACGTCACTTACATTTCTGCCTGTTTTAAACCAAGTCCACGGCAAAATTCATCCAAACTAACTTTACCATCTTTGTCTGTATCAAACCTTGAAATCCATGTCTAGAAAGCAATGCATAAAAAAGAAATAGTGAGAAAATAAAGAAAATTGCTTATGAATTACATGTTAGAGTTTAAATATATGCTTTCCTATATTGATTAACGTTTATTCAATTTACTAATGTCAGCCAGTGATGCCCTACACCCTTTTAGTACTTGTAATCATACCTTAACAATTTTGTTTGTTCACCAACGAAGATTAAAGTAAACAGACCCTAATCCTAAGTGAAGTCAAATTACATCTGACACTTGAAATTATTCTTCCTCTCAGGTGATTCAAAGACTTTCTCAAGAAATCTTTTTGTATAGCATTTAAAGCCCGCTAATTCATTTGATGCCTATTAAAACATATAGTGTGTGAATGGAATTAATAGCTTCAATAAAATATTTCTTCTGGAGAGTGAAAAAAACCTTTATTCTAGAAATGGTACAAGTCATAAGTAAGAGACAGTATGCAATAACAAGGTTTTATTTCTTATATTTTTGACTAAGAACTCTTTTGAAGTCTATGTTCACTTCATTCATTGGTTTCTTCCATTCACAATACATTTTTGTCCCTCATACGCTATTCGAATTAACCATCTTTAATGTATATTTATACTGCCATAAATAGTTTACAGCTAATAACTTTAAATAGATTTGTTATGTGGACATAGAAAATTCGAAAACTCTCTAATGAGTTAGTAAGTGCCTAAGATTAAAAGACTATCGACACTTGTTTTGTTTTAAAGATCATATAATTAATGGAAGATTAGACAATGTTCTGTATCCAGTAAGGAATTTACATTCCAGTCTTTTGTATATTTGAATACATGAAAATATTTCAAGTAATTCAACAAGATATTGAATCCCAAAAGAATCAATTAGAATGATTTTGTATACTCATTTAGTCATTGATACGAATGTCGTCTGTACTGTCCACAAATACTGATACTATTCCTTTTTATCGAGAGCACAAAACTCAGTTTTAGTTAGTTATTTTTATCATTAATATAACAAGCTATGAAAGTAAACGGAGAATAGGTATAGAAATAATCCAGCTGAAATACATCAGATCAGATGATTTCTATTACCAGAGTCTAATAATATTGATTTTAAATAACTTCAATTACTTGTCTGGGAGGTAATCACCAGTAGTAATAAAATAAAATAAAACATAATTCAATGAGTAAAAATAAGATCTACAAATAAGAGCTTACATCAACTTGTTTCATATCCATCCTATTTTGTTGACAGTATCTGATCAGTTCTTGGCGATCAACCATTTCATTCCTATCCTTATCCATTTCAATGAATGCTGTAATAAACTGCTCCATTTGACTTTGTTTATTCACGGAAGCCATGATTAATCAAACAGTGTGTTCACTTATTGCTGTAATCTATTTCAATTTACTTCAACACGAATAAATTATTACTACTTACCAAACTAGAGAGTTAAATAAATGAAAAGTTAGATAACCGCAAGTTTATATATATGTCTTTTGTATGCAAATGAGTTTAACCATATATACTTGGAAACGTTCTGATTAGACAGATAATTTTTTTTATTCATGTGAATGGTTTAGAGTATTAACTTTTTCATAGTAAATAGTTCATTTAGTTTATCGTGTATAGATCTACTAAGGTATTTTAGTGTATGCATGTGAGAATTGTTAATTTGGACCAATAATTTGTAAGATAGATAAATCTTGAAATCTTTTTAATATAAGATACATAAAAAAAGTACATTAGTCTGGTAACAAACAACATATTATTTAATTTGTATATGAAGAGAAAGCTTGAGATAACTGAGTTGTAGAAACAGAGCAAATGTATGGAGAACTCTTTCTTTGTGATACCGAGTTAGAAACCCAGAATCATATAAAAAGAATAGATTGGTGAATTTTATGTAATGAAATCTATCTTCAAGATAAAAGCATTTGTGTAATCGTGACTAGAAGGATCAACTACAGTGTTAGATTAAATTATTTATTTTTTAAAATTTTATTATAGCTTGATTCCACACAGTATTTTGGTACAAGTATGAAATTTTCAGCATGTGATATCGGTAGCCCAAATTTTGCTGGCCGACCATAGATATCGGGTGTGCCTCAGCGGGGGATCGAACCTCGGACCATGCGCATGGTCGGCGAGAGTCTTAACCACTGTGCCACCAACGCATCTATTGATGAAAGCATAAATGATCTAGGATGGAATTATGCTCAAAAATACACTGCTTTCCGAATAAATTTTATAGTACTATTATTATTATTATTTATTCCTTGCATTCTCAATGGAATATAAGGCCTCAGGAGTACGTCTCCACTAAATCTACTTCTTTGACATCACTTTCATCTGACTTCATTTCCTCTTCATATGATCTCGTTCATGCCAACCTTGAACGCTGAACCTGTCACTTTCTATACGGATTCCATTCGACGGCCTACCTGCAGTGACTTGTGTTTTGGCGGTTGTCCCAAATAATGTCCAGTGTATCCCCAATTTTCATTTTGCATATTGGTTGATCAATAGGCTCTTGGTTCGTTCGCTGACAGGATTCTTCTTTGAATGTTCTTTCTGGTCTGCCATACAGTCATCAATACTGAGTCAGTGAAGTTATTTATTGATGAAAGTTGGCTTCAGGCTGTTGACAATGCTTTTCTTGTTGTGACCACTTGATCTCTGAATATTTAGAAGCATTGACTTGATATTGGTGTTTATAGCTCAGATATTGTTTCTTGTTCTGAATGTTGTAGATCTCCACATTGAGAGTAATGAACGCCTGTCATGATTTCCTGATCTGATCTTGACTGGCTTCAACACCTTCACCCGTGCTACATGTAGCTGAGACGAGGTTGTTGGTGTGAGTGAAGTAGATGACTTCTTGCTGATCTCCGCTGCTGAAGGTGATTGATACCTGCTTTTTTGGTTAGCTATATTCATCACCACCATCATTTCCATGTTCACTTGGAGTCCTAATTTTGCAACCTCTTTCGTCAAATTGTCAGTTTTTTGGTCTGTATATCTTTGACTTCTTGAGATAAGAGTCACAAATCCTCCTCCTAGTTTCCTTTATTTCATGCAACTTATGTCGGCCTTATTGCTCCCCACGGCCTGTTGTACACATTACAATAAAAAGTGTCTCATAGCATATTAACTAAAGAGCGTCAGGAGGTTATTATAAGAATAAGACTAAATAATGATCGTCATCAGTTAGTCGGATAAACGGTGATGATCAGGTACCATTTCATAAACAAGATGAATTCTAAACTGGAGGACAAACTGAATTTTTGGAAACTAACAGATTCATAGCAGCACTATTTTGTGCATATTTCCCTTAAATTCCTAAAGCGGAACTGTCACTTCTCCCAATCTGAGGTGTTTTGTATTCTTGTCATATGACGATAATGTGGATGGTATAGTTACATAAGCCTCTGAGTAATTCGCTAACGAAATAAATTGCCAAGGATCCCTTTTCTGCTAGTTGATGCAATGGAAGCTCATATATGACCGATAAGTGTACAACATTCCTTGAAGGTGTACTTCCTCTTGAAACCATGAGTTATATTCGCCTATAGAAAGCAAAAAAGAAGCTTCATACAATTATTTCCCTTGATAAACCTACTTTGTTTAGAAATGGAGTTGTACAACAGAATTTGCATTGTAATTATGAGGAAATTACTGCTTAAGTATATTGTGAATACTGTTGTCTTCTCTAGTAGCGAAATGTACACAAAGGATGATAGATTGGCTATAGGATCTCCATAGAACCTAGAAAATGGCTGTTTGAATTAGGAAAGATAAAAGGTGGAATTATACTGTAATTAAACGGATGACACATTTTTGTTCTACGGTAAATGTACATATACAGTGCTGTGAATCTGAGGAAATTCAGCTGCACCCATTCTTATGGGTATTTCTTTCACAAAGGTAAACAAAATAACCCTTAACATAGTGACTCATCAGTAACGAGTGGAGAAGATTGATCCATCAGAAGAAGCTTATCTCCATTACTAGAGAATAAAACTTGAAATGCACATTTCCATAGCTTCTTACAGTGAAACAAAAGGGTTATCTAACTTAATATTTAGCGTTTAGCGTGGCGTCAGTTTTCTCTAAGAAATGTGTACATAAGCAACTCCACTTGATCTAGGATATTTGAAAATGAAAATGGATGTTCAGAATTCATAAAAGCTAACAGTAGCTTATAATATTGATGAATATGAATTGGTGATGGTGGATCCAAAGTTTTCATTTCCGCGTCTACAGCTCAACTGAGTTATCCCGGAAGAGATCCCATCACAACTTTTGACCACAGTAAACAAGCAGATATTTTATTGAGGATATCTGTGCCTATCCTTCACTAGTCTTTCAGTGTTTATTCGTCCTATTTCAAATACCATTTTAATTAGTCTCTTGCATCAGATTATTTAGCTTATGAGATTAGTCAGGTTTACATACAGATTCCGGAATTGTCATCTATCTGGTTCAGAGAATATAAAGGTTATTCCATAAAAAGCTTCATTGTAGCACACCTGAGTAATTTAAGGTACCATGTAGATTTTGATATAACTTTTGATGTAATATTCCACATAGCTAAGATATTATTATGGACAGTTTACCTACTTGTTCTTCAAGTAGTTGAATCTGCGTCAGTAACATAAGCCAAGCAAGAAATTTCTGTCCAGAAACAACACGTTTAGAAGTTATTCCCTCTCCGGTGATCACTGGACCACATGATATCTTCCCACCCAGTATGTGCTGCACTGTGCGTGTACAGTGTGCTGAACTCGGTATGAAGAACAAAATTATGATTTTCAGTACCAGTGTCAAGTCAGTTCTATATGGGTCAGAAATTTGAAGCGTCACCAAAAGCATTTTCAACAGGTTGTAGCTTTTCATCAGTACTTACTTTCATTCCATAGTGAACGTCAGATGGTCAGAGATGGTTCTTAACGAGAAGCTCTGGGAGGAAACTAATTAAGAACCCATTCGCTCTATGAATATGTAGAAAAAATGGAAATGCATAGGATACACGCTGGGGAGATCATTGGATGAAATACCGCGCCAAGCCCTTTAGTGGAACCTGAGTGGGAAACGATGGGTTGGGAATGTGTCAGAGGGTGGCATCAAGGAGATGAAAACTTATGATTGATCGCAGGGCTAGCTGAAGTGGACTGCAGAGGATAGGACAAAATGGAGATGTACTGTTGAAGCCCTGTGTTCCACTGTCGGTGGCACAGCGGTTAGGACTCTCGCCGACCATGAACATGGTCCGGAGTTCGACCCCCTGCCAACGCACACCTGATATCAATGGTCGGCCTGCGAAATTTGGGCTACCGATATCCATGCTGAAAATTCCATACATGTACCAAAAATACTGTGTGGTTTCAAGCTGTAATAAAAATAATAAAAATAAAATAAAAAGAATAATAATACTATAATAATACATTGCTCCATTCATTCCACATATAGATTATTTCATGATAAACTGGTCATTACAGTTTTTTATCCTTCGTTTAATACATTTGTTGCCTAAATGACTCAAACAACACATCCTGCCACCATGAGTTAAATTTTTAATTTTCCTCCCCGCTATGTATGAATTTATTCCTATTATCCATTTCTCAAATTTTATAATTACACTCAGCACACCACATTTATTTTGTAGATTCCGCTTTTTTCTTGTTATTAAACTAACTGAAACCAATCTGGCCTCATATCAGTATTCATATTCTACGTTAAAAGAGGTATTAGTCGCATACCTGACTATTATTATTATTAGCGGAAAGAGACTGTATCATATAACTGTAAGAACTTTAAGAAAATATGTTTACAAAATAACCTGCTTGTATAAATTCAAATAAGATAAACAAATTAGTTGTCTGAGAAGACCAAAAACTTCTTTCTTTGTTAAAAATATTTGTTTCTTCTTCACGTAGTGAATTCACATCTTTTTAATGCACACTTTTGTAAAAAGAGTAATGCTACTGAGCTAATCTACCAACTACAGATCGATGAATTATTTGGTACTTTGGACTAGGAATTAAATATTAGTGGTGATAACATTTCGAATTCACTGCCTGTGATTAGAATGAATCAAAAACTGAAACTCTATGACACTTAAAAATATAGATTGAAGGTTTATTTACAGTAATGATCGACTTGATACACGTGGATGTAAAGGGCGGCCTGCTTAAAACTTGGGCTACCGGAAACCTCCATCAATATATTGCATATAATTTCTCGTATTCAGTTTGTTTAAATCTACTAAAGTATGACTTGTGATAGCTTTGTTTACCCTGGCGAGTTTAAAACATTTACAACCTCCTGATTTGCAAGTTCCTAATAAACATGTGAATAAACATTATCCTTTATAGCAGCTTATCTCAATAAATTAGACTACCATTCCAAAGTGGTGTCCCTCTTTCACAAAATGTACTTTCTGAACTTGTTACAAATAGCATTCAACAAAACGTCATGTATTTCTCGAGAGAGAAAAAGAAGGGATATCATAATTGATTGATTTGCGCTTCAGGTCAGACACAACTGTGCCACACGATCTACTGTCGATCAGTCTTTCATTTGAAGATCCTGGATGAAAAGAAAATATTTGGCACTAAGCCCTGCTGAAAATCCTATAAATTATATAAACACCGGTCAGAATAAATCTATTACTGTTATTCTTACTCATCATTTTGTATAGTCATCTTCATACTGAAATCAGAGACAGTTATAAGAAAAGCTGTGGGCACGATGGATTTTAGTTGATCTTTTAAACTTGTAAGTCATATTCGCATACATGTAGAAAGTTGTGAGATCCTGCCTTTGTTTTTCACTGTCAAACTTTTCATTATTTAGGTGTTTACACTCTTCCTGTGGTGAACACAGGGAAATAATTCTGTTAAAATCCCTTTCATGCCATCAAAATCCCTTATCAAAACGGTGTGGTATTCCAGAAGAAAGATTAATTATATATTATAGGTTTCCAGGCCGTAGGTGTTACGAACTTCCTGGAATAATTTGAGCGCCGAGTCAGATTGATTCATTATAAATTATATATAATATGTGATTTGCGAATGTTCAATATGTAGAGCTTAGTGACAGATTATGGGATGAACTTTCTGAAGTTCCAATGGAAAGTCGTCACCATTAAGATCCACCAGGTCAAGTGTGAAAACAGTTACTTGCCGATGACAGCAGTTGGTGGCGTCAGCATAGATTAAAAACTACCAAAAGTTATGATTCCTTGGCCATTCAACTCACTGAATGACGACATGCTCACCTCGTAACCTGAGCGACCTGTAGTGAGGTCATGTCTATGTACTACTGGAAAGTAGAATGAAAATCTGCCCATCGCTTTCCAGGTGACATCAATTTATGACAAAATCCACCATAAAATTTCTTAATTATTGATTATTATAAATGAGTAACGAAACTATGTTTGCACCCTTCTGCTAACAAAAATAACTTTTAATGCAGGCTAGACATATTCTCATTGTTATTCTATTTGACACTAACATATGAAATTAATTTACGAGTTAAAAAACTTTAAAGAGTCATCAGTAATACCAATTTAAGTTTTATCTTGGTCTGTACGCAGAACAGTGACTGATATCAATTTAAAACACTTTTGATATTGCATATAAGAAAAAGGTTTCTGTGCTTTCATCGAGTTCATGCTAGCGATATGATCAAAGAATTAAAACAGAAGAGGCTAACAGAATCATATAAATGAACATTTTAAGGACATTATAAACAGAAGAATATGTAAATTTCCTCTGTATAGGAAAATGTCATCAAAGATTACTTCAGTTCCAATCATTTGTTTGCGATCACTTTTGCAAAACATAAAGAAATCTGAGTTTATTTCTTGCTGAATATTATCAATGCATCCAAGAAGGCTCCATTATTTCTACTTCAACAAAGTTGATTAGCCTTCACAACACCGAACTTATATGCATCTCTAAGTATCAAAATCCTCGGTAGTACAGTGGTGAGGACACTTGTCGGCCATGTACATGGTCCAGGGATCGATCCCGAGCCAACGCACACCTGATATCAATGGTCGGCCTGCTAAATTAGGGCTACCGATATCGCATGCTGAGAATTCCATGCTTGTACCAAAATAATGTGTGAAATCAAGCTATAATAAAATTTTAAATAACAATGTATTCAAATCTTTTCTTTTTGATTCTTGGGATAGAACAACTGTGAGCGAACAGGTAGGCAAGAAATTTGTACAACTCACGATAACAAGCTGTATTATTATTTATTATTATTCCCTTAGGTTCCGAGTGGAACATAGGGATTCAACCACACATCGCGAGTTTGTTCTGTTTTCTGCTGTCACATTCAGTTGGGTTCACTGTTGCCCATAATCTCTCATCTCCTCTTTGCACTATCTCTTCCACGTCACTCTCGCACTGACGACCCACTCGTCGCTTCACATTTGGATTCCACTTGAGCAATGGACTGGCGTGCGATATCATTCGACGGCCTCCTCAATTTATGCCCAATCCATCTCCATTTTCTCCTACGTACTTGTTGAGCAGTTGGCTCTTGGTTGGTTTGTTCCCAGCCTGAGTTTCTTGTTATTAATTCATTCTGGTCGTCTAGCTATTTGAACTTCAGTTTGGAATCAGCGAAGGAAGCTGTTGGTAAAATTCTGTAACTCGTAGGAGATACTTTTCGTGTCACACTGAAAAAGTTTCTGGCCCGTATAGAAGAGTTCACCCACTTAACACCTTTGTCAAAAATCCGGATCTTGTTCCTTATGCTGAGTGCAGAAGATTTCCAAACTGGTTTCAGGCTGATGAAGACGTGTCTCGCTATTCCAATTGTGGCTGGCTGGCTTTGACATCTTCATCCGTAGTTGAAACAATACTTCCTGGCTGGATAAGTCAGGGAAGTAACCTCTGTTAAATCTCTCCCTTTGATTGGGATTGGTGCTGTTTGTTGTTGCTGTCGATGTTGATTAGTGGGTATTTTCATAACCTCCATCCTGTCTATGTTCACTCGGAGTCCTGTCTTCGCTCCCTGCCACTTCAGTCAGTTTGTTAGCTTTCGTCTCCAAGTCTTGGAGTGTGTGTGCCAATAAACATTAGTCATAGGCGAAATCTAGATCTTCTAGAGTCTTCTTATCGGTAGTCTAGATTATTCCTGTCTTCTCACTCACTGTACCCACTCTTACGCATAATCCAGTCCACCACAATTAGGAATATTATCGGTGATAATATATAGACAGCCTTCCTTCCAGTCGGTAGGTACATTTCCTTCTTTCCAAACCTTTTGCAATAATGGCGTGAGGACAACTGCCGCAGTCTCTGTTTTCAGTGCTTCGGATAGAATTCCGTCTAGTTCTTCTTTCTTCCCAGATAGCCTTCACTAGCTTGACTGCATTGAAAATTTCCGCTTTCGTTGGGAGATTGGTGTACACCAGCAGGCAGTTCTGTGTGTGCTGTTGATGGTAATTCTGGGCGAGTTGCAGGTGATAGTCGATTCAACAGTCCTTCAGAAGGATCCACTCACTGTTTTATTTGTTTCCCTTCCTTGTTAATCAGGTTCTCCTGAGCATCTTTTATTGGTTTCATCATCTCTGTTGACATCTTCCCAGATAGCGAATGACTTGGTTATCTGAAATAATGTCCTGAGGACTGTTTTACCTGCGGCTTGCCTGTTATGCTTTAGTTGGCAGCCAGTGTGTCATAGAATTGTCTTTTGTCTTTCCTAGCACCCTTCTTCACTTCTTCATTCAATGCGGTGTACACTGAACTCAACTTCTTCTTCTGTTGCTCATCTTTGCATTGAGTCATCTTCTTTTACACCATCTTCCTCTCCTCTCTTTTATTAGCTTCCAGGTATATGTCCATTGAGAGCCATTCCTTGTCACATCTTTTCTTTCTTTCTAGAACGGTTGTAAACATTTCTGTGAGTATCACCTTCAGAGAGTTTCCTCGGTGATAACACGTAGTGTCCCCGACTTTGCTCTGGTCCGATCTGTAGTTAGAGTATCACTTACAATTTTTTCATTCAATTTCTGAATGTTGAACTTGAATTGTTGTGGTCTGTCTCCGGTTGTTCTCTAGGATTTCAGCTACATCTTGAGGCTTCCTAGAACTCGATGACGGTCTGAGCCCACACCTGCTCCACTTCTCAACTTTCTGTCAAGCAAGCTGTGTCTTTACTTCCTTGAGCAGTATTAAGATGAAGTTTGTCTGGATTGTGATGTGTCCGTCTGGCTAAGTCCGTTACTTTGTGTAAACCCTTATGCTTGTACATGCTGCCTCCGACCACCAAATAATTGGAAACGCAGATGTCTGTGGATAATTTTCCATTCTCATAAATCTCTCCGAAAGCCTCTTGACCCACGATGAGTTCTCTTCCTGTATTATCTGCTCCCACTCAGCTGGCATTCATATCGCTCATGAGGACTTTGATGTCACCATTTTGGATGTTGTCCATTACCCTTTGAAGCTGTCTGTAAAAATCTTTCTTCTTCTCCGCTGGTTCAGTGTTGTTTGTAGCACTTTGTGTAGCTTCGTTCAGTTGTAACTTTACTTCCTTTTCAGTTGAATCTTACTGTCGTGATGCTGTGGGATGAAAATTGGTTCCCACTGCATTAAGGCTCTTGGTGCCATTGGTGACATCATATTAGCCACTCACTACTTCAGTGTGCTTGTGGTTGTCTTTTGGCTAACCAGATCGGAGTAAATTACTAACCTTCCAGTTGACAATTTAGATAACCCACATCCATTCAATCTGCTTTCACAGATACCCAGCACTTCCAGGCCATATATTCGCATTTTTTCGGCTACTTGGGCTACTTGTACGGACATTTCACGTCCCCATTCTTATTCTTGCTTTCGTTAAGTGAAGACACATTGGCTGAATAACAGGCTTCCTGAAAGCTGCCTTTCACCAGGCCTTTGTGTCATTTCGCCTCCGTGATAATATATTTCCTGTGCGTTGAAGTTACTGTGGCGGTTTGATAGCTTTTGTGGTGTAGGGTTGCTGGCGCCACGCCCAACCCTCCCTCTTCACCCGGGCTTGGGATAGGCTAGAAAACTAGCAAGCTAGTTAACTTAGGTTAACAAGCTTTAAACGACATCTTATGTGTAACTGATTAAGATCACCTTATTTACATAAAAGTTTGTTTAAGAGAATATCATTGGACAAAATGGACAAAGGTAATCATACCCGGTTTTCTTGTATATTGTAGAATCTTATCTAGTTAGACTTCCATTTTTAGGCTGCAAACCATCAGATGAGCATTTGGTGATTCATATTATTTTTTCAATAATTTAATAATTGCCATTTTAGCATTAAGAACACAATATTCAGCGGAGAGACTCTTTTCAAGCTGTACAATCGTATATATATGGTTTTTTAAGAAATTATATTATTATTTATTATTCTTGATGTGTGCCTTAGCAGACGTAATGAGGGATCTCTCAAAAGATCTATCCACCGGAAACGTACATGGAACGGACAACTAAGTAATTTTTACAGTTGGGTGCCTATTTCCAAGAAAAGGAACCTAATTCATTCGCTCTGCTTTAGGATAAGGAAAATTTTGTAGTTCTGATTGCGTTGACTCAGAAATTGACTTCTTAAAAGCTATGCTTGCAGAAAACGGTTACCCTAACCGATTTACTGACAGCAAAATGAAATACAAGCAGTCTGAACTGGTCACCGACTCAGTTCCAAAGAAAATCTTATTCATGAACTTGGAATTCAAAGGTGATCAAGCTTCAGATATGCTCGAAAATCGTCTCTCTAAATCAGTCAGTAAGACGTTCTTTGCAGCAAAATTACATATGACGTTCACTAGCCATAGGTTGTTCTCTACCTCTGTAAAAGATAAGCCCCCCCAGTCTGGATGCCTCCATGTGCATCTATCAGTTCACCTGCTCTTGTGTAGCAATGTACATTGGCAGTTGTCAGAGGACGCTTTCCATACGGATACGAGAACATATTCCAGTATGGTTTTATAAGGGAGAAAGGAAGTGTGCAAAGCTCTATTCTGGAACACCTGATCGACTTCTGTCACTCTGTCAACCCTGACCATGATTTCAAGATGATATACAGAATCCATGCTAACTTTCCGCGTTTTCTTCCTTATAGACTTCTAAAGACAGCTAAGAGCCTTGGCAATTCATGACTTTAAGCTAGACGTTTGTGTACAAAAGAAGTATGTACAATCCCTACTTCTGCCTTGGCCGTAGAGGGATAGACATTCATTTGTTTTGTTTATTTAGTTATTCTATGTACTTTTCCCTTGTTACTACGATTATTATTATCATTATCATTATTATTCTCACTCTGAATCTTTTTCAATGACCCACTTGTCATTTTAAACACAAAATTATTAATTTTATATTTTTATAATATTGAATTCTATCTTATCAAATTTCACACCATGTTATGTAACATTTTATATTCGTCTACTAATCCTATAATTCTGTACCCCTTCCCAAAATCTATACACCTTAGGTATTATTCTATATACGACATTTATTATTTTGCCACTTGACATTAAACTATGATTATAATCACAAATATTTTAATTGCATTTCATACTATTATTATTTCATGTATTCACACCTTTGACCTAATTCTCTCACCAATTATAATCTCTTAAAAAAGAAAAAACCATATATATACGATTGTACAGCTTGATAATGAATTCGTTGAAAAGAGTCTCTTCGCTGAATATTGCATTCTTGATTCTTATTATGTCACTAATCACAATTTAATTACTGAGTCTACTTGTCTTGTAGAGGCATTAATTTTTATGAAGCTAGTAGTTGTCATCTGTAAAGAAAGACTCATCAGAATTTCTGACGAACTCAGTTGATCATAAGTTAAATGATTGATTGGTTCCTTGTTATCACTTCTATGTAGACCTTATTGTTGATTTCGTCATATGGCTTACATAGCAATCAGTCATATAAATCTCGACATTCCATTTAAGTCTCATTTTTGTCATGACACATAAAATGAGATTAATCGTTTAAAAAAATAACGAAAAATAATAACGACCCTCCTTACAATATTAACTCAGGTTTGGTGAGTTTATGCCATCAAAATCTGTACATCAGTACATAAGTGTTATCAGTGTCGCAGAATGAAGCGTTTTTGAATGGTTCATGCGAAACTCATAGTCATTTCTTGTGATAGCATAATTCCATCTTTCGTCTAATCATTACTTAACAGGTGAATTCTACTATTTTCATTGCTTTTACTAACCTGTATAGCATATATGATAATATAATATTTATAAAGGTTAGATGAATTACAGAAAATAATTTTGCCCGCTATAGACTGCTGAACTGTTTTAGTTACTCATAGGAGCAGTGAACTTGCAATTCATGTCGATTTCTGTACCCCAAAAGAACCTTATTCGAATACTTATTCTCACGAATGAGTTGTGAAAGGAAGCCGACTCTGCTTAACTCTAATGCGTGAAAATTACTCCCAGTAAGTTTATTGCATTTGGTTGGCAATAATTACCAAGCAGTGTTTGGTTGTAAATAAAGTGTTTAGTCCAGTCATTAAATTCTTAGTTAAATTCCTAAACAATCAAGATTGGTGTGCCTTGTGATGAAAGTTTAACTTTCTGTCTTGGAGCTATTTTCAAGCATAAGTTATTCAAAGTCAAAATAGGACTGTTGGGTTTCATCAAGTTGAGACGTGAAATGAATACAATTTTCAGTATCTTCCAGCTCTTGATATTGTTCAGGCGCCATACAAAGTCATTAGTAATCATATGGAATGAGATCCGCATGTGTAAAGCTTGGCGATCACAGCTTAATACAATTTTTTAAAATGAGTGCTGAGGTAAGTTACTACTGAGTTATAAAATAGTTAACAGATTTTAGGCTTATCTCCATGCTACTTGTTATAAGATTAATTTAAGTTTGTCATAGTATCTATCATGTAGTCGAGCTGCTTTTTCGCAAACCTTATATGCAAAGTAATCACTAGATAGTTAAATCTGTTCACGAGAAAGACTTACCCTTGAAACGTTGTCTAATTTACCCAGTAATGTTCGTACAACTAAGCATTACTCTACAGAAGGACAAGAATCAAAGTTATTTTACTCAAAATTACCAAATTGAAACAGAATAATGAATAAAAAAGAAGCATTAAAACAAAGCTGAAAATTAAAGAAACATTTTAGTATCAATGTTATAGCTGTTCTACAATGTTATTGCTAATCAAAATAAATAGAAATCGGTAAATATTGCCTTTATATGCGATGATTCTTGTTAACACACGCACTCGTAAGTAGACTATACAATATGAAAAGCGTTCATCAAAATGAAGAGCAGAATGTAAGATGAGCTCAAATATCTACCTCAGTTAAAAGTTCAACATTTAAGACGGAATTCAAATGATAGGCACTTGGGACCGAGATACCTACTGCCTTGTCAGTTAATTCATGTTGAATATAAGTGAAGTAGAAACGAAGAAGAAACAAAGGAATATGCTATTTACTTTCATCATTAGAATTTATTCAATTCAAAAGATTTTTTCGCTTTTTAATCGTACTAATAAATGAAGGGGTCAACCCTATTTTTACCTATTATAGTGTGTATTATTTAATAAATACAATATTATAGTCGGTATTAATTAATCACACGCATTTTTCATAAACCTAATATTTGGACACTCTTGAAGCTCAGTACTTCTGACTGTCTGTAATATTAAGAAAGAAGGATAGAAATACAATTACTTCTACATGTATAGAATATAAGTGTTATTGATTAGCGGAATGTATTAATAAACTAGTCACAACCAAGTGTTTCTGAGGAAGTGTTTTTCCTTGGAACTATAAAACATTTTGTATTGATAACTCCACTTTTCTTCATTTCGACTAGTGCTACTTCTGTATATAATTATGACACCAGGAGAATGACTATTCGCGGTGCATTTGACTATTATTGGATGCTAAGTATTGTATATATTTTCAAATAACAGTTGAAATTATATATATATATTAGTTAGAGAACCATTGGAAACCAGGGAGTACTTGACAGCTCATTAATCCTAGTTTGGGAATCATCGACAGTAAGCACCCACTGGGGTAAGAACCCAAGACCTTCCGGTTACAAGGCAAGCTAGTATACCATTCACCCATTGGGACCCAGTTCAATGGCCAACCATTGAATTCTAACTTCTACCGATTCGTGATTATAGCGAGACCACCCACCAATATCATCGGTTGAAAATTGATCCTCACGCTTGACTGGATGGACCTCACTGGTCATGACTTCTCAATAGAACTCCAAGAAACTTCGCCCTGTGAAAAGTCAATTTCGAAAATCAAATCAAATCTTTACGAATCAGCTCTCGAAAAATTAATCTGCCACTCACTAGTGACTTGCTACAGGGCGGAGTTTCTTGGGGTTCTAGTGAGAATTCGTGAACAGTGAGGGCCATCCAGTAGGGATGTGAGGATTGATTTCCCACTGATGATATTGGTTGGTGGTCTTTCTATAATCACGAATCCGTAGAAGTTCGAATTCATGGGCTGCCCATTGAATCGGGTCCCAGTGACTGGATGGTATACGAGCTTGCATTGTAACCAGAAAGCTCTTGGTTCTTACCCCAGTGGGTGCGTACTGCGGATGATTCCAGTACTTCATCGTTTTAAATGGTTCTCTATCTGATGTCAGTGCGTGGTCAAACTCGAAAACACAACCCAAATCTCTACAAATCCACTGTTGAAAGAAAATATATATATGTGTACATTGGTAAAACTTAAAGTCTTTAAGTGAGGATAGGAGTTTAACTGAAACGGGAATATAGACAAAGTTCATCCCGATTGTCGTTGGGTTATCACCTCATGATCTTATTGATAAAATTATAACAGTCAGCTGCAGACCAGATTTTACTTTTACATAAACCACAAAGGCGAGCTCGTAGACAATTAAGCCACTGGGACCCGATCCAATGGCCCATGAATTCTAACTTTTGCCAACTCACGATATAGCACAACCGCTAACCAATGTCTTTGGCGAGTATTTGTCCTCACACCGGACCTGCTGTACTCTACTGGTCACGACTTGCCACTAGAACCCCAGGTAACTACCTAACTGAATAGGGCCAGTCACCAGTGAGCATCTCATTGATATTCAAGTATTGATTTGTAGGGATTTGGTTTATTGGTTTCAAGATTTCATCATGAGCTGGCATTGGAACAATTGGAAAAGCTGGGAGTACTGGACAGACGTTTCGTCCCAGTTTGAGACTCTTCACAGTATGCATTTTGTCCAACTTAATACTTATCAACAGAGTATTTTAAGAAAATCTCAGTGTCATATAATCCCTCCCGCTCATTATACTTTTTTAAGTAGACATCAGTAGGGGATGATTTTGTAAATATGATCCTTTAGGAGTATATTGATGATTAAACTTTATTTCTCATATATTTCAAAGGCTGATAATAAACCCCATTTGTTCCAAGGATGTTCTGCTAACATGAACAAAACAGATTATCTAATTGGAAAGTTATCATTCAAATAGATCATCAGAATGGTATCGTCTAAGTTTGATTTAGTTCATAAACATCTCCTGGAGGTGACATCCCAATATTATCTAATGACCATCGTAATGATTTTTCTGTTAATTGATTTCTCTATGAAATTCAAAGTATGTTCTCCTCCGTTAATTTTCATTTCACGTTAATCCAGTATTCAAATTTATCATGTAATTTATCATTACTCGCTTTGTCTTAAATATGCACTAATTTATAACATTCCATATAGCTGATCACACCAACTTTATGTGATCAATTTTGTTTTGTTCAGTCGTTTTTTTTCTTTCTTTTGGCGACACTATGAGGTCTCTTTGAAATAAATTGTATTTTCTTTATTATTTTGATTCAAATAATTTTACTATGAATAATTATGCCAAATGTATATATCTATTGAACAACCAGTAAATGAAAGTAACCATAGCGGTTAAAATTTTCTGCGTTTTTTAATTTAGTTGAAAAATACAATCATTAGAAAGATTGTATGTGGAACGTTTGTGCATAATCTTTGTGCACGTGTGTACACTTGTATATATGTGTGTATACACATGCACGTGTATGCAGAACTGTTTCAATTGTAACTCAGAAAACAATCAGAACTTATTTCACCATACATTTTTTGATAAAATGACAGGTTATTCATCGTAAGACTAAGTCATGAGGTTTATTTTTCTTAATTAATTTTTTATAATATTTGATGGTAATTGTACAGAGAAGATATTCATATGATTAGTATATTTTGAAATAATTCCCGTAAATAGAATATACTCCTCTATCAGCTTTATTCTACTTTTCTTTTTCTTGGCATATCTATGAGAAATAGCCACACTGTATAAGTAGTATCAACACTTTCTGTGTAAATATGTATGGGTGATTGGTTTTTGTTATCTAATGACATGTCTATATATAAGCAAGATTATCATTAAACTCATAGTGAAGTTTCTTTCCCTCTCTTTCTCTCTCTTTTTTTCATATTTTTACATTCTTTTCTATGAATATTTTAAGGACATGGGAACACCCTGACAATAATGTGGCATATAATGAAAAAAATTTCAAGCTGAAAGATTCCTTTTAGTTTTTTTTCCCTGTGTAGAACAGCAAGTTTTTTCTTGTGGATAAATCCAAATCCACTTTGAATTTCTGAAACCATTCACATGTAAAACAATCCAGTGTTCATTTGAATGAGTAATTAAAAATAAATGACTTTATCAATCTTTTCCTGGGAAACTGGTTACCCTTTATGTTGACAAGAACAACATTTGGGATGAATAAAAGTGAGCAGCAATTGCCTAATCTTGTTAATAGAATGAGTTCATAAATTAAAAGTTACTTGACTGAGATTTACCAAAATAAAACAGTATTGAACTCGCTGTGGAACATGAGAAACGTTAGATAGACTCTGCTGAACAGTCAGAAGTTAATATTTTCAATTTATTTTCACAACACAGCATAACAGAAGTCTAAAGCTTATAGATTTTCAACACACAACACATTTCATGTATTCTCCAGTTATTTAGCGACTTGCATCTGGCTACCCAGTGTACTCAGATAGCAAAGGGGATTATAACAGTCAAGTGATGGTGATGTTATGAAAAACTTTTTCGACGTAAACAACGCATACGAGAATGCATGAAGTTACTTAGTGATGTACATATTTGATCGCAACTTGAATTGAGTGTATGTCATAAAAGCATTTAATGCAGCCATTGTGATTCAAGTCAAGTGGATGGTGGTGTCTGTAGCTTATTTTACGCTCAAGTTACATTTCTAGTAAAGAGTTTATTATGATTTCCTATGTGTTTGATAGCACTGTGTTGTGGTGGTTTAAGTTTAAGTTGCTATTGTTACTGGATTTATTTTTCATGACATTAGTGTTACTGTCCAGGAAATACTGAGGATCCGATGACTAGAAAGGATCAGTAACCAGGATCTCTGGCAACGAACCAACCAGGGACCAACTGCGCAACAAATGTGCAGGAAGAAATGGAGGTGGGTTGGCCATAATCTTAGAAAACAAACAATCCAGTGACATCACACGACAGGCTCTCGAGTGGAACCCAAGTGGGTAGTGGTGAGTCGGTTGTCAGTGTGAGGGTGACATGTAGGAGGTGATGTGAAGAGAAGATGAAGCCATGTGGGCAGACGTGTAGCCAAATGGACATGTTGGCGGAGAACTGAACGCAATGGAGATGTACATCTTAAGTCCTTTGTTTTTTTTAGAAACTAAAGCAGACAATAATAATACTGTCACTATCCTATAATGTGGATATGAGAGTGAGAATGAGGATGGGTGAGAGATATTCCAGCTGGGCTAGAATGATGGTGGTTTTTAAATTAACTTATTGGCTTAAGGATCCAATGGATACTGTTGAGGAAAATAAGGTGACGTTCCAAATGCCACGTCATGAATTTTGAGATCAGGGTCAGCTGGATTATCAGAATACAGAAGCGTAGCTAATCTAGATTTATTGACCCTACTAGGTTAAGCAATCTCAAGAAAAGCTCGGCAATAGGTATGCAGTCATCTGCATGAACAAGAGTAGGTTGGGGTAGGGTAAACACATAAAGAAGGTAATATAGTAAGCTGGAAGGAGACGTTAACCATCAAAAGTGACGCACCATCTATCCAGGATACAGCAAAATTGCATGGGAAGACAAGTGAGATTTTAAAAAAAGATGCCTTACCAATTATAAAGATTCAAATAATAACTGTATTATGTTGTTATTTCTGGTTTTCAGCACTAAATGGTTGTTTGCATTGACAAATGATACTTCATTAATCACTGGTAGTTGCTGGTATTTCGTTAAATTACACATCTCTAAATGTACACTAAAATTCTGTTGGTGTCTGCAGTTTACGTCACGACATTTAAAAGCAAATGGTGACACAGTACACACATTTAACAGAAAAATGCTATTTGATTTTGTGAACTGTGAATTCCAGATGTGCAGTATGGTAATAATTTGCTTATTGCAACTTGAGTAACATTGGCATTTCATGAAGAAACTAAGGGAAACAACCTACGTCAGATACTATCCACTTCATTAGTGACAAAACTGCAGAAGTTTTCTCAAAAGTTTTAGAAAGAAACGTAAGTTATTGAAAAAAATGGTAAATAAAGTCTATAGGTTCTACTGTAGGCTATAAAGTCAAAAAAAGTGAATAAGTATCAATAAAGAATGGAAATTATTTGGTGTTTTGAAGTTCTAATATTTGATCGTGAGTGCTTCTTCACCAGTCTTCGTTACATCTCTAGTATGAAATTCAGTAAGAAGTAATGCACACTGACATGAACACAATGAACACAAGGCACTTTTCATTTTTATCCTAATACTCAAATCTCTTCCATCATTTCGAAAATGAGGATCATTTTGTATAATTAACAAAGAGTTGTAGGAGTAGCCAATGTAAAACCATATTTACGCTAAATTTTCATTTATTTATCAGTATTAAATTGAACTACTACATTGTAAACATCTCTTTTCAGAAAAACATGATGTTAGATGATTTGAAAGATAATGAAGCGAACGCTTTCTGAGCGAATTCCATAAGTTATTGCTCTTTATACTGTTTTCATTCCATATTATATACGATGTAAAAACGAATATAGATTGACATGAGAAATTTGTCGATCAATACTAAAGGAGATAAAATAATATTTTATAAATTTATACTACTGATAAAACAAAATAGTAGTATTTAAATGATTGTTAAAAATAAGTGAGAAAAAAAATAATGCTTTTACATAAAAGTTAAAATAGTAAAGTGTTAGCGATTGAAACGTTTCTTAGCTTAATAGATATCAACAGTCAATTTCTTATGACTCATGCATGGTTAGACATGAAAGTCGCTTCTCACTTACTTTTCCAGCAGAACTCACGAATCTATTACCACATTGATGTTTTCTTTTGATTGCATAAACGTTTAGGCGTTTTCCACTTCTGATTTTAACTTGTCGCGCTGATTTTCAGCTTTCTTATTCTCAGTTTTATTGATATTTAAATAATCTGTTGAGAGTTAGTACATTTTATTACATCCCCTTTATAACTTCTGAGTCTTGCATTTAGCTGGACAGAATAATATTCCTTATTTTCAGTTAGTCTTTATTCACAGGATGATGCAGTCTGTTTTCTACTGTTCACTTTAATATCATAGCCACAGCAATAGCTAATTATCGGTGTTTCTTACTTGAAGTATTCTGATATTATACAAGGAATTGTTCATTTTCGGTGTAACAATAAATAAGTAAATAATCCAGATGAATTCTTTTGCAATACAGACATTTGGTACTTGCATAACTACTAGTACTACTACTAATATTAATACATCGCTGATATCAGACAGAGATACTTATTGGGACAAACTAATATGAGTTTTATTCAGGTATCAAGATCTTCATTCAACTTATCCAGGTCAAATAATTTCTTCTCCTAAGGATATCACTGAATAGGTCACTTTTGAAGTATAGGTTCATATAAAGTATCTCTTTTGACACGGATGGCGTCTCTTGCTTTTAAATTTTCTGTTTGATGTTTTTCTCGATGAATCTTGATGGATATCCCTTTTGTATGAAGATTTCTTTCAGGAAGTGTAGTTTTTCTTCCAGGCTATCATAGCTACAGATGCGTCGGACGCGAGTGGAAAAGATCTAATTAGGTTCCTTTTTCCACTGATTGGTACTCAGCTGTAGAAGCTTGTCAGTTGGCCGTTCTACACTTCTTTAATGAAATCTTCATACAAAATGGATATCCACCAAGATTCATAGACAAAAACATCAAACAGAAAATTCAAAAGCAAGGGACGCCATCCATGCCAAAAAAGATACTTTATATGAACCTCGACTTCAAAAGTGACCTACTCAGTGATGTCCTTAGGAGGAGAATTTCCACTTCTTTAAGAAGAACTTTCTTTGCAGCAACATTGGGAGTAGTGTTATCCAATCGTCCGCTGATCTGCAGAAGCCCAATGGACAAGATCTCGCACCTGACCACTTCTATGTGCCAATAATTTCTATTCTCTACATTCAAAAATTTTGTTTCTTCTTTTCCAAAGTGATTCCACATTTCTTTGTAGGCCTTGAGCTATACTACTTACATATGTTTTTGCAAAAAACTAATACATTTGTCAAAACTAATGATTGATCATATGAGCTCATAAATTCCTATGATGTTTTAGTTTGACAGTTGTTATGAAGGGTGAAAAAACCCTGCAACGGATTTCATGTGTTTTATGACTTCACTAGATAACTTAGGTACTAGTGTTAAGGAACTACACTTTTGTCATTGCATTTAATGTGGCACTACATGTTATTATTTTTTTAAACTGAATGGTATCGGAAAATCACTCTGGCCTTCAAGCCAAAACAGCTTAATCAATAAAATATTTTGAATAAATGACTAACAAACTAGTGAATTACACTGAATAAGAGATTGGATACTTTAGAAACTCACATAGTCACTTAACATAACGACTTATTCTAGAAAAAACAACTTGCAATTCAGTAAAATGACGGCAAGTGGAAAATGGAATGCTTAACAAATCACTCAAAAAAAGCATTTTGAACAAAAAATCCATAATCTTAACTTGTTAAACAGCCATGATTTATCACTCTTACTGATATAAAAGCGAAGCACCACACTTAAAACTAAATAATCCATGGCTGTTGTTTCATGGAGTTTATCTAATAAAGCATATTTTATCTCAAGCATATTAAACCGTAAAATATTTAGTTTATTTGGTTAATGATCAATTATTGAGATGTAATGTCGTGGTCTTTAGAATTTTGGTTGAGTTTATCATTACTTATCGCTTCATAATTTGATTACCTTGTGCCAGGAGATTCAATTTTTTTTACACCTGAATAGTACGTCTATGGTGAATATGTTTATCAGTGTTCACCATCTTTATTCCTAAACTAATAGTTCCCGACAGAAGTGAGAAAATCATCTCAATAGAAACTAGCAAGTGTTGAATTGACAAATATTTACTTCATAGGGTGAGTATCAACAACCACGCAGTTCGGAGAACACAACCACACGAATTATATTTACTCAAGCTATAAATCTGTATTATTTAGATCTCAGTAAGAAGACGAACACTGACTAGAATGCAAATACATCCTGTCGGGTAGCGCCAGAAAAGATGTATGTTCTCATATACTGCATTTATTTTATTTTTTTTAATTTTTATTTTTGATTACAGCTTCATGCCACACCGTATTTTCAATACAAGTATGGCATTTTCAGCATGGATATCGGTAGCCCAAATTTCGCAGGCCGACCATAGATATCGGGTGTGCATCGGCAGAGGATCGAACCCCGGACCATGTGCATGGTTGGCGAGAGTCCTAACCACTGTGCCACCGACGCACAGTGGTGACTACCACCAAACAAGTTACTTCAGATATTCCATTATGATTCAAGTATCACATGTATATAACCTTATGATCTCCTGTGAGATCAACTGGACCGCGCACTAAATTTGTAGATTTTTATTAGTAAATATTCAGAGGAATGAAATTCGAAGAGACATTCCTATCGACATCCCTTCACATACTTGTGAATTATTTGTCTACGGGGGTTATGAAATTCAAATAATTGGATTTGATAAAGTAGTGTGGATGATAATCGTCTTTGATTAACTTATTAAAAAAGAAATCCAAAGCAACTCTTAATCTTCGCTTCCATTACAGTTACAGTAACACAATTATGACAGTCGCACAATGTAGTATTTCATAATAAGATTTTATAATTTAGGTAAAGTGACGCCTGAGAATAAACAGTACTTTATCGAATAACGTAATTTCCAAGAGTCATTCATTTTTGCACATTCAAAAACGATTGCTAAGGAAATGATCACAAAAAATAAGCTGTGGTTGGCGAAATACAACTCAGAAATCCTGAACCTCAAACTTGTTTCATCACATACACATTGACGTATAATGAATTGAATGTACCTTGATGTCAGTGAACAGTAATTGAAAGCATCAGATATAAAAATGCATTTTCCATTTTATATCATGGCCGCTGCTAATATGCTCAGTCACAGTCAAAAATGAAACGCATTTTGAATTAACTGCAAATAACTTACTTTCTCAAGATCATAGGCTGTTTGCATAGCAGTTTATGCTTCTGAATAAATTGACGAAATACGATAGCTTGTTTTATAACAGATTACCATTTCCTATATAGATGTTAGAGACCGAAAAACAAAATGCAACTGATGCATCTTAGATGGATTCAAATTTTAGTCCAGGAATATTCAAAACCTCCGACCAGAACAAGCTGGATTCAGGAAAGGCAAATCATGTTCTGACCAAATTGCAACTCTACGCATTATCATCGAACAAAGCATGGAATGGCAATCAAATCTCTACCTCAACTTTATAGACTTTGAGAAGGCCTTCGACAGCATTGACCGCGAAGTAATTTGGAAACTACTCAAGTACTACGGCGTACCCCAAATATTCATCAACCTTTTTCAACAGCTGTACGACAACGGCACATGCCAAGTGATCCACAACGGAAAACTCAGCGAAGCGTTTGGAGTAAACACAGGAGTCAGACAAGGGTGCTTATTATCACCAATGATATTCCTAATTGTGGTGGACTGGGTTATGCGTCAGACAGTGGGAAACGAGAAGACAGGGATATCCTGGACCGACGTGAAGAACCTAGAAGACCTGGACTTCGCGCGTGGATGATTTATGTTTGATGTCACACAAAATCGAAGACTTACAAGCGAAAACCGACAAACTGGTCGAAGAAGCAGCAAAGACAGGACTCTAGGTGAACAGAGACAGGACGGAGGTTATGAAAATAGCCAACCAACAACAACAACAACAGCAACATCCATTGCCAATCACCATCAACGGAAGGGATTTGAAAGAGGTTACTTCATTCACCTATCCAGGGGGCATTGGCTCAACTACAGGAGGAACGGACGAGGATGTCAAATCGAGAATCGGGAAGGCGAGAAACATATTCATCAATCTGAAACCAATCTGGAAATCTTCGTCACTCAACTCAGCATCAACAACAAAACTCGGATTTTCAATACAAACGTCAAGTCAGTCAGTTCTTCTATACGGATCAGAAACTTGGCAGGTCACCAAGAATATTTTCAACAGGTTGCAGACCTTTATCAACAACTGTCTTCGTTCTATACTGAAGATTAGATGGCCGGAAAGAATCACAAACAAGAAGCTATGGGAACAAACAAACAAAACAAGAACCAATCGCCCAACAAATATGCAGGAGAAAGTGAAGATGGATTGGACACTCGCTGAGGAGGCCGGTGGGTGACATCGCGCGTCAGGCCATCGAGTGGAACCCGAAATGGAAGCGGCAAGTGGGACGTGCAAGTGTGACACGGAGGAGATCGTGTGAAGAGGAGCTGAAACAGTATGGACTAATATGGATGCTGGTGAAAAGTACAGCAGAAGACAGAAGCAAGTGGAGACGTGCAGTTGAAGCCCTATATTCTACTAGGAACCCAAGGAAAAAATAACAGTATAATTTTCAAAACCACATTACTTTAGTTTACTGGTTGGTGCTGTGAAATTATTCCATTTGTTCAATATCCTAGATTAAAGGAAGAATGCATAATATTCATATTTATAAAATAACTAGATCTAGCCGCAGACCTTTTCAAGTACCTTTATTATTATTCCCTTGTATTTCAAGTGGAATAGGGCTTTAGTAGTATATCTCCATTTCATCCCGTCCTCTGAAATCCTTCTTAGCTGGCTTCACAGTTGCCATAGAGCCTCTATCTTTTCCTCTAAGTATCCCCTCCATGTCACTCTCGGATGTGTATCCAGCCCTTTGTTTTCCATTAGCGTTCCACTCAAAAGCTTGACACTTGATTTAACTCAATAGTTTATTCAGTGTGTAAGCATTCCATGTCTGTTTGCTCCTCACATTTGTTGGCTGATGGATTCTTGGTTGATTCGTTGCTGGAATTCCTTGTTACTCATTCCTTCTGGCAATTTAATCCTCAGTGTTGACTGGAAACAGGTGTTGATAAAAGCCTGCAGTAGGCTATTGGAAATGCTTTAGGTGGCGCATGTTGCAAGTCTCTAAACAATTTACAAAAAATGACGTCACACTAGTGTTGAAGTCTTGGATTTTCTTTCTTATGCTGAGTGCAGTAGATTTCCTCATCAATTTCAGAGTAATGAAGTTCCGTCTTGCTTTTCCAATCGTGTCTGTCTTTTACATCTTCAACCATTCGACAGCCTGTAATTAAAACTATGTTGCCAAAAGGTAACTTCCTTCAGATTTCTTCCGTTAATTGCGAATAAAGCTTGTTTTAGTTGTTGGTCAGGCATCTTCGTCACCTCTGTCTTCTGAATTTTCACCTGAAATGTTGTTTTCGCTATCACTTCTGTAAAATTCCTGGATTTCGCCTGTAGATCAAGTTTTTGTGAATTTAGACATAAACAACTTAAATGAGCATATCCAAAAATAATAATAATGACAATTATGTATTAGATGTTTGAAAAAAACCCCAAAAGAAAGTGTACACTTTAGGTAAACATTTCCTCAACCTTCAGTCTTATTTAACACGGAAGAGTTTGGAATTATAAAAACAGGATTTCTAGGAATTTTTCAACTAATACAAAAGTAGAAGTGTATACGTGTTTTGGAGCGTTGACAGGAAAAGATCATTTCTCATGTATGGAGATTTTTTTCAAAAAAATAATGCATCTTAATATGTCGACAACAGAGTGTTTGGAAGAGCCGTAATCTCTGAATAACATCATCAATTAATTATAAATACGTGGGTAGTGTGCAAGAAGGAATAAAGTGAGCTATTTTTTAAAAAAAATTCATGATATATGTAGAGGAATCCATTTGTTCTTTGGAGAAATAAATTTTCCATTGTTTCGTTCACTAGTTATTAGACTAACCGATAATCTTCTGGCGGTATTTGAATTTTTAATTAATTCACTTTACCGACTGAATTATGAAACTTAGAAGTATCGGGGTAAACAGAAAAAACATTGGATGCATAATTTAATTCAAAAAGTGAACGAACTAGAAGTTCATATGCAAATCAGTGTTCATGATAATAAAAAGCATTTGGTTGAGGGAAAATGAAAACAACTCAATGAGAATAAACTGGAATTACATTGACCATAGAAATCTATGCCGATTATACTGTTATCCCTAATTAATAATACTGTATCATTCTATCACAGTTCTATTTTCATAAGTAAAGGTTAATTTACTTGAATGGTAGGGTGCGAATTACGGCTTTTATATGCTTTTAGCCGTCTTCATGGCTTGATTTCAGCTAATGATGCTCTATTGATGCAAAGATTACGTTCCTGATGCAGCCGTATTCTTGTTCACTTATTATTGTTCGAAATTCACGCTTGTTAATTGGAATACTTTTGATGAGGTTGTGTTCTCTGAGTTGGATAGTTGGTTTACGAAGCTTTCATCATCCTACTAGGTGACATCTTCAGCGCATACTTCAAATTGAAGCACTGTAACAAATTGATGTACTGTAACAAATATATTGTAAAGCATGACATCTGTTTGATAACTGTGTAAAAATGGTCGATTTCCTGATCTGAATATCAAATAGATCGTTAGTGAGTGTTAGTTTTTTGAAAGGAATTTTTTATTTCCTGTAGATGTTATATCTCCTCATGTCTTACAAACATTCTATCTCCGGTAAGAATAACCCATATATTTCCATAAAACACATCATCTCGTAGGAGTCCATTATCAGCCATTAATATTCTAGTGAATGCGCTTTAATCTTTCCCATCATTTGGAGAATAAATATATCGTTTTATTCAAATTAAAAGTGAGATGTTATTAAGTAAATGGGGCTTAATTAAAATGAATAACATTTAATTCCTGTCTGTTAAGTCAAAATTTATTCATTCTGGGGAGAAAACAGTTAAAATTTACGAGGACTTCATGTGTTGAACTATCAAGCTTTCAAATATTGAGATTTAGGTAAATCATTAAAATGAGTCAAGACGGTTTTTCAAATAAATGGGACAGCGTTAGGTGTAATTTAATAAATATTTCTAGTGCAGAATAAATTCTGAAATGTCAAACATTAGTGAGAAAACATCATGACATCGACTTTCTTGGTCCCCACATTTTAGGAATAATAAACCCCGATGGTCGTATAGGAATAATTTAACTGAGTATATAACTATGTATGTACTCATTCGAAGTACGGAGCCTCAACTGAGCCCTGCTTTCGTGAGAATGGATAATTTTCGCGCCTGCTACCGTGTGGTACCAATATCTCGGGATCTGTCTCAGGAATCAAACTGTGATTTCGAACTCCCCATCATTGTCATGGTAGGCAGATCACCTACCAACAAATTGATAGGGTAGACATTTGAAAGATCCGTCGCTGACACAAGGCCGATTACAATCATTCAAATTATCCAGACTCATCACAGAGATAGTTGAAACTGCACCCGGTTGATTATGTTCTAATAAATGCACCCATTCCTTTGCGGGTCAGAGCATAATTGCTTGTATCAGCTGTAGAATTGCTACAGTTATCCATGTGGTATATATATATATATATATATATATATGATATATGATATAAGGAACCATAGCTGATATAATAAGCCATTCGCGGATTTACAGTTTTAAGTCATGTACTCAGAAATGCATGGCCTATTCTCTGAGACAAGCATATGACTACTGCCAGGATCAATCAGTTTATTCATCCAATGACATACCTATTGACTAGACATTTATACAGTGGTTTTCAGGATAACCGAACACACCTAACCCTCCCTCTAGCGAGACGAGACCAGCATGCACTACCGTCCTCTGGCATAGTCCTCCATCGGTGGACCATTCGCACCATTAGTACATGTAACAATATATACGAAATCATAGTTACACCAATCAGTGATCTCATTAATCAGTTATGCACTGAACAGACAATCCCAATAGAGCCCATTTTGCATAAAAAGACTAGGTAAACGTTTTATTATAAGCAAGGATAGCATGCATAATAACACTATAATGACATAGGCCCCTATAAACAAAGCCAGTATCCACATAATTCAATGAAATCGCCATAGCTGCAATCCAATTTGCATGCAAATGGCCTCTATACGTTTACCAAGACTATTGAAAATCATCCATGTTAATAAAAGCCAGCTATGAGAATACTATGACCCAAGCTCATGCCATCTATATAGCCTTTGCTCTGGTGAATGTATACTATATTTATGCAGTTCGCTTCCATATTCAGACATGATGTCACCAAACTATTATGACCGTACAAAGTATAATATGAAAAATATATACGGGAGTTCTAGCTCACTCACTCCTGACCCATCACTTTATTAGTATTTCTACTGATGCTCAAAAATAAAACTAGCAATTTAGAATTTTCGCGTAAAATGTTTTTTTTTTAACAAATTTCTTTCAGAAAATCATCACATGAAATGAAATGTAGTCACAGTAGGTAGATGTTGTGCAATGATTAACTGTTATTAATTATGAATCAAGCATGTATTAAAAAAAACTAAAATTTAGCTTTAAAACGCATCACACTGGATTTAATTCTGCATAAGAACATCTGTTTAATTCAACAGTGATAGCAACTAAAACTGTGAAATACAGAACTAGATGATACTGATGAATAATGTTATAACCCAATAAATGATTACGAATTTATCAGTGTATTTCTAGGCTTCTTCAAGAAGCGTCTACATACATTCATAATACCGCTGTAGAGAAGTATGAAATTTTAAACATTAATCTTCATTCTTTTAATCAGTCTGAGACAAAATTTGTAATTAGTTACAGGATTTCGTCATGAGCTGACATTGATTAGAGAACCACTGGAAAACCTTGGAGTACTGGACAGCTGTTTCGTCCTAGTTTGGGACTCTTCATCAGTACGAATCCCAACACTTGAATTATCATTAGTTAATTGGACATGATAAAGCATCCAATCTTGAGCATGTTATTATGCCACAAAAAACTAAAATAACTTGCTACCCTAAATGTTAAAATCGTTATTCACTGTAGTGATTACTGCGTAAGAATGCAATTCACATGGGCTGAGATTCAAACTGAAAGCATGTGTAACTGTTATGCATAAAATCATTTAATAAAATATTATGATCTTTCATCGAAGATAACGGCTTTTAGAAGCATTTTTCAAATACACATTTGATTCGTTCACCTCAAATAAATTATTATTATGAACTAATGAATAACATTTCAGAAGATGCCTCTACTTTGTACATGGAACATGGAGGTAATTCGCTAGAAAACAAGAAGGACTCTATGAGTTGCACTGTAAATAAAATCTGAATATGTTAAAGCTGATTTTCTAATGTAGAAGACTGTTTTTAGTTTGAATTCATTCAAACTAGGCGAATAGATTATCGACAATAATCGCTAAACCCACCCTAGTTTAACGTATTATCACCACAAAAGTGAAAATTATACTTGGTCTTTACTTTGTTTGTTCATTGAAGCTATAAGAGATATTCATATTTTCCTTAAATTATTACCTTCAGACTCACAGAATTTATTGATTTATCTCCACTTCTTCAACTAAATTCCTACTAAATATCTTTCTGTTGCCTGAGTATTTTCTCATTGGTGTAGCATAATTTATTAGCAATAAGCGGTATCCAGTACACTTGGAATTGTGCATCGGTGGTTCAGCGGAAGAATTCTCGCCAACCACTGCCTTGGCCCGGGGATCGATCTCTGGCTGACGCACTCCTAAACCTTGCTAGACCGGTAGGTAAGGCTGGTAAGAGAAAAATTTGGACTTAAGGCTAGGAGCCCCACTCACTAAAAATAAAAATCACTGCCACCGAAAATTCAAAAGTTCACGCTCGAGGCCTTGTGCTCCACTCAGACCATAGAGGAATAGAATAATATATGATAGTACACTTGAAATTAGCACCTAAGAATTTATTCTTTAGTGTGTACATCACACATTTATTGAGGTAAAAAGCATCCAGATGACATTAAATATTCAATAATTTATCCTAAATTTGCTAATCGCTATGGGACAGTTGTTTTGTCCTAGTCTGGAACTCTTCATTGGCACGCACTCATAACCCCATCGAGATTTTATTCGATGTTGAAACAGCTGTCCAATACTCCCTGGCTGCTAATTATCCTGTAACTTATGTCAATTGATGACCGAACGTGAACAAATCAGTTTCCAGCAAATCAATACTTGACAATATCAAGTAATTATCTTTATTTTATCTTGTGAAACGGACAGTGACATGATTAAAATTCATACTGTCCTCACAGATACACCCTAACTGTCAATGTACAACATTATAACATTTGCGAAATTCATTTCAAATCACAAGTGATAACAAGTATAATTAATCAAATATTAAGTTTTCATGCTAATTAAAAATGTATGCTGTGTTGCTTATGTCGTACATTAGCATCTTTTCTATATGATTCTTGAGAAAAAAGCCAAATATTTTGCACTGTACTTTGTAGCTACTTTAATTGATATGTTAGTAGCTAATAATTTATCTTGTATTCTCTGAGTGTGATGTCAACGTTTCAATGACTCCAGATGCTCATTCACCTTTGTTATGAAATATATTTCAAGTGTTTTGCATCTGAGCACTTTACAACAATTTTTGTGAATTTGCTATAGAGCTAATTACTTTTTAAACAGTCATACCTGATGTGTTTAATGAAATTTAGAGCGTTGTCACTGGATAAAAATTTCATTCAGCATCTAAGGTAGAATTTTTCCAATTTTTTTAATCGTCTAATTTAAAGACTGTTTTGAGCAAAGCAAGAACTACAGTTTTAGCAGAATAAAATGGTACCATCTTTTATTTCATTGCCTTCTCGTCAGCTGCTTACAGGGCAAAGAAATTATTAAATGTATCTACAAAAACAATTTTAACATACTTGCACAGAGTTCATTTTAAACAAAAACCAATCGATCAATATACGCATACACTAATAATATATACATATATATGCAATATTGAACACAATTCCGAGCAATAATAATCATATACAAAGAAAACTTTTCAGCATCTCGCATTAGGATCAAAATATCCAGTTATCAGGGCAAAGAAAGACTGATAACCGCTTCTTTCTGGACACATAAATCAGGTTTCAGGCGCTTGATGGAAATGGCTTCAGCAAACTTAAGGAGAATTGAGCTCTTTTGCTTATTGATAATTTTGAACGACTTTTCCACGTCCACCTCATGACCCGTATCGAGGAGATGCCTGGCGATGGCACTGTTTAAAGCATTTGTTCCCTTTAGACGTAAGCTTTTTGGTACATGTTCAGAAAATCATAGATATGCCCTTCTTTCTGTTCTTCCAATGCAGATACATGTAAATTTGTATATACAGTTGGAGTTAACATGAGAAGGATATCTATCGATTTTTGATTGCACCAAAGAGCAAGTTGTTCAATAGACGGGAACAAGCTTAGCTGCAGGATAGGCTATGGCTAGTGATGTGCTCAGCCTTCTGTTGATCATCACTGTAATGTTTTCACCTTTATAATCAAGCTGAAAGTAGATTGGCTTTTTTTCCACTGTGATTTGTTTTACATTTTTGACTTCAGATCTTCCATACTTGTTGATGAACCTTTGAGGGTACCCATTGCTCTTCAGTATCTTTTCAAGAAACTCAAATTATTCCTCTAGTTTCTCTGTAGAGCATATTCTCCTTGCTCTATAGTACAGAATCTTGACTAAACCACGTTTAAAGCTATTTGGACAAAAGCTATTAAAATGTAAGTATTGTCCTTTCCATGTGGACTTTCGATGAATTGACTTTTGAAGACTACCGTCTTCTAGGCGTTCCATGGCAATGTCGAGGAAGTGAAACTTTCCGTCGCTTTCATGTTCCATAGTGAACTCAATATTGGCGTGTGCATCATTGAATAATCTGAGTAAGTGTGAAGCATGACTTTCACTTTTGCACACTATAAACGTGTCATCAACATATCAACAGTAGGAATTTGTTTCGTCGATTGCATGCTTCAACTTTGTTCTTTCAAGGTTGGACACGAAAATATCTGCTAAAACAGGGCTAAGTGGACTGCCCATAGCTACACCATCTATTTGGCGGTAAAGAGTGTTGTCAAATTGGAATCGCACATCCATGGTACACATTAGTAGTAGGCGTTTGGATTCCAACTCTGGCAGTGGGAGAAGATCAGACTGCTGACAAATGATCTCAATAGTTTCGTTTATTGGAATCATTGTGAACAAGGAGGTTACATCAAATGACACCAAGAACTTATTTAAAACGTTCATGTGGTTCACACTTTCATAGAAATGAAATAAGTCTTTCATAGTGTGCACGCCTAGCCGTTGACGAATAGGTTTCAACTTCTCCGCAAGCCAACGTGCCACCTTATGTTGGGACGAGTTGCTCATCGAAAGTATAGGTCTCAGGAGGACTTGTTTTTTGTGTATCTTCGGAAGGCCATACATGTGTGGGAAGCGGGACCCTCGGGGTTTCAAATCATTGTACGTATTGTTGTCAATCAGTTTCTTCTTTAGAAGATCTCTCAGTGCGTTTGTGATACATTTTTCGACAGCATCTATCTTATGTTTCTGGCAGTTGTCAGCTTTAAGCCTCAGCGTGTCATTTAACACAGCTTTCATCTTTGCAATGTAGTGCTCTTTGTCTATCAGCACCACTCCTGAGCCTTTGTCAGGTCTCAATATAACAATTCTGTCATTATCCTGGAGACTGTTGTAATCTAAAAATTTGAGAAAATGAAGTTGTTCCTCATAGATCAAGGTGTCGAGAATTTTATGGTACAGCCTCTAGAGGTAGAATTAATTTTGAGTAGGGGTCCCTTGCTTATCTAAATAAGCTGGTAAAACATTGGAACCAATGTTGTGCAATATGAAACTCTTGTCACTGTGGATGTTCACTGCTTTAGCATTCTGAAATCGTGGTAAGGAGCTGTAAAGTACTTGCTATGTCTTGATGATTTTCCACTTAGTGTCGATCTGTGATAATATCTAGTTTTAGAAAAGCAGTTTGTTTGTTCAGCACCAGTTATCATTCCAGTTTCATGAAAGAAATCTTCAATATTTAAAAGTGGAAAATATTTTCGCTTCACAGTGCAGATTTTCCACGCATATAAGAAACCACCACATATTCAAAATGCGTTACCTAGTCATTTCTAAGAATTTAACTCCAACAGACCTGACCGAATGGAAAAGAGTGAAGCAAGTTTGGTTTTCTTTGAAGTACGTTTTAAGAATCAGCATATATCTAACTGATAACATTGGTTCAGAACAGTTCATATTCATCTTTGGTCGTTGTTGGTCAGATTGAAATGATCTTTTTCTTGTTTAGCACAATGTTATTTATTTTGGTCGACCAGTGTTTCTATCTGTCTAATTTAATGAGTAAGACATACTGGGCAACATTTTTGCCAGGTTTCTCAATACCTCTAACGTCATTAAATCCTTCGCTTCTTCAGATGTGGATATTTTAGATTTACCAATTAAAACTGTAGTGAAAGTTGGCCTCTAAATTTAATATTTTTAGATAAGAGAATTTAAACGTCACAACTGTAAATATACCACCAATATTTGTAGCCTTCGGATTATTTTCTCAATTTACCTGGAGACATTACAATTTAGGGTCGTACATTGTCAATATCGCATTTAAAAATATTAGGTTTGAAAGAAACCAACTTAATTATTATTGAAGTATTTTAGGAGTGGTGACCCTTTGCATTAATCTTAAGATTTAACTAATAATATCCTTCTGGTATAGATAATCTGTTGACTGGAATCCGAATCCAATATTTTCTACTGATCCATCCATATTTCTGACAGACTTAAAACGCTCTACGTCACAACTGTGTTGTTCTCTTTCCATAAAAGGAAATCCGGACGTTATTTTAATTGGTTGAACATCGTGAATTACTTTAATCCTTTCCCTACCATTCACAAGAATACTGGAGAAAACTCATTGGACTTAATTAGGCGTTTTCAATATAGCTAAATTTTAAGTAAAATGATTAAAAAAACTAGTTGCCGATTTGAAAGTCGTCATCTTTCTCTTCATGAAACACATCTAGCCTAAAAATTAACGTGTCTTTCAAGTCAACAAATAAGAATGACTTTATTGTGTATAGCGTTTATATAATGTACCAAATTTTTAATGGAGTTTATTGCATGATACTTTCTCTTCGTCCAAGACGTTCAAATGAAATATTATTTGACAGTAGGTCGTATAACACAGTACTACTACTATCTGACATGAAGTGCAAATCAATTCCTTGCTGTATTTATTCTGTGTAAACTTTGACAAAATCACGATACTTGATTGAAAGCCTAACTGTAAAAAAGTTCAGAAGTACATTTTGAAACCCAAGGAGATAAACTGAGAACTGATAAATTTGCGAATCAGCAGATTGCAAACATTTTGTATACTCGCGAGAAGAAACAATACCATTAGCTGCCATATTTTAACAGATTAAAACAAGATGAATAAGAGAAATTATATGCAATATAATGACAGAAAGTTTTGGTAGCGCAAATTTTAATTAAGCCGCCAATAATTATAAAAGTATACCATGGCATATAACAGTTACAATGAGATTAGATAGTGATTCTTTAAGATCTTTGTGAAGCTGATATTCACACGTAAATGCATTAAGAGCTATGATTTTTTCATATAGATAAAATCTGAGTATGAGCTTTTCAGCCCACTGTTCAGATTTCTGCTATGGTAAGTCTAATTTCAATTACTTCCATTTTGAAATTAAACTGTGTTTATCTCAGTACAGAAATCATAAAACTGTCATCCATCTCAACGGAATAAGGTAATTGGCGAGTAGCATATGAAAGGTAATTTTGATGACGAGATAAGACTAAGTCTTATTTCACATGAAAAGTCGTTTTACCAGTATTTCTTCAAAATCGTCATTTTATACGGTAAACCATAATATAAATATATCCAGTACAGTTTTATTCTTAAGCAACGCATATATTTAATGCAAAGCAGATCATTATACAATTGTAAAGTTTGTCAAATACCTTTAGTGATAAAAAAATGCTGCTACACACGTGCCTAAATATTTCCATGTAGAAATTTTTTTATTCGAAGACCATTAAGAATATATATATATATATATGTATATATATAATTTAATCGAATAATACAAAGACTTAAAACTGTTACTACTTTCCTACAAGAGGATGATTTCGATCCGCATAGCTGATAATGCGCATTTAGCCTGTTCAGTTAAACGATTGCAGTTGTAGAACGTTTTTCACAAATGTTGAGTAATGTTATATCATTAACGTTGAAATACCCACATCACTGGATATCAGTGACCTTAAATGTCGATTTCTCTTAAAAACAAAAATGCATACTTTGAGAATTATGTTTAATCGATACAGAAATGCATATACTTTGCAATAAAGTTAGGTGCACTATTTATAGCATTACATCATGAAAAGAAAAAAACAAGTGTAGTAATAACAGCGTTTACTTGCCTAAGCTTACGCTACCATTTATCGACATATATGTGCTGTAAAAAGCACTCATAAAATAAGAAAAACTGTTAGGAGATTATGAGTTTTAATCACCAAAGTGACTGGTTTTTAAACATGAATTATCAGTCATGAGATTGAACAACTGAAATTCAAAGACAAGAGTATTATAGTAAATAACAAAGATTATGAAATTGCTCTCGAGACATCCAAAAAGTCAAGATCAGCTGTGTTCAATAAATCCATAAATACTCATATTAAAAAGTTCACCAAAGAGACTAATTCATACATTGATTTAAGCCTTGAAAAAAATGTCTTCAAGGAAGTTAAGCTCATCTAAGACAAACAGATATCTTTGCTATTGAAATCGATAGTTGAGACCCTTAGTTTGAGATATTGTGCTGTCTTGACTTAATATGAATTTTTGGCTATTACTTTTGAAAGATCCTATTCTTAATCATAAGCCTTATGGTCGAGTACTTCTCAGTTTCAAAGCCGGAAAATCCTACATAAACTCTGAAATTAAGTCTTAAGCATTCTAAGACTAAATGTTATATTTCGAAATTAGCTTCAATTAACTGGTTCTTTACCTGAAGCATTGTTTGAAAAGCGTTTTATACGAAATATTTAGCTCTGTTCGTTCGAGTTGGGTGTTTTTGGACAAAATTTGTTCTCACCTGCTTTCCAAACACTAGTCTCCAGTCATCTTTTAAAGGGTAATGAAATCACCGTAAACTAGTATAGACTAAGTGTTTCTACCTCAAGTGCAACTAAATCGAACTATGAAATTTACGAATTTGGAACGCCTTCTGTGGTGGAATGCGTTTCACACTTCAGTATTTTTCAGAGTTTTGTCTTCTTTGAGCTGGGTAAATTAATTATAAGGCTTCCACTTGTTTCCTCGATATCTTTAGAGCCAACTTCAAATCATTATCACTTTATTATACGACTTATATTTTCATTGAATTCTAAGTAAAGGATGAGTTCATTAGGATTCTGGAAATTTCTAACTCTTTACTCTGACTATCCACTATCTGACGAACAATTAAAAATAATATACGTGTTTTGCTCAGGTCAGAGTTGTCAAGCAAATATTTTTCTATGCATGTGAAGTTCGCCTGTAATATAAATATGTTAAATTTTACGAGATTAGTTCGCGAAAAGTAACCTAAAAAACAGAGATTCATCCTAAGTTTCACTTCCTTCTCAGGTACGTTTGCTATATACAGCGTCGCGAAGATAGCAACATGCTGCTTCGTAGCCAAGTCCATAAAGTAGGAAATTTTTTAAATATGCTTGTGGACAGATACCAGTGTGATTAAATAAAAGATTGTGTACTAGCAAAGAACTATGATGACAAGCTTATCTTTGTTTCCGATGATAAAGTCTCAGCAAAGAATAATTTAAGTGTATTGGTTTTGGTATGGATTTTGTTCGATTAGCTGAAGAATTTCATTATGATCTGGCATCACTTAGACAACCACTGAACCATGGGCCACTGGAACGGGTCTCAGTGGTTTAATGGTCTGCAAGCTCTCCTTGTAACAAGAAAATCCTGGGTTCTAACCATGTTGGTGGGTGCGTACTGCTCAAGAGTTCCAAACTAGGACGAAACAGCTATCCAGTACCCTCAGGTTTTTCATTGGTCCTTTAAATAATTTAAGTGTGACAAATAAAATGGAGCTGATTCATTCAAAGATCTGTCTACATCCTTTTTAAGCAACAGAAACTCATGCCATTACAAAGGAAAATTCCGGAGAATCACGTTAACTGTATTACATTTCTTATAATTTTATAAATTATTACTTTTTATGTAATATTTTCTTCCCTTTCTTCCTCATAGTTTTCCTCTGAGAACGTGAATCGACCTTAATCAAACAGATAATACTGGTGTTCTCAAAGATTCAATATCAAGTAGTCATTTCTGAACATGATTAGTTATCTTTTTCTACATAATCTTTTATTGTTTTTCTAGGTTATTTTTCCAATATTGTCAATCCATTTCCTTTCATTTTCAAATGTAGCTCAACATCCCCAGTAACTAACTTACAATAACCTTAATCTTTTACTTGAATCACACATGCAGGTCAAATTTATCTTTATAAGTATGGTGAGAGGTTACAAGAACCAACCTCTATTTGTCATTCTCTAGCCAACGAATGACTGGGACGCAAACGAAAGATAAGCTAAATAGTTTTATCACGTCTCTGTGCATTTATCAATTCAGCTGTATCTTCAGTAACAGTTATGCTGGGTTTGCTACTAGACAGCTCAGCCAACGTGTTACTGAACATCTCCTATAGTAGTTTGGCGAAGGATAGAAAAAAACAATCCTTAGCTCCATTTTGTCATATTTAATTGATAGTGTTCATGTAGTGGAGAAAACGGAAGCTTTCGAGATAGTTCATTCCATCCCACCGAATCTTTCCAATAGACTTCGTTTGCGTTTACTGCACACAGTTGAGGCGATAGTTATTCGAACTATTAAGCCTAAACTGTGCATTCAAAAGACGTTCGTACAGCCATTGTCCCTCCCTTGGCCTATTAAGACCTAACCAACTGATAACTTCTCTACCACCCCTTACTAATATTTTCAACCCCGCTCTTATCATTCTTTGATCTTTTCACATCTTCATGTGCGTCGGTGGCACAGTGGTTAGGACTCTCACCGACCATGCACATGGTCCGGGGTTCGAACCCCTGCCGGCGCACACCCGATATCTATGGTATGCCTGAATTTGGGCAACCGATATCCATGCTGAAAGTTCCACACTTGTACTGAAAATACGGTGTGGAAATCAAGCTGTAAATCAAAAAAAAAACGTATTTTATTTACTTCCCTTACAATCTAGTATTATTTAATCGGTTCATTTGTTTTTTAAGCCTTTATCGACTACTTCTACCTGAATATTTGTTTATTTAATCATGCTGTTTTCCATTATTCTTGGTATCACAGACGGCCTCACTTTTTCATACTTGTTATTGATAGAACCATTATTATTATTATCATTACTATTAAAATGACTTATTGTATAATTTTTATGCATTATCTTATTATCCTATAAACAAAAACACCATGGTTGGTTTATATTTGAATTTTTATTTGTGAAAGTATATATATTAGAGTTTAGCCTTCTGATATCCGATTGAAAACAATATTGTTCGCTTAAATTTGCTGTTCTAAATTTTTCTGTGGTTATATTTAATATTTTGTTATATATATATATATATATATATATATATTTCCTTCACGTTTTTTAGTGGAACATAGGGCTTCAATCTAGTGGCTTAAAGTTTCTGTAGCAGTGTTTATTTTTACAGTATGGGGTTGCTAGCCTCATGCCAAACCTTTCCGCTTTACCAGCGTTTTTATTACTGGCTTAGTGAGGTAAAGGCGTGCGTCGGTCGGGGATCGAACCCCGGACCATGTGCATGGTCGGCGAGCATCCTAACCGCTGTGCCACCAATGCACACTATGATAAGTGCATAAATGACTAAATGTTAGCTTCCATCTAATGACAAGTAGTAACATTTGCTTCAACCTCAGTATAATGCAAACATTTAAACAACATTCACAACACCTGAAGAACAAAACCACCTATAAACTATATGATTTCTTTCATGAAGTCATTTTCGATATTTCTGTCTGTTATGATTTCAAAAGCTAACTAAAATAAGCGCTTGTAAAAGGAAAAACTTTGATTGGACAGTTGAAAAGTTTACAGTTATTTGTCACCAAATATGTTTATCACTGTTCTGTTAAGCACTTGAAATGTCTACTAAAAGTCTAAAAGAAATCAATTAAAAGGGAGTTGAAAATGCAGCAGAGAATGGAGTTCGTAAGCAATTTAAAATTAGGTCACTGTTTTCACTGAGATTTGTGACATCTTGTACTACTTTCCCTTCATTTCGCCCTGCCTTCGTCTTTTCAGCAGAGCCTTTCTGTCTGAAAATTATTATCAAATACCTTCAGATTTTAGGCTTGTAGGTATCTGATCAATTCTAACATAGATTTCTACGCAAAATGAACACAGATAGACGGAAGTTAAGATTATTGAGCCATAAGGTTCTGGCTGTGTGATTAAATAGTGGACGTACTGTGCTCTTTTGTCAAAGTATATCCAAATCATGTATATTCTTGAATAGATCTACACCGATATTATGAAATACATAGGTACTTGTACTAATCTTTTGGTTGTAAAATAGATTTTCTCTTAAACTTGGTCATTAAATTATAATGAAACTACGCTGAAAAATCTATACATTGTGTAAATGGTTTCGTGAAGAATAAGGCTATTATTACTGCTATTATTATATCTGTGTACTTTGGTCTAAAGCTACATAGCTCTCAAAACAGTATTATTTAAGTTTTTTAACAACTCTTTGTTACTTTTAAATATAAGTTTATGAGAATTCTTATCAGAAATCTGATAAGCGAATGTGTAGAAAGCTTACAAGCTATTTGTACGAATCCAGCATAATGCAATAAAATGCTTTTTTAAACTAAAATAATTTAATCTATTAAATTAGGATTTTTCCATGACAAACAGACTAGCATTTTACCATTGATGGAAACTGTATCATGGAAATCAGTGCGCTAACCATTATCATAGAAATCATCAAATCGAGCATAATAAGTTGACAGACAACCATCAACATAAATGGAAGAAACCTGAAAGAAACAACCTCTTTTACCTACCTGGAAAGCATCGTTTCAACTACAGGAGGACGGAACTGACGAGGATATCAAAGCAAGAATCGGAAAAGCAAGACAAGCTTTCACCACTCTTAAGTCTGTGTGGAGGTCAACAGCACTCAGCATCAAAAATAAGATCTGGATTTTCAACTCCAATGTGAAGTCAGTACTACTATATGGATCAGAGACTTGGCCAGCGCGTCATGAAGAGCATCTCAAATAAACTACACACCTTCATTAACAGCTGTCTTCGCTCAATACTCAAGATCAGGTCGCCGGCCAGGAAAGATCAGCAACAGAGATCTCTGGCAATGAGCGAGCCAACACAGCAGGAACCGATTGTGAAACAAATAGGCAGAATGAAATGGAGATGGATTGGCTGGCCATACTCTGAGGAAACCATCAAGTGACATCACTAGACAAGCCATTGCTCGAGTGGAACCCGAAAGGGAAGCGGCGAGTTGGTCGTCAGTGCAAGAGTGACTTGGAGGAGGTCATGTGAAGAGGAGATGAAAACGTGTGGACAGACTTGGAGCCAGGTGAAGACTCTAGCAGAGAACCGAACGCACTGGAGACGCACGGCTGAAGCCCTATGTTCCTCTAGGAATTTAAGGAAACAATAATAATATAGTTTATTATTCAAATGTTGTTTTGGAGGTATTTCATTTATTTTAGGTTAGATCTCGTCACAAACCAACACCATTTAGTGAAACATTTAAAACGTTGCATCCTTATTTGCAATTACGAAGGGATCTGTCCCGTTGGTATACGTCTCAAACTAGGACAAAATAGCTGTCCAGCACGCCTTGGTTTCTAATTGATCTCTAGTTGATGTCAATTTGTGATATAACTGTAGCTTAAATATAATTTGTTACTCGTATTATAATTCAGATATAGCAATTTCAGCATATTTCCGTTCAGTCCATATGCCTGTTGGTTACTGTCATCGATGTAGCTCTTCAATTTATATCCATTACTCCTTTTCTAATCGATGAATCAAAGCTGGTAGCGCTTTGTTTTGTTTTGCTGTTCAATTAGATAACCTGAAACATTCGAAATACTTATCTGATATGATTGCTGAAGTTACTCATATATGTGTACGAATAATTTTCATTTGACTGACACATTGGAACATTCATATATTTGCATATCATTTGAAATTAATTTATTCTCATAATGGATATAGTAAAGTGGGCGTTCAAAAATTACAACGATAGTTAAACATTAAATATTCGCCTTTTACTTATTTCTATGGTATTTTATTTATGATCGTTCGTAAAAGTGTATGTTTTCTGATTCTAATGTTGAATATCTGTAGTATATACTGTTTTAAAATTTAGATTATTATCAATTATTTTTAAATGTATGGCTACAATTTCTGTAACATTTTAATCCATTGTTTTTGTTCCGTTTGTAATTTCTTAGTCACAATAGAGATGCAAGTTAAAAATTGTTATTCGAACCCTTTTTCTGGCATTGTTATGTAAGTAAAATAGTAGGTTGTGTGGGACAACGATAATTCTAAGGAGTTTTACATGTCATTATCCCCTGTGACTTTTCAGTCTGTCCAATACCTTCATCTTTGCTTTCAGTATTACAAATTTAGTTTCATTGATGTGTTTCGGCAAAAGCCTATTCACAGTCAGAAATTTCTGTTTAAAAGAATACTTGGGTCACGAATACTTATATGGCCAATTGTCTGAAGTAGTTCCCTTCTGGTTTTATGATTATTCCACTTAAAAACCGGTAACTTTAGCATACAACTGTTTTCATTTTACTTAATAGTAGTGTCGATTAGGATTCTGATACTACCCGTCATGCCTGCACAACTTCAGGTTAAGTTTAACAGGTCAAATAGAGAACTAAGAACGAAAATCTCCGATTTTCATTCGATTTTTTCTCATATTGAATTGTTAAGATTTACTGTTACTTAGAAAAATCAAAAGATGCATTGTCTACCGAAAATCTCATCCCATCACGTAAGAGAAATGTGTGTCGGTGGCACAGCGGTAAGGATGTTCGCCAACCATGCATATGGTCCGGGGTTCGATCCCCGGCCGATGCACTCCTTTACCTCTATAAACCAGTAATAATAAAAGCTGGTAAAACGAAAAGGTTGGGCATCAGGCTAGCAACCGCATCCTGTAAAAATAAACACTTCTACGGAAACTTCAAACCTATAGCTGAAGCCTTTGTTCCCCCAAGAACGTGAAAGAATTAAAAAAACGTAAGAGAAATATTGCTTTCTAAGTTTTAAGTTTGCATTTAGTCTAAATACAGCTGCACTCCTATAATGTAGTAAATATTATGCCATCTAAAATACGGTCACCAGAGTGCTTATTTATTTTATTTTGAAATTTTGGTAAACAAGCCTTCATATTATTGCATACGGTTTAATCCCTGTACAAATTTGAAAATATACTTCTATTCATAAACACTCTGGAATTAAAGCACGCGTCCAGATAATTGAATTACCTAGATACACTGACTGGTCACCAGAATGTAACTAGTGTCATGTGTGCCTAGGCTTCAGTGTTGACAGAATTCTACCAGTCAGGTTTACAATGTGTTAGCCAAAGTTAGTAATTTACTATTGCAGTGCACTATATGATGTGATGTTAGTCTAGGACATCAGGAAACAAAAACGTGTTCAGATTGCAGAGAAATTTTACTGGTGGGAAGCAAGAAGGCCCCCACACTGATGCTTAGGGCTCCCTGCTGAACACTTTCAACCACCCATTAGCCAGTCTTATACAGCCTGATATTATATCTCTTTTCTGTTAAAAGGAAAGGAATAAAGCTGCCAAATACCATGAAATTTGACTAAAATATTATTAAAACCTTTATTGAATGGGTCTTTGAATTTTAAAAGCCATAATATATGAACAAGTCGCACTCTCATAAAAATGAAACATGTTTAACCGAATGTAATTTTATTTCGATAGGATATTAAAAACGTATCAGTGACAGATATTCAACAGTGAGTGGTACTCATAGTTACTTTTGAATCTCATGTGATATACTCTGAACTAATCTAAGCGTTTCAATCGCTCTGTAGCTAGTGAACGAAGACAGTGACACATCTCAATATTTACTGGAACAAAATATGAAAATCTACAGTCTTCTTATCTGATTAGTGTACGATAAGTACAAATGGAAATGTACTTTTTCGTTTTTATTGAACTAAATATTATAATAATCAAAAATGAAACATATGAAGTAACTGAATGTTGCAGTAATGATAAAAGGAAGTGGTAAGTTTCCAAATTACTCTACATAAATACAAGACCATAATCGAAATTGAAAATATAACGGTAATCCAAGCGATTAATTCCAAATATGATTGCGATCTGGTTAAAACAACAGTGAAAGTGAAAATGCTGATAACCCACTTTTAATTGCATTTAGATGGAATCGAAGTTGCATAGAAATTTGTTACTTCAATTGTAAAAATGCCAAGCATTTTCAAAATGCACGCAAGCTACGGGTTAGGCTCAGTATATTCTGCATCCCATTAGCCCCTTTAACGAAACAATATTGACTGCTGTTCTCTTTTTAAAACTACCATAACTTTATAAACCTGCTACTTACTGGAGAGTTATAAAAGTTATTGGATCATTTTCAGAGTAGCAACAAAATGTCCTTGCCACTAAAAGTAATCGCCTCAATGATAGTAATCATGAGTTTGTTTCATTACGTGAAATCGAAAGATTTCTGAGATATCTAAGTGATAGGATATGTTACAGTAATACGCAGTAAAGTGGTTTCGAGTTCTGATGAGTGCATCAGATCACTTGAGGCAAAAAATACGTGGAATATACAAGATATTTCAGTGCTGAATGTTTTTCTATCAAAGTCTGTAGCATTGTATTTGTTTTTATTGAAACGTCTGGAGTTCTATTATAGAGCAATAGAGAAGAGTATTACAGTAATTGCGGTTACTCAGAAGTGGTTTTTAAAGATAAGATAAGATACTTAGCATCAAGAAGATAATAAAAGTGGAGAATTGCAAATAAACAAGTAGGTAGTCTCCATTAGATGAGAAGCAAGTTAGACGAATAGCCACTCAGTATTTGTGGAGGTGACGAAAACAACTGATCACAAATTATCAAACGACACAAGAGATTTTAAATTTAGACTTTCATGTTTTTTGATATTACCCAAGGCTTTGCAAGCAAAGAAAGTTTGTCGAGTTTGCTGGTCACTTTAAACTCTTTCTCGTTATAAGTAAGTAATTCAATACTATCATTCTCATATGTCCCTGTTTTGAATTTTACTAAATGGCTTTCCATATTTTCCACATATGTTAGAAAGAGAATCAATCAACCTTGTCTTCATCATATAAATATTATCAGCATGTCAGATTTAGTAATTTTAATTCCATTATGTTGTCGAGGATTATGTAACTTACCCTATATTTGAAAATCACTTCTAGCTTAATGCATCTACTACGTCATACTTCTCTTTTATTCATTAGCGGACTTCTATACACTTTAGTAGATATAAAAACGATTTTATAGCCTCTGTCGAAAAAATCGTCGATTAAGAAAATTTCCTTCTCTGAATTGTTTTCCCTTTTGCTTCGTAGGCAGATGGTGCTTGCGAATATGTATTCCTAAATCGTACTGAAAACAAAGTGCTGTGACGTAAAGAAATATCCTTCTAACATCCAAATTAATAAAATCCCATTTTTGCTTTTTCTTCAAATATTTGTTAGTTTCTGGAATAACTTATTCTTTCATGGAAAAATACACATATTTTGCACAAAAGTCTTAGGGATGGCTTAAATGTTACCATAACCCTACTGTCCTGAGCAGAAGTCACTAGCTCATTCACAACTGTGTCCAGTTCATTCGACCAAAATTGTCATGTTGAATATTTTGTAAAACGTTTAGACAGTTACTGATGTTAAAAGCAAAATTTCATTACACTTAAGCAGTTTTCAGATACAATACTGATTTGCGATATAAAAGAATTTCCATAGTTTGTATTGATACTTAAAGTTTAATGTTCCTCATTCACACATTATTATTCTGAAATATCTATGACAACCAAGCTGAACCTCATAAATAATTATCTAATGCAATAATACAATATTTATGGTGATAGTGTACACTGGAATTTACAACAGAAGTGTCATTCACAAATAAAAACTAATTTGTCTGTATTTTGTGCTTTATTTAAGATAAATGCAAAACATCATTTAAAAAGAATGTGATAAACAGCAGTTACTGTATATTATTCCATGCTGGTAAAACAATTAAAGTTCAATTCATAATCCCGAATTATAATTTTTAAGTGGTTTCATAAACAATGAAGAAAACGCGGAGTATTAGGCTCAAACAGAGATTTTAAGAAGTAACACTTAGTTGATTGTCTTTCTACATCTATTATGCTTTTACTCCTCACATTTATTGGAAATAATGCTGTTTTTCAAGAATTATACTGGTGGTATATGCATTGTCATTAAAGAAAGCATAGAATGGCAGCTAAAACTGTACCTTAACATAATCGACTTCGAAAAGGACTTACACAGACGGCGCTGACCGAGAAGTAACTTGGAAACTACTTCAACACTACGGCGTACAGTGTCCAAGTGTTTATCGACCTCATTCAAAAGCTAGCTATATGACAATCTCAGGGATCAGCTGATCCGAAACAGAAAACACAGAGAGGCTTTCGAAGTGAACACATGAGTAAGAAAAGCTGCTTCTCTATTATCACCGATGATATTCCTAATTGTGGTAGACTGGATTATGCGTCAAACTTAGCACAGGAAGTGCGAAGATAGGGATACGGTGGACGAACGATAGCAAGACACTAGAAGATCTGGATTTTGAGCATGAAAGATTTATGTTTAATGTCACACACATACGCGTGATGACTTACAGGCGAGAATTAACGAACTGGCTGCAGAGGTGGAAAAAACGGCGGAGGTGATGAAAATACAAAACAACAACGAAAACCAACAGCAACAACAAACAGCATCAATCACCATCAGCGGGAGAGATTTACCACAGGTTACTTCACTTATCCAGCCAGGAAGCACTGTTCCAAATACAGGCAGCCAGAACGGATGAAGACATCAAAACCAACCAGCCAGCCACAATCCGAAAGGCAACATACGCCTTCATCCTCCTGAAACCAGTTTGAAGATCTTCTACACTCCACCTCAGCATTAAGAACAACAAGATTCGGATTTCCAACACATGTCGGGAGTCAGTCAGTCAGTTTTTCTATACAGGTCAGAAACTCACACTGCGTGTCAAGAAAAGCCTTTCCAACAGGCTATCGCAGAATTTCATCAACAGCTTTCACGTTCGCTGGTTCCATACTGAAGATCAAATAGTCAGCTGGCCAGAATGAATTAGCAACAACAAGCTCTGGCTGGGAAGAAATCAACAGACGAGAGTCGATCGCTCAACATATATGTAGGAGAAAATGGAGACGGATCGGTTATACGTTGAGGAGGCTGTCGAATGACATAGAGCTCAATGCGTGCCATCGCCTGAGGGGAATCCCACTAGGAAAGGACGAGTGGGTAGTTGGTGCGAGGGTGACATTGAGGAGATAGTTTCTGGAGGAGGATATGAGAGATTATAGGCATTCGTGTGGCTAGCCAGCTGAAGAGTGCGGTGAAAAATAGAATTAAGTGGAGATGTGTTGTTGAAGCCGTATGTTCGACTTGGAACCCAAGGGAACAATAAATAAAATAATTACGATTTGAAGCATCAGTCAGAAATACTGTGAATCTAAGGTGTATTTAGTTTCATGTTAACGAAAAACATTATAGTTCTTATATCTGAATGCTGTGCAAATAATCATGCTGCTACATTCATGAATTGCAAAGAAGTATCCTACATATGGACAAAGAAATACTTCATTTATCCTCGACTAAAGTGAATGCATACATGATTTGAATTCTACCAAAACTATAGACAGTGTCATCGAACGTTTTCGTTTACCCCATCATAAAATAATTTAATTGATAAAAACAAACAGTGGTGCAGTATTATTTACTGATGGCGTTTCGAACACAATTTATTTCTCATTGTCATATGAGAGCACTCATATAACTTTCTAACATCATTTATATTGTTCCATCACTTATTATCTTTTGATTTTATTAGTAGTGACATTTTCACTATCCATGATATTGACGTTGCTTCATTCCTATTGCACTTGTTCAATGTAGACTATATGCACACAGATTCGGAGATCAGCTTCTCTCTCCACCTACATAAGTAGCTGTAGTTATGTACCACCCTATTGTGATATTGTATTAGTGCACGCACTGAGACTGCATAACTTTCCTCTAGACTGTTCAACCATTTGCGGTCGATCATTCTACACTTTGCTAAATTCTTATGCTACGGTAACCTGACACACCCCGATCTTCTGATATGATCTATGCAAATGATCTTACCATCATTGGAAAGTATTTTGTAGATCAATTTATTTATTTGATTGGCTCGATAAGATCCCCTAGGCTACACAGCCTATTCCAGAATGAGTTTTTAAGTTCAAATGCCACTCTAATTCCTGCTTTATTAAGCATCCTGCGTAGGGTTTCAGATATCTTTCCGTTATATTGATAAATTCTTTCATATGTATTCTCTGGACAATGTTCCCACTACCACTGTCCTTTTCTTGTGAGTTTTCTTCAATTTTGTGAATGTATTTTATGGGGAATTTATTCAGTACCAATTCTTTCTCTATTTGCTTCATTTAACCGTTTAGACTTTTATTTACGACTCAGAGTTTTTGCTCTGTTTGTTAAACACTTATTTAAGCCTGCATTAACAGTTAACGGATAAAATGAAATAACGTCTATACATGTATGCGTCAGTGGCACAGTGGTTAGGACTCTCGCCGACCATGCACATGGTCCGGGGTTCGATCCCCTGCCGGCGCACACCCGATATCTATGGTCGGCCTGAATTTGGGCTACCGATATCCATGCTGAAAATTCCACACTTGTACTGTAAATACGGTGTGGAATCAAGCTGTAAATCAAAATAAAAAAATAAATAAATGTATGTAAGATTGAAGGAGGGTGCATTGTTTAACTTCTCCTGTTCATTTTATTTTACAGTCTGGCATAGCAAATGCTCCTTATTCATTTCTCAACTCAAAGGGGGAAATGTTATTCCCAGTGCTATTGAGTTTATATACTTGAAAAAAACTGGAGACATGTTTTAATTTTAACAATCTGAAAGCATCATCCACCTATTTCCACCAAATCTTTCGGTAGGATTAAATGTTCTAGAGACACATTCTCCCAATTATCTATGCTAGGATTCATGATATTGGTAATCCCATTGCTACCACTTTTGTTTCTCTATTTATACTTGCTCTGGAACTCAAAGATAATAGTCCTGTAAATGAGTTTGTGGTCCGCAGTTAGTTCTTTTCTAACTACTTCCTAATCTATAGTGATAGATATCCTAATATCAAGATCAGCTATATCAAAACTAACCATTTTGTTTCATTATTTCCTGTTCGAATCACACTCAACTAGTTTTTTTTCATATTAACTAGTTAGTGTAGGGTTTAAACGATTTTCGATGGGATATAATATTAATGCTAAGTGTTTACATAGCTCAACAATAGTATTAAAAGTATCAGAACAGCTACATTCTTTTCCTGAAATCATAAATTAATACAAATCAATAAAGATTACTGTTCATGTAAATAATGTTACTCAAATCAGTTTTAAAAATGGTTTTTTTTTCAACAAAATGTGTACAACAATATGAAAATGTTTCCTTTTAAATGCATGAAATTGATTAAATTAATTAATTTCCATAAAGTTAAAAATTAAAACAAACGAAGGTTTATTCGGTGCGAAAACACAAATAGAAAATAAATCAAAAGCGTTTTTTAACACGGCAATTTTTTTTTCTTTGTAAATTTTCAATGACAACATGAAAATAAAGTTAGTAATTTGCTTCTAAAGATTTTGATTTCATTCGTTTTTCTTTTCTTTTGCATTTGAATATTCTTGAAAAGAAATTTATCATTGAATAAACATCTTCAATCAATCGCATACGAATCGGTTTTATAAAAATAAATAAACTGATTGTACGCGTAACATAATTGAATATACGTACAAGTTCAGTTGTACTATGCGTTGTTTGTGTCAAATGGGTATAACTATATTTTTGATAATCATAAAATACAATCATATCCAGTATATTAGCTACTCCTGCTTCAACTGACCAAATAATAACTAGAAGGGTTAAAATATGTTGTAAATTATTTCTATCAAATCCTTTATAATTTTTATTCTCACGTTTTGCTTTCACAAAATGTATCAACATGATAATATAACACGTTGCCATGATAACAGCTGGTAAAATTAATAGTAGCGCTAAGCATAAATAACTAAATATGATTAATTGTTTACGATGTAAATCATCGGCTAGATTTTGATCAACAGGTGTACATTCACCCAGTGGATTCATTTGTACCATAACAGTAAATCTTAAATTAATTGCCATAACATATATCAGTGCAAAACAATATGATGTGAATACTGTCCGTGAATAATCTAAAATATTTTTATTTGGATAAATAATTTGAAAAGTTCGTTCAATTAACATTGTAACAGAATTATACTTACAAAACATAATAAATAAATTATACATAAATGTACTACTCCACATATGACAAATTAATATATTGAACCATAACTCCTTTGTTTTAATAACTGGAATAAATATATAAAGTATCCCAGCAACTGATGTAAACCATTCAAATGTCATTTGTAACATGATTAGTATACTGAGCGATTGAGTGCCTAAATTTATATCAAATATATAAATAATTAATAGGGGATTTATAATTGCATTGATAAAAGAAATACTAAGTGCAACAACATCAAGTTTATCTGCAATTGAATTTCCATGTTTTAACATAGAAATAATTCCACTCTGGGCAGTAGACATTCTGAATTAGTACAGTTCAAGAGAAATGTGTGTGTACATATTTTCTTAACAGAAAACAAATTGAATAATATAGGAAAGTTATTGTTGTAACTATTCGTATATGTTTATGAGGGCTATATTTATAAATATATATAGCTGAATACCCGTCCATTTCTCTTAATTTCTATTGGAAGTATGAGTGAACGGTTTTTTTTATTCTTCATACATCTGGATCAAATGGAAGATAAATAGGATGAGATTTTGATTGGTTGATATTTAGTAGTTAAATTTACTGCACGCTTATTACTACTATGACGTGATAAACAATAACAGATTATTTATGTCCATTTCTATGATTCTTTTAAGTTTAACTTTATGCTTAACGTCCATATCAGGATAATATCAGGTACTAAAAAAAGTATGAAATTTGTTTTAATGAATAGTTTTTCTCTGTAAATCATTGAATTTCCATCAGTGTTGTTTTGTTCACTGAGCTGGGTGGTTTAATTGAGAGAGAGTAAATAGTTTGTCTGTTTATTATAACAAATTCATATACCCATACTTGTAAACAGCTGTAAATGAACTTTAAATAGATCATTACTATTCCTTTGGATTCCGAGTGGAACATAGGGCTTCAACAAAACATTTCCACTTTGTTCTATTTTCCGCCAAACTCTTCAGCTGGCTAGCCACACGAATGCCCATAATGTTTCATCTCATACTCCAGAAACTATCTCCTCCATGTCACCCACGAGGCGACGACCCACTGGTCGTTTCCTATTTGGATTCCATTCGAGGGGGTGGCATATGATGTCATTTGACGGTCTTCTGAATGAAGCCCAATCTCCATTTTCTCCTACATATTTTTGTTGAGCAATCGGCTCTCGTCTGTTGATTTCTTCCCAGTCAGAGCTTCTGGCTGCTTATTCATTCTGGTCAGCTGGCTATTCGATCTTTAGTATGGAGGCAGCGAACGTGGCAGCTGATAATGAAAGTTTGCAGTAACCTGTAGAAAGTGCTTTTCTTGACACGCAGTGTGAGTTTCTGACTTGTATGGAAGAACTGACTGACTGACTTCCCACTGGTGTTGGAAATCCAAATGTTGTTGTTTATGCTGGCTGATTGAAGCCGAAGATTTGTAAAGTGGTTTCAGGTTGATGAAGGTATATCTCGCCATTCCGATTGTGGCTGTCTCGCTGGTTTTGACATCTTCATCCGTTCTGTCCGCCTGTATATGAAACAGTGCTTCCTGGCTGGATAAGTGAAGGAAGTGCCCTGTGGTAAATCTTTCCCGTTGATGGTGATTGGTGCTGGTTGTATTTGTTGTTGCTTTTCGTTGGTTATCTTCATCAACTCCGTCTCCTCTATGTTTACTTTGAGTTACGTTATCGCTGCCTGTCATTTCAGCCAGTTTGTTGGCTTTCACCTGCAATTCTTCCAGTTTGTGTGACATTAAACATAAATCACTCATGCTCGAAATCCAGATCTTCTAGATTCTTCTTATCGATGGTGCAGAGAATTCCTGTCTTCTCAGTCTCTGTGCTTAGCCTGACGCACAATCCAGTCCAACACAAATTGGAATTTCATCGGTGATAATAGGCAGGCAGCCTTGTCTTATTCCTGTATGCAATTCGAATGCCTCTCCGAATATTTGGCTGTGTATCAGCTGACCCCTGACATTGTTATATAGGTGGCTGTTGAATGAGGTTGATAAACACTTGGACACTGTACGCCGTAGTGTTGAAGTAGTTTCCATATTACTTCTTTGTCATCTCTATCAAAGACCTTTTCGAGGAATGGAGTTGAGGTAGATGTTTGACTGCTATTCTATGCTTTGTTCTGTGACGACGTTGTATAGAGTTACAATTTGGTCAGCATATGATTTGCCTTTCCTGAATCCAACTTGTTCCAGGTGGCAGAGTTCTGTGTCCATTATATCTCTTTTTCTCTCCAGAATGATGCGACTTTGTATTTTACTTAGTGTGAAGAAGAGCAATAACCTAGGCCAGTCATTTCTCGTAGAGTCGTAAGTCACCATTCTTTGGTAGCTTGACCAGGTAGCCTATTTTCCAATCTGTAAGTACCTTTCATTTCCCACAAACATTTTGCAATAATGTTATAAGCACACCTGCCACAGTCTCTTTGTCTGTTGTCAGTGCTTCGGATGGAATTCCGTCCGGTTCTTCTGCCTTCCCAGATACTCTTTAATAGCTTGACTGCATTGAATATTTCCGCTTTCGTTAAGGGATTGGTGTCCACTGGAAGGCAATTCTGTGTGTGCTTTTGATGGTAATTCTGGGCGAGTTGGAGGTGATGGTCGATTCAAGAATCCTTTGATGTGATCACCCTAATGTTTCATTTTTCCCTCCACTTTTGTGATTAGGTTACTTTGAAAATCTTTTTTATTAGTTTCATCATCTGGGTTGATCTCTTCATGGATAGCTAGCATCCTAGTTATCTAGTAGGATGTCCTGAAGTCTCTTTTAACTGCGGCTTGCCTGTTATGCTTCAGTTTGCATCCAGTGTGTCGTAGGATTCTCTTATGTCTTTCCTAGCACTCTTCTTCACTTCTTCATTCAATGCGGTGTACATTGAAATCAGCTTCTCCTTCTGTCGCCCATCTTTGCATTGAGTCATCTTCTTTTTCACCATCTTCCTCTCCTCTTTTCCATTAGCTTCCAGGTAGTGTCCGTTGAGGGCCATTCCTTGTCGTGTCTCTTCTTTCTTCCTATAACAGTTGCACACGTTTCCGCAAATATCACCTTCAGAGAGTTAGTTGCAATGTTGTTCCTCACAGATTTCCTCAGTGATACCACTTATTGCCTTCGATTTTGCTCTGATCTGAAGTGAGAGTATCACTTGTAGTTTTGTCCTACAGTTTCTGTATGTTGAAATTGAATTGTTATTGTCTGTTTCCAGATGTTTTCAGGGATATCAGTCTCACCTTGAAGGTTCTTTGAACTAGATGATAGTCTGAGACCACATCATCTCCTTTTCTCGACTTTGTGTCCATCAGGCTGTGCCTTCACTTCCTTGAGCAACATTGAGATGAAGTCTGGGTTGTAGTGTATCCGTCAGGCGAAATCTAATTTGCTTTTTGTATATCCTTATGCTTATACACGCTGCCTCCGGTCACCAGATCATCGAATGCTCAGAATTTTGTGGATAATTCTCCGTTCTCATAAATTTCTTCGAGAGCGTCTGGACACATGATGTGTTTTCTTATTGTATTATCTGGTCCCATTCAACTGGCATCCATATCGCTCATGAGGATTTTGATGTTACCATTTGGAATGTTGTCCATTACTGTTTCTAGTTGTCTTAAGAAATCTTTCTTCTTCTCTTGTTCTGCGTTGTTTGTAGCACTGAGCGTAGCATTGGATAATTGTGACCTTCCTTCTTGATTTTTGAGTTGAATCATGCTGTCATGAAATGGTTCTCACTGCATGAGGGCTTTAGCTGCCACCGGTGATATCATGAAAGCCACTCAATGCCTCAGTGTGTTTGTGGTTGTCGTCTGGGTGACCAAACCGGAGTAGGTTACTGACTCTTTAGTTGACAATTTTGATAATCCACATCCATTCCATCTGCTCTCACAAATACACAGCATTTCTAGGCCATATTTTCGCACTTCTTTGGTTACCTGGATAGCCTTCCTAATTTCGTACATTGTACATATATTTTACGTCCCCATCCGTATTCTTGCTATCATCGAGAGAAGAATAATACAAAGAAACATCGACTGGCTGACCGGCTTCCTGAAGGCTCACCGTGTCATTTCGCCTCTCCGATTACAGCAAAGAATAAGATTGTGATTTGAATTTATGTATTTTTAATGTATTTTTAGTGCATTGAAGCTTCTGCAGCAGTTTGATAGGTTTAATTATGTAGGGTTGTTAGTGCCACGCTTAAGCCTCCTTCTTTACTGGGGCTTGGGACCGGCTAGAAAACAAGCAAGCAAGTTAACTAGAGATTCAAACTGAATATTTTTATGACCTTTTACATTCTGGTTGTTAGAAACTATTCTGTAGTTTGGTTTTTTATGTTCTCTACATTTGGGAAAAATAGTTTATTAAAAATGTTCACTTTATTTATTCATTTCTGTATCCTGTTGAACTTTCATCAAGAGAGTTAATTCTATTTTGTGATGTTACTTCATGTCTCTTCCACATAAATGTATTTAATTTACTACTGCTTACAGTTTAACCATATTTTGACTGGTACATATATGAGAATTTACAGTTAGTAAAATGAATTCATCAAAAGACAATTATTTTCAAGATAAATTTCATCAGGGAGCAGCATCATTAAAGGAAAAATGAAAAATCAATCGACACTGTACTGATTGTTTTACTATACCTGAAATCTTTCACAGTAGGCATCTACGACATCAAACCCAGGGACTCCACGCTACATGAAGAGTGCCTCATCTTGTTTCTATTGGAAGTTAGGCCACGTATGCCATTAAATTACAACCTAGAGGACCAGTATCAATTGGGTTAACCATGTAGGATTGGTAGTCCTCTGCTGGATCCTTGACTGTATTTCTGGAGTCCATGTCTGTGGAGTCCTATAGTATGACTAAACAACCATTCAGTGAACTCAGGCTGTAAAATTTTTATAACTGACGCTGGTGCATCACAAAAGCAATTTTACGGAATAATTATTTTTGTTGCAGTTACCGTGTTGTTTATTCTGTGGCTTATTAGGGAAACTTTCTTATTTAAAGCATCTCAAAAATTGAGTTTTTTCTTGTTTCCATCTCATTCTTTGATGTCTATTGAGTTGATTGATATCACGCCTAAGACTTCTATTATTGTGTCTCCTCTTTGTCATTTAAAATGACGAATCTAGTTCGTACAAACACCGAATACAAAGAATTTACAGACACACTGTTTTCCTTCCTAAAAGTGAGTTTTAATGACTTGAGTGATTCTTAGAAATCCTCATTATGGAAAATTTATGTTACTCCAACTTCAAATGCACTAAACCTGTTTAGTAGGCAAAATTCATCATACTTTTTCTGTTACTTTGATGACTTATTCGGATTCAGCTTTCCGGTATCCCTAAATAACAATATATGGTAGAGATCTAAGCAGCTTTACCAGCCTCAAACATGGTGAGGAATTTCCATGTCCCTGTGCTCATTTATGCTTTAATTGAAAGAAGGCAAATAGGCTTTCACCAACCGGCGTCATCCATCCTTCAGATGATGAGTTCTTCCTATTCAAGTGGAGAGAAAGTTTACTTTTCCTGTACTTTGAGGTTTCAGCAGCAATGAGGTTGTTCTTACGCCTAATCATCCATCTTTTCCGGGCTTAGGACTAGCTAGCAAACTAGGTGAATGACGTCATAAATCAGGCCCTTGGTTAGGACTCAAATGAAGATTGACGATTTGGCCGCCCAAGACTGACATGCAACAGATCGTATGAGGTGAAAATGAAAGCTTAAGCCATCTAGAAATAACGACAGAGAACAAAGTACAGTGAACATGTACTGCTGGTGTCCCATGTTATACTCGAATCTCAGGGAATAAATAACATCAGTACCTGTCGTAGTGATTACCAATATGTTTATTTAAAACAATCAATGTAATGTTCACTTTTTTTGATAAAACTTAACGACTATGTAACAATGGAGCACTATTTTGGTTGTGAAACACCAATTAACTAACGATGTAACCGTACACTAGCAAACACAATCTATATTTTTAACTATGAACACGCATACAAAATATGAATTTGTAAGTATATGTGTGTAACAACTTAATTTCACATACAGAATGAAATGTTTTTTGTCAAAAATATGATGCACACACTAACATACATCAAGTAAACTTTATCCAGAACTATGCACACTAAAATCACATGACTTTCACGTGACACTGTACTCTAAAGCTTACTCTGAACACACACACACACACACTTAGGAATACACTAACATCAGTTGTCGTATAAAAGCATTTCTTCTTTAAGCCAAAATTGATTTTTACAACAGATTGTTTAAAGCAAATCAAAGCAACGAATGATTGCATTGAAGACCTCACAAGTGTTAAACATTAGATTCTTTTTGTACTTTTTTCTCCTTTATGATATATAGTGATGTTAATCTAATGTTCCTTTATTAAATGGTTAAAAAAACATTTAGCATAATTTTATATCCAGTCAGGAAATCAAACTGAATGAGTCATTGAATAGCTGTTCTATTCTATTCTGATATTCAAGGTTCATTTAGTATTTAAAAATATTCGACAAGATTATATTTAAATTGGGATCAGTAATTTGAAACTATATTTTTTTTAATTTGAACCATATAAACAAAAATATCACTGGTAGTCTACTCTGTAATACATCCAAAATTTACTGTAATTATAAAAGGAATCCATTTTAACTACTATATTGTTGTTTTAATCTCAATACTATTGACAATTTAATTCTTATCAGGCTTTTTCTCTTCTTTTTCCTTTTCACACTGGATAGTAAAAATATTTCAACGTTCATAGTGAATAAATTCTATTATGGAAAAATTAATTGAGATATTTTTCCAATTGGACAAGGATAACAATGAAATTGTTGATAAACAAGAACTTGTCAATTACTGTAAAGAAAACAAACTTGATATGAAAATGGTTAATGTAAGTAAACAATATTTTTTCCTTTTCCTATACAAATATGCCTATGCATATTAATATTTATACTTCTTAAGGTTGTAATACTGATGACCTGGTTAGTTAGTAGCTGGATATGAAATTTCGTTTACCGCAGCAAGTGAGGCTTTTAGCCCCCCCCCCCCCCCCCGAATCCAGTCATCACACACTATATCGGTAGTATTCTATCAATATCGATCGTCTTATCAATTGTACAATTTGATTCCGGATGTAAGGATTCTGAAACGGTGTAATTTGTATCACAGATATCTCATCTCTGATGCTTCCGCTTATACTGAATGTCTTCTCAAGTTTAGGTCGGAATAGAAGTGTGAATCTTACCATTATCTGAAGTAATTTCTGACCAATCATAAGTACCACTGTCTGTGTATAGGATGCTTTTCCGAGCATCCTTAAGTGTTAGTTATCATGTTTTCTTTTTTGCTTTGCTATAATGTTCCCTTGATGAAACCTTTGTTAGATCTGCTTATAATCGCTTTTTAATGATTAACTAGTGAGCAGTAGTTCGTCTTGTACCTACTTTCCCAGCTAGGTTAGTATATGAAGTAGGGGATTGATTGAGTGCCCCGGTGTCTCTTATAAATTTAGCTACAAAAGTCTCTTTTGCATTTTCCAATAGCTATCATATTGTACTGAGTCACAATAAAGAAACTTATTAAAGGTCGTTGCAGTGGTATAACCCTTATTATCAATATAGATCACAGTTCCGATCACCTAACACTTCAATGAATTCCTTTAATTGTAGTACCTTAGTTACATATTGTACGAAAATGTATCAATCCAAATTAATATAATTTGACCATCACAATAAATTGTAGACACAATGCAGGGTACTTTATTTGGTAAAGCATACAGTGATTGTGTGGTTTACCAAATAAGTGAATTTTCCAATGGAATTATGCAGTAATACCGAGTATCACATAAAAATGATCACTGAGGAGTATTCAATAAACAAAATGAGCAACTATAAAACTTTTATTGAATCAGGAAAAAAATGGTTGATCAAGTTGACGCTATGGAAAAGAGACGCTGAAACGAATGTTAACTAGTTACGGTTTTTATCCTTGAGTAAAACAAAGGTTTTCATTCTATTGCAGTCAGAGTCACTGTTAGTGACTTTACTTATGCTTAAGCGATTACTGTACAGATGTTATGTTTGATAACAAGCTTTCATAGAGTTAGAACAAATTCTGAATAGTAAAATAATATTTTAAATGCAATTATAGACTTTTAAAACCCAGGGAAACGGTCTTTACTGTTGTCATCGTCGCGTATTTAATCTTGTTCTTTTTGTTGAGACTATCATTGGTAGATTCCCGAAACGTAGCTTGCAGCTAGACAGTATGAAAACTGTTAATGCAGATCAACTTATTCAATAGACTCTTTCAATAACTTCCCAAATTTAACAAAATCTAGGACTAAATATTATCCTATTTACTACTTTTATTTCGTTTTATATACTGAATACCTTTTATTGGATAACAAACTGATCACAGATTTGTTAAAATGCCTCTAACTATAAAAGTAAGTAAGGATGTGAAGTACTGATTTGTGCTTATTTATAAGCCTTTTACTAATAAACGTAACCAGCTTGTCTAGAGTAGGTTGTCGAGTCAATTCTCAAATATAATACTGAATGAGACAGCCTTTATCAGAATACGTTTCAGAAAAAAACTATTGACTGCACTTTGAAATCATTTATCATCCGGTTTCATTGATGGATGTCCTGAATGACTTTATCTAACATTATCTCCTTTCATGATTTACTCAACTCAAATATAAGAAAACAGGTAAACATAACCATCAGACATATTACATTTTGGTTATATTATCTACTCCAATCATAACGAATAAGAAAGTAACATGAACCGATTTTAAGACGTTATATTCATTTGTAAGTTTATTCTAATTGCTAATGAATGCAAATAAGAAAATTTCATACATTTATTCGCCTTGATGAATTTGAATGAATCAAGAACAACAGTTTTTGCAGAATGATATGGTACCATCATTTATTTCGCTGGATTCTTATCAGCTGCGTACAGCCTAAATAAATTGTTAAGTTTATGTACAGAAAAACTGTAGCGTACTCGCAAATTTTACATGATGTCATTTGACAGGAGGTTCTGTACTTCATGAACGGGGCTCGGAAAACTGCGCTTACATAGTTTTAGCACAGGGAGTTCAAGTTTAAACAAAGTAAATGTTTTTTTGATAACAGCTTGATTCCACACAGTATTTTGGTGCAGTTATGGAATTTTCAGCATGTGGCATCGGTAGCCCAAATTTTGCAGGCCGACCATAGATATCAGGTGTGCGTCTGCAGAGGATCGAACGCCGGACCATGTGCATGGTCGGCGAGATTCCTAACAGCTGTGCCACCGATGTATGTATATAATGGTAAAGGAGTTGCGTAATAAAGATGAGAGGTGCCTGAGATTATAAGTGACTAATAAATTAGGTAACAATGTACTGAATCCATCTCAAATTATACAAACGAGAGACAAGCAAAATTACATTATATCAAATGGGAGAGATGCACCAGTGCTCTAGTCAAGACTCTGTACAAGCACATTTTGCTGGTCTTTCGATTATATAATTTGAGATGCAGTCACTACATTGTTACCTAATTTATTAGTCACTCATCATCTCAGGCACCTCTCATCTTTATTACGTAACTCCTTTACCATTGTATGCATACATTTACTTTGTTTAAACTTAAACTCCCTGTGCGAAAACTATGTAAGCGTAATTTTCTGAGCACCGATCACTAAGTACAGAACCTCCTGTCAAATGACATCATGTAAAATTTTCAAGTACGTTAAAGTTTTTCTGTACACAAACTTAATAATTTATTTAGGCTGTGCGCAGCTGATAAGAAGCCAACGAAATAGATGATGGTACCATATTATTCTGCTTTATTCAAATAGGGAGATATTTGAAAACCCTTTGGTGGAAAGTGGAAAGAGCTGCACACACACATTTTTTCCTAGTCAGGAGTCTATATCAGTACCTCTATCCAAAGTTGATATCCAGAATAGTGTTGTTGAGAGGTGGTCATTGTCCCCCACACCCTCCAGTCACTGATTTGGAACGTTATAGTAATTGAGTATCAAACCACATAACTCACAATTATCTGCATTCCCTTGAACTGTCTAGTGGTTAAAACTAATAGGTGCATAAATAGAAAGGGAATCATAGAGAATTTCAACTATCTTGTTGTGAACTGACTGCTGATGCATATTTATATGAAGTAACTTTTAAGTGAATATATAGTTGTTTCCATATTGCGTTTAGAATTTACTATTACAAAGGCGACGTCAATTGATCAGTTATTATCTTCACGCTAACCTTAAGGAATGTTTTAATTCTTCAAAGTTAACAATTTAAGTTTATCAAGTCAATAATCTTATTTTTTTCTTTGTCAAGTTCACAAGCAATTTTATATCAATAGTATAATGGAGTATTGTATCAATATCAATAAAAGTACATTCTTATTTTTGTTCAGCAATAGGTACACCGTTATTTATTCTATTATAAATTACAAATTCTAACTCTGCTATATTATTAGAACTTTATTTTCATTATGAGTAAACTAAAAAAAATTCTTATGCAAATGATACAACTGACACAAATTTCTTATTTGAAGAAAAAAATAAGAGATGATTACCTAAAATTAAATCCGATTATAAACTCTAGCCATAATAGAGAAGATCTGTAGCTCAGGTGGATGATTTGCAATTAAAAGTGTTCTCTGAGCTGGTTGGTTTAGTTGCGAAGCTTTCGTCGTCCTTCTGGACGCTGAAGATGTTGTCCAGAAGGACGACGAAAGCTTCGCAACTAAACCAACCAGCTCAGAGAACACTTTTAATTGCAAAACTCTAGCCATTTTAAAAAATTTATATAATAGGTCTGAAGGTGATTGAATACGAATATGGTGCAAGAAAAATAGTTGAAAGAAATGTTTTGATAAGATTCAGAATGATATTTCATGTGTGTTGGTTTCTAGGGTATTTTCTGATTTCAGCATCGATTTCATCATGAAATTACACCATTTGGGGAGCCACTTAAAACCTTTGAACCAATCAAATTCCTACAAAAAAACACCTAATAATCAGTGATCGCCCATCAACTTCTAATGAGAAGTAGTGACCGATGAGGTTCACCAAGAGGAGTGTAAGAAGAGGTATTCACTGATGAATCTCTATGGTGATTTATACCACGAATCTGATTGTTTCCCAGTGACTGAATGAGAAGGTAGTCAGTTCATTTTTTTATTCCTTCACGTTTCCAGTGGAACATAGGGCTTCAAGCTCAAAACTTGAAGTTTTTGTAGCAGTGTTTATTTTTTTTAGGAAGGGGTTGCTAGCCTCATGACCAACCTTTCCTCTTTACCAGCTTTTCAAATTCTGGCTTACCGAGGTAGAGGAGTGCGTCGGCCGGGGATCAAACCCTGGAACGTCTGCATGGACGGCGAGCGTCCTAACCGCTTTGACACCGACGCACACTGTCAGTTCGTAGGCAGAAGATTTCATGATTCGAACACTGCTGACGCATTCCGAACTGGGACGAAACAGCTGTTTAGCTGTCAATGATTCTTCAACAGATGGTATCGGTTAGTGACGAAATCTAACCAGAAATCAGTGTGATATTATTTTGCTAAGTGCAATCAAAAATATCCAATACAGTCCTACAGTAGGTCAGTCGCGAGCCTGAATAGCTCAGTGGTAACGTCTCTGACTGCAGCACTGGGTGACGCGAGTTCGAATCTCAGAAGGGACATGAGTTCCTTCAAGGTTGCAGATACGCCTTGCTGATGAGTGCCAACTAGCACTAAACCTAGGTCCAAGGCTTCCTGCCGATTGCCTCCAACCATCTAATACCAACAGTTCACAGTGCACCGTAATGGCGAGCCACCTAGCATGGTGGTCACATTGCAAGCTTGACTGATAGAATTCAGTCTGCACCGAAGATAGGACTAGACGCATTACACTAGTTACTGACTAGTGTGCAGTCAAAAATATTTTGCTAAGTATTTTTTATTATAACTGGTGATTTGTTCAGTCGTATGTGCTTGGAAGATTAACAGCAACTTTAGATGCCCTAAACTTTGCAGCAGTTTTCCCTTGTTCAAGTTTGACATAGTTCTAAAGCAGGTCACTAAAACAGAATCTGTACTTTTGAATAGAACTTGCCTAGCAAGATTAAAAATTTTAGGTATGAAAGATAATCTTCCGTTTTCTTCATTAGTTTCAAACAAATGTAAGATAAACTTGTTTGATGGATTTTATGTATTTATTCAATATTACACTAATTATCTTCCTCCGTAGAAATTATGGTAACTTCAGGTTCTAAATGCGCTTGGACTACTGTCCGCCACAGTGAATATCAAACCTACATAAGTGTACACGTGTATATGTTTATATATTTTATTCTTTTACTTTCCCAGTGGAACATAGGGCTGCAAGCTAGAGCGTTGAGGTTTCGGTAACAGTGGTGATTATTTTTACGGGATGGAATTGCTAGCCTCATGCCCTGCTTTCCCTCTTTATCAGCCTTATTACTGGCTTAGCGAGGTCAAGGGGTGCGTCAGTTGGGGATTGAACCCCAGACCACCTGAGTGGATGGGTCAGCATTCTACCACTGCATCACCGACGCACTATATATATAATATTTTTATGCATATTATGAAAGTCACTATAAGTTTAATGTCTTTAATAAGGTGGTACCAAAAGTTTTGTGATCATAAATCGTTTGGTCATGGAAGAGTGACTAGTGTTACATTACCTAGTTCATAGTGTTGGTAACTGAATTTTATCAATCAATTCACAATATTTTCACTAGTCTAGAAGACACACCATTTCTGTTAGATGATTGTAGGTAATCAGTAGGAAGCCATGGACGTCGGGTTTTGTTCTGTTGATCATTATGCTAAAATAATCCATTTAATTTCACATGTTATCGTTTTAATCTATGTTATTCTCCCCTAACAAGATGTAGAAAATCCTGTAATCATTCACACCTTCATAACTATCTTCACACAGATAACATACCTACCTGTTACTTCCTCTCATTTATTATTTGTTTCTGATCGAAAAAAGCAAATAATGTCATGACTAAAACAGATTTGATAAAAAACAATTACTTTCTTTTCGTAACACATTTAATCAGAAAGCCTAAAAATAAATTCAATCTAGCTGTACATCAAAATTAACAGGATTTTAAGTAGTTTAAGCTAGCAAGATTGACTGGTGGTAAAGTGTATAAGTCCCATGGTTATACTTAAATATTTCTATCATGTGATCTGTAATTATTTCTCTTGTAACTTCGTATGAAAAATGTGTATTCCTTTCACTGCAAACAGCGTTACATTATGACTGTAGGCATTATAGCTAGTGCTAGTAGCAATAACTCTTTAGTATGTCGTTTCACTTTCATACGTACATGAAGAACACTTAAAAAATGCTTTTCGTTTTAAATAAAATCAAAATGACTACGGATTTAGTTAATTACCCCTCTCTTACCTCCAGTTATATTACCCCTTTAAAAACTGTAACTCTCTTCCGCTGCATGTGTTAAATTATTACAGATTTGCTATTTTCAAATATGCATGTTACTCTGTAAATGTTTAAGGTGATAATCATAAAAAAATGTAGTTAACAGCATGAGAGAAGCAATAGGGATCAAATTTAAAAGTACAACTTTTTTTTGATTTCAACAAAGTACTTCAGCAATGTGTGTTCAGAATAAATAAACAAGTATCTCCCAGTTACTTTGTTTCCCGGAGTCATTTGTGCCATTTATAAATATTTATATATTCTCAAAATAAGCTCTTTATCTTCTATATTTTCTATTGCAATCAGCCTGAATTTATGTAAATAATGGGTGACTGAAAGCCATAAAAGCAATTTTTACATAATCCCATTATTTATCAGAATAACCGAGCTATTTCACTCGTAAAATAGGGATATAATCTAGGTGTGGTTATAAGCCTAATATATCTTTTGTGTTTTTAGTGCACTATCACTGGTGCTTTCACACAAAAAGAAAACATTTTATTTATGATATGCATTATTTTGATAAGTGAATTTGAACAAAGCAATCACAATACATGAATTCATAGTATCCTGCTCCATTTGTGTTGACTGCTTTGTTCATATTAATCAAAGGGGATTTATAAATGAAACTGTGATACTGATCAAAATACTCATGTGGTGCAGTGTATGCATTCATTTAAAAGTTGTAAACAATTTTATTGTTTTATTCAATGTCTGATGACAAAGTTTTACCAGCTTACTTCAGTACTAAGTCATCTGCTATGTATTCTTGTGAATTCACTACCACTGTTACTGTAGATATTGTTTAAGACGTGAGACCCATCTAATGACAAATTAGTATACAGTAGTTATAATCAATAATCTCCGCATTTAGAGGAATATTACATCGAATCTCCTCTTACATAACATAGTAATTGGTGAAAACAGAAACAGAAAGATTAGTATTACTGGTGTCAATGAACTAAACATGTAAAATAGAAGTTATGAGAAATAAAAGAGATGCTAACAACTATATGTTAATAAAAAAAAATATTAAGAAAGACCATTTATTTACTGTTTTTCATGAAGTCAGCAGTTTCATAATCAATACTTTCCTCATCACATAAACTGCATGCTCAAAAAGGCATCGTCGAGCCTTCATATTTAGTCTTGCAATCATAAGGTGTCTTATGATTCATTTTAGCTCTACCTAATGAGATGCAGTGAGAAAGTTGTGTTAAAGAGAGTTCAAAGAGCCGAAGAAGATGATTTTTGCCAATTTCTTTTAGGAGTCCAGGCGGATGTCCATAAAAATATTAATTAATCGGCTTAGCGACACAATATTCGTCCTAAAAACATCTCTTGTATCCTTTGCGTTGTAGAAGAAAGTCTTTTTATATCTGCGGTGCAACGAAGAAAGACAGCTAGAATACATGGGTTAATTCAACTTGAGAAAATAAGGGCTGCGTGATATCAGATTGTTTGTACTTCCTTTGTAGGGGACTGTCTACAGAACTCAATCACACGATAAATATGCGAATAAAAATGCAAGTCAATGAGATGATAGTGCAACAATATATTATCAAAATGCAGTAACGAGTTATATTAATTAAAAGGTTACTTGGATATCTGGTTAAAGTCCACTGCTACAAATTATTAATATAATCCACAGAAGTGTTCACTGTTGGAATTGTGTCTACTGGTAGGAGCTGTGCGCCGGTTGTAGAGTTGTCTTCGGATAAGGATAATAGATTTCTGCAATAAATCCAAAGTATACAACACGGTATGAGTTGAGCAAGTAGACAGAGACGGTCAGTGAGAAGTCGAAACCACCAACAGTATATATTGTATTTCGAACTGTGTTCAGAAATTACATATATTTAAACATGAGTCGTTGTAAACAAAATCATGTAGAATGTCTTTAATTTCAACAACTAACAAAAAGTGTACAATCATATTGTTGAGTACTCCACACCTTCCTTCCTCTCTAGAGGTTGACGTGATATGGGAAGATCAAGACAGGCCAGCAGAAAGGCGTAGTCCAAGGTTTATAACATTCGACTTAGTTTCGACCTCAGTGCTTTCTAAGATACAAGAATCACGAAAACGAACCAGTTTATTTAAATCACTTTTTTGTCCGACATTAAAATTAGCAATCTGACGTCTGGAAGGATTTAGCTTAAGACTAGTCGATGAAGACCACCAACTAATTTCCCACAAAAGCTGTTCATTTGGAACTCTCATCGAGAAGTCAGATCATCAGCATACATATCAAAATGTAGACTTTGTATATTATTTTACTGATGCGGAGACTTAATTCTCCGAAATAAAATAATGTATGCATAAATGATTAATAGTCAGCTTGCTCTATCTAAGTGAAGAGCAAGATGCCTAGAAACCGAGGCATAAAGACTGGTTTAGTAAATATCCCTTAAAGCACTGTCAAAACCCAGAAGCAGTCAAAAACTGCTTCCTCCCAGTCTGAAACTCTTTAAAAGTGTTCACCTCCCCTCAAGAGGTCATTGTTATATTTGCATAAAAGGTACTCAGAGTGATGTAGGTTTGTGAAATAAAGTACCTTAAACACTCCAGCTTACAAATATGACACAGTAATTTGAAATTTTGTGAGCTTTTCATTGTTTATAACTGAAAATATCAACCCAAGAGTCTTACCTTGACTTGGATTCACATGAGATTCAGACTGACAATCAATTACTGTGTAGTTATTTCTACTCTGAACTTGTTTATTCTGATTTCAATTAAATTAAAAAAAACAACCTTGTTTAACACATGATTTTCTTTTAAAATTTATCCAGGAATGGTTGTCAAAGTGTGATACAGACAAAAATAATAGAATTACATTCGATGAATTTTGTCGAGGATTTGGTATTAAGTTAGCCGAGATGTAAGTGTTTTTTTTTTCCAATAAAATTCAGATAAAGTGAACTGTGATTTATAATTCATAAATTCCAGATGTAAGTAGGCAGAAACATAAAAGTGTGACAGTGTTTTAAAAAAAATAGTGATGTGCTGAAGTGTAGTCTTGTCATAAAACTCACCCCCTTTACGTTTCTTTAAACGATCGATATGTTGAAGGCGAATGTAAATGATTAAGTATCCCTAAGGATGTAGGTATCTTCCCTACTGTTTGAAGCAAACCCGTTTAAATAAAGTCGTCATACAATCTCAGTTTAAAAAGATTAAATTAAAGTACACGAAAGCGTTCCCGAGTTCATCATGAAAAAGTGAAACGATTCACTGCACATTATATCAGATTACTGAGTAACCAATAATACAATTCGTGGTAGTTGTAATATTTTCCTGTTCAAAATTAAACTACTTTTGAGTGGAATTCACAAAAATGAGGAACAACGGAATTATACGTAAATTATACTCTGGAAGTAATTAGTGTCTTTTATGTACTAATCACACCCATAGTATAACTACGAAACTGTTTTCTATATGAACTAACTGATGAATCAGACAAACTCTGAGAACATGGGGAATTTCATCATGAGCTGACATCTGTTAGATAACCACTGGAAAACCTGGGAGTACTGGACATCTGTTTCATCCTAGTTTGTGACTCTTCATCAGTACGCACCCACAGGGATTGGAACCCAGGACCTTCTGGTTACAAGGCGAGCTCATAGACCATTAAGCCACTGGGACCCGATCCAATGGTCCTGAGAAGACCATCGAATGACATCGCCAGCAGAGCCCACACATGGAATGCGAATAGGAGACAATGAGTTGGGTGTCTGAGAGTGACGTAGACAGAATCGTGTGAAAAGGTGATAAAAACTTACAGGTCATCTCAAGGCCAACTAGAGAGGAATGCTAAGAACAGAACAAAATGTAGCTGTGCTTGATCGCCCAATGTTCCACTCGGAACCCACAGGAATGATAATAATAATCTTTAATTTGACTACTGCTATCTTGATGATTCCTGCAATTTCGTTTTGTTAAGTTTATTATTATTAATTATTTCTTCTTAATTTCCATTACAAGGCGAGTCGAAAAAATTGAAAGAGCTTTAATTTATGATGAGACTGTGAAACCGAAACCAATTAATGTAGATATTATCAATTCATCAATGTCAGAGAAGAAACAAGCAGAAGTTATTGAAACTTATCAAAAACTTATAAAACAATACGGATCAGATGAAAAGAATTTAGACAAAGTTACAAGTGGATTGAAACAGTTTTTGGAAGAACATTATACAAATGTTTGGCATGTTCTCATATTGAATGGTTCATTTTGGATGAGTTTTTCACATGAACCATTTTGTTCACTACAATTTAAATCAGATAAATATACTTGTAGTCTTTGGCGTACACCAGATGGTCAAAGATTTGGTTCATAAATACGATAGCTCAAATTACTCTCAGTATACTATCCTATTAAAAATATTATCCTAATGTGACCAGTCTTTCGAGATGTTTCGTGATATTTTTTGATCTTTAATTAACTATTAGACAAAATGTACATTCCCTATCCAAGGATACATACGAAATGCAGTGTCATGTAAAAATAACCATAAATATATTTAGTGAAAGTTCAGATGTTTTCACCTAGAGTCTAAATAATTTATCTTATAAAAATTTTAAGCAAATGTTTACTTAAAAGGCTTATTCATTTCAACTAATGATAATAAATTTTCCAGACTTTGTTTATGAGCCATCATCATTTTAGTTATGATTAAAAGTGATCCCTACCTGACAGAAGAACGAGTTTACGCGTAACACAGGAATTCCTTTTTGTAAAATCCTAATGTTGATATGTTTGTTGTATAACTGAAGAATTTTAAATTCACTACAAACAGGGTTAATACTGATACATTTTCGCATTGTTTTATGTTTAAAACATCCATCGAACATTCTCCTGTTTATAAACCATTGTTGGCTGAGACTAACTCCTAAAATAATTAGCTTTTCATCGATGTTACGTAGAGATGCTGAGCAGTTTCAAGTGTAAAACGTTAGCTGGTAAACAAACTTACTTTATTCCCTCTCGTATGAGTTGTTATTGAGCTATTTTGGTCACCAAAAACATGGTAATTTACAACATTCTTTTGTGTAGATGTTTTACATATTCCGTGTGCATTGTCTCAAATCCAGTGATTTATTATGAACACCTTCCCTCACACTGTCTCATACTGCTAGTGTTTTATGAAATTTGCGTAGTAGTAGGAACTACTAACTGATATGAGTAGGTGTAAACCACTCAAATCAAACTAATCTTAACATAGGAAGGTCGTTTCATCTACAACTGTCGATTGGAAACAACTAATTTTATTCACTACAGACAGTCCACTTGGGTAGCTAGCTAGAAATCAGATTCATTGAACTGATTCAGCTATTCGACTTGATTCAAACTGAGTACATGTCTTATGTACTCTGTCTCAGGAAGTCTAACAATTCCTTTTCTTTTGACATTTAAATTAGTCGCTTTTTCTAAAAAAAAAATACATATCCGCTTCAGTTGGAATAGTAGAGAAAACATTCTGTAAGATTACAAAGAGTACGTTGGTAGCACAGCGGTAGATTGCTTGCCGACCTCGCAGGTAATCTGGGGTTCGATCCTCGGCCCACTCACTTTTTGACCTCACTAAGCAAGTAGTAAGACTGGTAAAGAGGGAAGGTTGGGCATGAGGCTAGCAACCCCTTCCCCTAAAAGAAAATACGATGGCTACTGACACTTCAAGCCTCTAGCTTGAAGTCCGATGTTCCACTAGGAACACAAAGGACTTTTAAAAAGAAGATTACAAAGTAAGAATAGTAAACTTTAAAATTTCTCACAAAACTAAAATACAAAATAACGGAACGGTATTTTAATCTAAGTTTTGAAATCATGTGCTGTAGGACAATTCTTCGATGCGTTAGCCTCTTAAATGTTCACGTGAATCAATATTATCGTGATACAAACTATATGATAAATATAAACTTAAAAATTTAGAATATTACATTTGTGGGAATTTAAATAGTCAGTTTAATGTATTACATAGAATGAGAGATTATCCACATGAATAACGACCTAATCATTGTTGAGTATCATTTTTTGTTTTCTATACAACTTATACCGCTCAAAATAAAAAAAAATATTGAAGTTTTTCTTCATTTCTATGAGAATATTTTTGAAAATGATTGTAGTAGTTGTTGTGAGTGTAATATACTAATAGTATTACCGCTAGTAGTATGAATGATGTTGAAAGTAGTAGTAACGGTAGTTCATTAGCATATTGGTTAATGTCTATTGTTTTTTCACAATGTATGCATACAGAAATGCTGACCAGATCACAAGTATACTTTAGTCTATTACTATTGTTATTGAGATAATGTATAAAATTCTCCTGACTCATATTTATCGGAATTTATGAGAGTTTATATGCTTTCTCTTATACGTTGTGTAATTTTTCAATTATATTGATTCTCATTACTATTACTCCATGTGTCATACTCGTGCAATATGTGACAAATTATTAGGTTGATCATCGTGGTAACTGATCTACCTCTTAAGCATGTTAATCACAAGAAAATTTGAAACCTTCCTAATGTACACGGTATGAAAGTTTATGAGTCCACACTCTTATTGCATTTAGAGGATAATATGCTTCTTTTTAGCTGGAGCGAGTAAAAAGGCCCAGCTTGACTTAAGAGAAAAAGAAAATACAGCTACAACATATTCAATATTGTGAGTAAATTTTAAAAAATTATAATATAGGTATAGGATATCACACAGACTAAGGTTCATTTCTGTGTTGAATCACCTCTGTTGCATGTGTTCAGTGTAGATTCAGTGAACAAAGATTCCTTACTGAACCCTTCTTCCCTCTGCCTATATTACCTTTAAGTTACTGTCGATCTCTCCTACACCACTGTGTGATTGTGTGTTAATACATGCATCGTGAATGCTGAGTTTTTCTCTAAGCTGTTCGTCACCCTAGACTCGGTCATTCTACATGTAGCTAAATTTCTATGTCCGAGTAACGTGCCCGATCCTGATCTATTGGTCTGACCTACGTAGTTGACCTCAAAGTCATTACAGGGCATTTTCAATACTATTGTTATTATTATTCCCTTGGGTTCCGAGTGGAACATAGGGCTTCAACAACACAACTCCACTTTATTCTATTTTTCGCCGTCCTCTTAAGCTGGCTAGCCACAAAACTGCCCATTATCTTTCATCTCCTCCTCCCGAAACGATCTCCTCCATGTCACCCTAGCACCGACGACCCACTCATCCCTTCCTAGTGGGATTACACTCGAGCACTGGCCATCATTGAGCGCGATGTCATTTGACAGCCTTCTTAACATATGACCGATTCATCTCCATTTTCTCCTACATATATGTTGAGCGATCGACTCTCGCCTGTTGATTTCTTCCCAGCCAGAGTTAATTGTTGCTAATTCTTTCTGGCTGGCTGACCATTTCATCTTCAGTAGGGAGCTAACGAAGGCAGCTGTTGATGAAAGTCTGCAAATCATTTTCTTAACACGCAGTACGAGTTTCTGACGCATATAGAAGAACTGACTGACTGACTTCCCACTGGTGTTGGAAATTCGAATCTTGTTCCTTATGGTTAGGTGGAGTGCAGAAGATTTCTAACCTGATTTAGGTTGATGAAGGCGTATGTTGCCTTTTGGATTGTGGCTATCTGGCTGGTTTTGACATCTTAGTCCATTCTGGCTGTCTGTAGTTGAAACAGTGTTTCCTGGCTGGATAAGTGAAGGAAGTAATCTCTGTTAAATCTCTCCCTTTGATGGTGATTGGTGCTGGTTGCTGTTGCTGTTGGCTGGTTATCTTCATCACCTCCATCTTCTCTCTAATTAGGTGTGATTAACAGCAATAACGTCATCAGTAAATAACATTATATCATCGTAAGTTTCTTCAAATTATTCCCTAATGAAAATCTACTCAACTAAATAAAGTCTTATTCTTAAGAATGATTCATAATTATAAAACGTAGCTTCTCTAGAAAAAAACAACTTATTCATAATAGTTGGGGTATACATTCCCTACCACAAGCACACATGGAGTAAGAAAGAATTTAAAAATAAAAGTACCTACTACTTTATCAAGGAAGCGCTAACTTCAAACAACACTCATTTTTCTTCTTTGAAAAGAGTCATTTCAGAAAACGTTCTTATTCAATACAATGTAATTAAGAAATAATGGGAAAACCTTCTCGCTTGAATAAGAATAAAGATTAACCAAAATGAAAGAAAACCTTAACAATTTATTCTCCCGAAATGAGCAGAGACAACTCTTATAATCATAATCCCTGAAAATTGATACCAACAATCTTCATTAGGAGGAATAAATTTAAGTAACATCGAAATCACTTGAAAATACACGTGAAAATGCTACTTATTACTTTTAAGATGATAATACCACTTTCGGGTACTTTCGACGAATGGCAAAACTTTCTGTTATCCAGTTCAAACTACTCAATGCTGCATTATAAGTAGTCAACTAGTATACCAAGATTGTTCCTGTGTGTTTATCAGTAACTCTGTATATTACCCAACAAAGACCATGCATATTCATAGACAGGTCAAATATTAGTTTTAGTTAAATTACTTAATTACTCAAAAGTCAAACAGTGAACTCTGTTTTCATTTTTTTAACGTCTGATTGCACTAACGAAATCTGTCTATAAAGATGCCGGCTAAGTGGTCTTCATGATAGGAAGCAAGACGACAACCGATCTGACAACATGTGAAGAGAGATGTTTATAGAAACCTAGACACAATCACATTAATTAGTTCCATTCACCTCTAAGTGTGACTGAGAAGGACAACAATCTGATGAACTCTATCGTATTACCTATTTTTCTACGCCGGAAAAGAAAGAACTGGAGGTTGGAAGTTATATAAAAGCATCATGGAAATCATTCTGTTTACTGCAATCAAGTGAACTAGAAAATAACATAAGATACATATTACTACTTTTCATACTTATAAGTAGGCAGTTCATTTACAACAAAACTATAGTTAAAACATTTTATCTCTCATTACATTTATGTAGTGAAAAGTTTTGAAAAACAAACATAAAAGAGGTAGGTATTAGTACTTCATCTAGTTTCTCGTTGTACTTACTGCATGCGAACATTACTACGAATCCTCTCTAGTTTAACTACCGTTCAAAGTGTGATCAAAATGGAAGCCTAAACATTGGCTTAATCAATAATATTATTAATAATGGTCTCACGGTTAGACATAATACAAAATTTTCAGCGTATCCTACTGCAGAGTATTTGATATACCCTTTTTTTAAAAACTAATAAAAATGTGTTTCAGTATATTTCATGACCTAAAATCATCACTGCAATATTAAGACAATAATAAATAGAGACGATTTGATACAACAGGCTGGATGGAGATTTAAACAACACAATTATTCAGTCAGGGTGCATAGTGAGAAACCATAAAAATATCCAAGAAAAAAATGACGGAATTCGGTTGTATTCTATATTGTAGATTCTGTGGAATATGGTGGTGTTCACACCGGGACAATTCTGCTGTGCTACTGTTTATTGAAATCAAACTGTATCGATGTTGACTCAGATGTTGTCGTTACAAATGAAACATCGAATTCTTTTATGATATCTAAGTCGAAAACACAGAAATCCCCGAGACCATGAAATAAAAAACGAATATTTCAGTAGGTTTAACATTTGAAGAAACCACTGAAATTCACAAAAATGACGCATAGTATAAGATTTAAAATCTAAATATAATAACCACAACTCATAGAAATTCACATAGTTTTGGAAAAAATCAGTCAAACACAACCTGTGAATTAGCACTGAGATGGATGTATGTGGAGCAAAGAAATGTCTTTCATAAAAATATACGATTTACGAATTTTAACAAAGAAAACATGTGGGTTGTTATGTATGAATATTATGACCTTGCAGACTACGAGCAAATCTATCTTAATGCGCTGGCTAATCTGTCCTAATCGCACGTACACAACAACAACAACAATACCACCGGGCACGCAAGACAAAGAAAGAAGACTGGACGTTGATACGAGAGCTTTTACTGTCTCTACAACAGTCGAAAGTGTTAAACGAAACTCCATATTTATACAGTTAGGAAAATCAATAACACATTTAAAAAATATTAACAACCAATGGGAATTCAGTAAATTCAGTCATGCAGGTGGGAAAATCAATATTGATGAGTCACCAGTGTATATATCATGGGTTTAGTGAAAATGTCTTTCACCTGAAAAAGTATCAGTCAGGCATTTATACAGTACAAGTAATAACGCTCGCCTCAAGCAGTCGTTCATCTTTTAAAGTTGACAGAACTGAACTACAAGTCAACACAGTCATTATGGAGCAAATACCAAGATACTTATTATTAAATTGATCCGGCGAAATAATATGGTTTATTTACTTCTCTTTTACTCATGAAAAATGATACTTATTAATGTCAAGGAAGAACTCATTAACTGTATATATAAAAAATCAGAACATTCAGTTCCTCATTTGAAATGACAAAAATGTTACCAGAAAATCCTTTTTCTAAGTTAATACATAGATACTTTACTATACATTTCTTACTCACGAAAGATTATCCAAGATTACTGCATTCAAGTGATAAATGCTGATAAAATCTTCGGAATCAATCAAATAGTGTCATTAAAGTGGAAATGGTGGTGCTTTGGTGGTTTAGCGGTTGGACGCCTACCAATCACTTATATGGTCCGCGGTTCGATCCCCGGCTGACTCACTTCAAGCCTCACTAAGCTGGTAGTAAAGTCGATAGAGAGGCAAGGTTTGGTGTAAGGCTAGTGAACCCACCCAATAAAAAATTAAAAAGCTGCTACTATCGAAACTTCAAAGCTCAAGCTTTAAGCCGTGTATTCCCCTAGGAACGTAAAGGAACAAAATAAAAAGTGAAAATAGGATGAGAAACTTTTAAAAGACTAGTTATTGTTTCAAAATCCCATGAAAGAATATTTATATATACTTGGTGAATTTATGCAGTTTATATTGTCTGTTCCTTCCAGCATAAATGGAAGGAACCTGAAAGAAACAACCTCCTTTAACTACCGACCTGAAAGCATCGTTTCAACTACAGGAGGACGGAACTGACGAGGATATCAAAGCAAGAATCGGAAAAGCAAGACAAGCTTTCACTACTCTCAAGTCTGTGTGGAGGTCAACAACTCTCAGCATCAAAAATAAGATCCGGATTTTCAACTCCAATGTGAAGTCAATGCTACTATACGGATCAGAGACTTGCACTGCGCGTCATAAAGAGCATCTCAAACAAACTACACACCTTCATTAACAGTTGTCTTCGCTCAATACTCAAGATCAGATGGCTGACCAGAAAAGATCAGCAACAGAGATCTCTGGCAATGAGCGAACCAACCCAGCAGGAACCGATTGTGAAACAAATAGGCAGGAAGAAATGGAGGTGGATTGGCCATACTCTGAGGAAACAAACCATCAAGTGAAATCACTAGACAAGCCATTGCTCGAGTGGAACCCGAAAGGGAAGTGGCGAGTTGGTCGTCAGTGCAAGGGTGACTTGGAGGAGGTCATGTGAAGAGGAGATGAAAACGTGTGGGCAGACTTGGAGCCAGGTGAAGACTGTAGCAGAGAAGCGAACGCAATGGAGACGCACGGCTGAAGCCCTATGTTCCTCTAGGAACTAAAGGAAACAATAATAATATAATAATATTGTCTGTTCGTGGCTGAAAGAATCACACACTGATTAGTAATTAGGGACTGCCAATTTAATATTGTCAACCAGGTTTACGATGTGGTCTACAAGCTTGACAGCCCACCACTGCTGTAAAATTTTCAAATAACCGCAGTGCTCGATGCAGCTGGTTCAAGTTTTAGGAGAGATGTAAACTCTGCGGCCATCTGCCACACAATCTGTGCTTTCACAAGCGACTGATGAATGATGGCCTTTGTAAAGGAAAAGTCACAATTTGCTGACTGAAAGTACTTCAAATACCAATAATATTCAACTATTTTCACAGTATTTATGGGAATGTAACTATGCGCATGTTAAGATAAAAACGTATTGCTGCTTATCATTTTCATTAACTTCAATTATTAATTAGTCTGACGAATTAAAGCATACTGGTCAAATTTCAAAATCTGACTCATAACTTCACTAACCAACTGGTATAGAAAAAAGTGTTCTTTACCAAATTGCAAAAACATGTAAAAGCATTTCTTTAAATTCACCTAGTTCACTGACTTGCCTATCTGTTAACTTTTCATAAAGGTCTAAATATACGCTAAAGTATACTTAACTTTATCCAGAAACCTGTTGACCAAGATATCTGCCACTTTCCTACTCAAGGAAGAACTCCCATTTGGATCAAAATACAAAATGACAAAAAGATGCCAACTTAATGAGTAGTCAAATTACGCCACTATGTCCTAGTTGGGGCAAATCGGCAGTAAGCACCCACTGGAATTCAAATCCAGAGCCTTCCTGTTAAAAAGCAAGAGTGTAGGCCACTCAACAACAGAGATCCCATTCAACTGCTAACGAATTCCAGCTCCTGTCAAATCATGATTTTATCGCCACCAGCAACTAATTTCCACGGAGAGTATTCGTTCTCATACGCGAACTGATTTTCTACACTGGTCATGACTTTTAAGTAGACCTCAAGGCAACTTCATTTTATAGCCAGCCGCTAGAGAGCACCAGACTAATTTTCAAGAATTGATTTGTAGGGACTTAATTTGTTTTGAATGGCTAAATGGTCTACGAGCTTGCCTTGTGACCAGAAGGTCGATCTTTAGCGGGGACGCACGGCTGATGAGTACCATGCGGGAATGAACCATCTGTACAGGACTTCCTGGTTTTCAATGGTTCTCTAAATGATTTAAATCTGTGATCAAACTCGAAAAAGTATATATTAACGAAATATTTTGGAGAACGAAATGTACTCACCTTATTCCGAAGCTTGTTTCTGGTTGTAGGCAGTTAGCCTGGATAGTAGTAACTTTGTGAATTATGAGATGAACAGTAAACCCTAACTGTTAAAATTTCAAGTGAGAAATGTAAGAAATAAATTCACAACTTTTCATGTGAAAACAGTGTGCAAATTGTTGTCAACTGAAAGGTGATTCATAGTAAAAGTTCTGAAAGTATTATAGGAGGTTGATGAACTTTGAAAGGTTTCATTTTATTTCACGTCCAATGTCCAACAGAAAAATAAATATACAGATACACAAAAAACGACCACAATTTTATTGTGTGTACATTACAGTTACTTTTAGTGATTCTTAGTTCAGAAGAATATGATACTGTCATCATTATCAAACTGTGACATTACAGTTGATCAATGAAGTCTGATTAACACTAAAAAGAATGTTAGAATTTTGTTGACTATTTTTGGAGTACGCAGTTAGAATGGGAATTCCTTTCGAGTTCCAATTAGAAACAAAAGCGAAGCAGCTAGAACAGCCATCAGTATTGCCATCTAAATAGATTCTTAACCCACACATGCATTATTACTTGACAACTTAATGAATGTCACATTTCCGTTCCAGAGCCCCGCAATTATTCGCACTTAGTGGATCATGAACAATGTTTTTAAACACTTAAATCTCTATACTAAAATTTTCATAGTCATTTTTATTTTAATCTTCCATCGCACAAACCCGCATACAGGTTTCCAGTGAAGTGCTTCTAACAGCATCCCGCCATCTGTCAATTCAGAATATACTTTTCGTGTCTATTTACATGGAAATTATAAATTGATGTAACAACCCCCCCCCTTCTCAGGCGTGAGGCTAGCAACCCCACCCTGTAAACAAACCTGCTACAGAAACTTCAGCACGATGTATCTCCTTGAGACAAAAGAAAAAGTCTTTGTGGGGACATGGAATGTCCGTACTATGTGCGAGATTGGCAAAGCTGCCCAGATCGCAAACGAAATGAAAAGATACAGAATTCAAGTACTGGGAATATGTGAAAGCAGATGGAACGGGAATGGACTCACCAAATTGTCAATTGGTGAGTCAGTGATCTACTCCGGTCACCAAGAAGATAACCACTCGCACACCGAGGGCGTGGCTATCATGATGTCACCAACGGCAACGAAGGCCCTGATGCAATGGGAGGCGATCTCGCCCAGGATAATAACCGCCAGATTCAACTCCAAAGGAAGGAAAGTGTCAATTATACAATGCTATGCACCGACAAACAACGCAGACCTCGAAACGAAAGAAGAATTCTACAGACAACTGCAGACAACAATGGACAATACTCCAGCTGGTGACATCAAAATACTAATGGGAGACATGAACGCCAAACTGGGATCAGACAACACAGGAAGGGAACTCATCATGGGTAGAGAAGCTCTCGGAGAAATGAATGAAAACGGAGAACTCTTCGCCGACTTCTGCGCCTTCAATGAACTAGTGATTGGTGGCAGCGTATACAAACACAAGGATATCCACAAGGCTACATGGGTGTCACCAGATGGGCGAACCAAAAACCAAATCGACTTCATCTCAATCTCAAGGAAGTGGAGGCGCAGCCTGCTGGACACAAAAGTAAGAAGAGGAGCAGACATTGGCTCAGACCACTATCTCGTACAAGGGACAATCCAAATCAAATTAAAAGCTTTCAGAGAATCAGGAGCTGCAGATAGACCACAAGCCAAGTTCAACACTCAAAAACTGAAGGACCAGGACACAAAGGACATCTTCACTGCAAGTATAAAAGACAAAGCCGAGACACAAATCAACACTGGCGAAGAGGTCAGCGTCGAAAAGCACTGGAACAACTTGAAGACAGTGTGGAGTCAAACCTGCATGGAAGTTCTAGGCAGAAAGAAGAGACAGGACAAACAATGGCTCACTACGGACACTTGGAAACTAATAGAAGAGAGAGGGATGGTGAAACAAAAGATTCTCCAGTGCACCGATGAGCAACAAAAACAGGATTTGAACGCAAGCTACAAGACACTGAACAAAAGAGTAAAGAAGAGTGCCAGAGAAGACAAAAGAAAGTACTATGAAACCATGGCAAGTGAGGCAGAACAAGCTGCAGGCAAAGGAGACCTCGCAACACTCTACCAAACTACTAGGTACCTATCGGGCAAACGTTTGACACAAATCAAGCCGGTGAAGGATGACAACGGAAAGTCACTCACCAAAGAAGTGGAGCAAAGGAAACACTGGGCTGAACACTTCAAAAGACTCCTAAATCGACCACCACCTACAACGCGCCCAGCAATACCAACAACGGAGACAGAGCTACCAGTGAACACCAACCCCCCGACGAAATCAGAAGTCCTGAAGGCAATCAAGATGCTAAAAGCTGGAAAAGCAGCAGGACCAGATGGAATCCCAGCAGAAGCATTGAAAACGGACCCAGAGACAACAGCGGACTTGATGACGCCACTACTGGAGAAGGTGTGGAAAGAAGGCAAAGTACCCGAGGATTGGAAGAAAGGATACTTATTCAAACTACCAAAGAAAGGAGACCTAAGTCAATGCAAGAACTGGCGCGGAATTATGCTCCTGTCCATCCCAAGCAAAATACTAAGCCGCATCATCCTGGAGAGAATCAAACATGCCCTGGATGAAAAACTTCGACCGGAACAGGCTGGATTCAGGAGAAACAAGTCATGCATTGATCAGATCGCCACATTACGGATCATCATTGAACAAAGCTTGGAATGGCAGTCACCTCTCTATCTCAACTTCATCGACTTTGAAAAGGCCTTTGACAGCGTCGATCGAGAGGTGATTTGGAAACTACTTCGCTACTACGGGGTGCCACCGACAATTATACATCTCATCCAACAGCTATACGACAATGCTGCATGCCAAGTAATCCACAACGGGAAACTTACGGAATCCTTCGAAGTGAGGACAGGAGTAAGACAAGGCTGCCTACTATCGCCAATGATTTTCTTGATTGCAGTAGACTGGATAATGCGACAAACAGCGGGCAATGAGGAAACAGGCATAAAATGGACACACACAAAAAACTTGGAGGATCTGGACTTCGCCGATGATATATGTCTGATTTCCCACAAACTGGAAGATATGCAAGCGAAAAGCAACAAGTTGGCAGAAGAAGCATCAAAGATAGGACTTCAGGTGAACATAGATAAAACAGAGGTGATGAAAATTCCTGGGCAACACCACCAACAGCAACAACAACAACAACAGACAACAATCAGCATAAATGGGAGGAACCTGAAAGAAACAACCTCCTTTACCTACCTACCTGGAAGCATCGTTTCAACTACAGGCGGACGGAACTGACGAGGATATCAAAGCAAGAATCGGAAAAGCAAGACAAGCTTTCACTACTCTCAAGTCTGTGTGGAGGTCAACAACACTCAGCATCAAAAATAAGATCCGGATTTTCAACTCCAATGTGAAGTCAGTGCTACTATACGGATCAGAGACTTGCACTGCGCGTCATAAAGAGCATCTCAAACAAACTACAGACCTTCATTAACAGTTGTCTTCGCTCAATACTCAAGATCAGATGGCGACCAGAAAAGATCAGCAACAGAGATCTCTGGCAATGAGCGAACCAACCCAGCAGGAACCGATTGTGAAACAAATAGGCAGGAAGAAATGGAGATGGATTGGCCATACTCTGAGGAAACACATCAAGTGACATCACTAGACAAGCCATTGCTCGAGTGGAACCCGAAAGGGAAGCGGCGAGTTGGTCGTCAGTGCAAGGGTGACTTGGAGGAGGTCATGTGAAGAGGAGATGAAAACGTGTGGGCAGACTTGGAGCCAGGTGAAGACTCTAGCAGAGAACCGAACGCAATGGAGACGCACGGCTGAAGCCCTATGTTCCTGTAGGAATTAAAGGATACAATAATAATAATAATATAATACATGGAAATCTTGTGGTGTCTCATGAAGTGTTATGGTTGGACTGAATCTTCATTAACATTCTTCTTCGCTCTTTTTGAGTAGAAGGTTGGAACAGATTAAAAAGCACCTGGGCTGATAAGCAAAATATCTTTATCAGTTGAGCTAATACACCGAAGGATTTCAGGGTGTATGGAATTAAAACTTACATCTACTGTCAGCCTAACGACCTCAAATAAGAGCATATGTCAGTATCAGCTTGGGGATTAAATAAACATGTCAAGTGTCTACCCTGAGAGGAGAGTCTTTGAGGTTGTCTATGGTGGCTAGATGGTAGTAGTTGAAATTGCAAGAATCATTATTTACCACTCTGCACGGATCACATTATATATCTGTCTAGGCTTGATTAACTGACAGTAAAACTCTCATGATTTTGATTCTTGTCGTTTTTTTCCTGGCACTCAGCGCTAGACTCAGACAGATCACACTGTCAATTAATGGCGTGGCTGTATACATGAACAGACAAATAGCAAACGGATCGGAGTTCAGGGTTGACTACTGACTATTGAGAAACTGTATACGTGCGACAGTGGTATTCATAAGACACTATTTGCACATTTTGAAAAGTCCTTTGCATTTTAGGTGAACGCTCAGCTAAGGAATATTCAGTTTCTGAGTGCTTATTGGAATCTATTTACACGGGTAAATCAATTTCATCCGGTATCTGGTAAAAGGCATAAAATTCTTACTCATGATATACGAAATCGCCTAAGTAAGATCTATGAAGACGGTTATCTGTATGGTAACTATGACCTGAGGATAACAGCTTTGTCTGGCATTAGTTAAAATATGCTTTAGCTCATCCTATCTGCCAGAAGAATGTGGCACGATATCGGCAAAGAAGTCTATGGGGAAGATGGCGCATCAATTAACAACTATCAAAGACACTTTGAATGCTGGGCACAGAACTTCGGAAAACAGTTTTACTAGGCCACTGATTAATTGTTTAGTTTTCGCACCCATAATTATCCATGTTAGATTAATACGATTCCACCTAACGAGGCTGATGATAGAATGAGATTCTAAGTACTTCAGTGTCATAGTGTAACGACAGAGGACGAGGGCCAGGCCACATATTGCTTATTGAGGAAATCAAGAGATATTTGTATATTTTTGTATACATTATTATTAGCAGAGAAACAGAGTCTTCTGATTTGTTGTTTTCTCGCTGAAAGTTATTCTGTCATTTCATTGTGGTCGCTTCCTTGAAGTTCAGACCATATATCTGAGAATCGTATTTGCACACGCTAAGTCTGCTGTGATTGGTTGTTGAGTTCCTTAAGGTTAGGCTTTGTTATTGTTTTATCTCTTGACGCCGATCAGGAACGTAAACATTGACGTAAATTGGTGTCTACAATTTTGGCTAGCAGACAGCTCTCACCATAATAGGACATTTGGCCAAAAGAACGTATCTAAAAAGTTTCCAAAATTATTGACAAAGTTCCAGTCAGAAAAACTAGGTGGTAAGTTTGGGAAGGTATAGTTGATTCAAAGTGCCAGAACCACTGGTCACTGCTCCCGTTAATTAATAGTGGGATCGCACAATATCGCCATTTCTGTTACCACTGTCGACATTATCATCGTGTAGAAATTGTCAATGGATGTGGGCAGTATTGCTGCACATTGCTACCTGTAGAAATACTGTTCAATCATCAGTATGCAGACCATATTATCTTACTGTGTAATTGATATGTAGTCACATGATGTCTGCTTTGTTTTGACAGTCTGATATATTTTGCTATGTGTATATTGATCGATATTCCATTATAACTCACAATATGCTTTGTCTGTCCATTAACTAAATAAACAATGTATGACCTTTTTGTCACATGACATTACAACCAATCAGAATCCAATGATGGTAAGAAAAACTACTGTCTATCTTATTGGTTCATGTATATTAGTCATTTTCATATATACTCTTGTATTGTACACTTTTCCCTCGCTCACTCTCTTTTTCACTCTCACACCTTTCGTACTGTTTGGTACTTTCACTCACACTTTGTGTGACAGTTATTTCCCTTGTGGAAAATACACGTATCATCGTGAACGTGCTGGTCTTCTGATTTGCCTTCTTCGCGTCAGGACAAATTTAGTACTCAGCAGTACCAGTCTGTACGTTATCGTCCGTTATATCTCATTAGCGTATATTTACACTCGGTCACACCCTAATATCGGCAACGACCCCATAACTTATTGACGACGAGTACATAACATTTATTGGCGACGGAAACATAACAGTAATAAAGTATGAACTGATGAAATCGCATTTCATCATCTGTTGGCCAGTTCCTCTGAATGAGGTACGCTCTTTGCAAAGTTAATGTGCAAAGTACTGTTGCAATAACCCACATCTCATTCACCTTCGCACTAATTCTCAGCATACTGACTTCGGTGGAGTGAGCATATGTAGCAAGTACAATCACTGCGACTTCCACACTGTCTGTCGTTTGACAGCCTTTGGTCATATTGAAAAACCAAAAGCCTGAGTTGGTGCCATGAGATAAGTGGTAATGTGTCAGGTAGATAGTTTAGGTGCACCATGACTTTAAATTTTCCCGTCGATTGATTGGACCGAAGTGCTCGGTCTCAGATTGACATGTCGGCTTCTTGTGCAGAGCGAGTACTTTGGTCCAGCCAATCGACGGAAAATCTAAAATTCAATTAAATAATTAAAATGACCCGTTGGACCAGAGGTGGCTCTCAAGGGTCAATTGGTCTAGTGGATAACGCTTTGGCGTTTGAAACTATGGGCATTGGGTCCGAGCATCGGTGGGAACATCATCACCCACTGGAAAATTTAGGTACATCCGGATGACGAGTCCCAAATAAGACGAAATGCGCATCCTCGATTCCACTGCTAGTCACCATCTACCAATTAGCATCATGACTCTATCTGTGAAGTGAAAAAAGTTACTGAACTCAGTATCATTACCGAATATGGTTTACGATTGAAGCCATGGGAGTCATGATGTAATTTACTTGTTATGAAAAGCAATATGAAGTGATGAAAGCTCCCCTAAGTATACCTGATAAATATTTTACCAAGCTGAATTCATTTTGTAACTCCTCAGCTATATTTCCTCCTTGAAACAATTAGTGCCTTCAATAAATTTGGATAGTGTTATTGGAAGACAGAGATTGTCTCAAAAGTGTGATGGATTTGAGCAATACATTTTGAACAGTCTGATCCCACATTAACGTGTCAGATACATTAATATGAAACATAAAGGCCAATTGAATACATAAAGTGACAAAAAGGATTCAGGAATAAGAAGAATAATTAACACTACGCTTGGCTATGCAATCAGATAAGGGTTACCAAGGTAGGTTATGTTTCCTTATCTCCCCACAAATTTGTTTTATTTATGTCGCGTGGCAAATGTCATTTATTATTGTTTCCTTTAATTCCTAGAGGAACATAGGGCTTCAGCAGTGCGTCTCCATTGCGTTCGGTTCTCTGCTAGAGTCTTTACTTCGCTCCAAGTCTGCCCACACGTTTTCATCTCCTCTTCACATGACCTCCTCCAAGTCACCCTTGGACGACCAGCTCGCCGCTTCCCTTTCGGGTTCCACTGCAGCAGTGGCTTGTCTAGTGATGTCACTTGATGGTTTCCTCAGAGTATGGCCAATCCATATCCATTTCCTTCTGCCTATTTGTTTCACAATCGGTTCCTGCTGGGTTGGTTCGCTCCCAGAGATCTCTGTTGCTGATCTTTTCTGGCCACCTGCTGATCTTGAGTAGTATTGAGCGAAGACAGCTGTTGATGAAGGTCTGTAGTTAGTTTGAGATGCTCTTTATGACGCGCTAAGTCTCTGATCCGTATAGTGAGTAGCACTGATTTCACAATGGAGTTGAAAATTCGGATGTTATTTTTGATGCTGAGTGCTGTTGACCTCCAGACAGACTTGAGAGTAGTGAAAGCTTGTCTTGCTTTTCCGATTCTTGCTTTGATATCCTCGTCAGTTCCGTCTGCCTGTAGTTGAAACGATGCTTCGCAGGTAGGTAAAAGAGGTTGTTTCTTTCAGGTTCCTCCCATTTATGCTGAATGTTGTCTGTTGTTGTTGTTGTTATTGTCCAGGAATCTTTTTTACCTTTGTTTTCTCTATGTTCACCTGAAGTCCTATCTTTGATGCTTCTTCTGCCAACTTGTTGCTTTTCGCTGTGGCAAATGTAATATTGGTAATAATTTACCAAACTGCATGTTTATATGTATGTATTATTTGTATGGGTGTATATAGAGTGCTGTACATAGTGTTTGTTAGCTTACGACCATAGATGACCCACACTATGTTTATTAAATGGTCTAACCATAGTGAATAGTGCTATGCCGAAACAAAATTCTCTCTGAAATAGGAGAATAGCCATCAGCAGACACATAAAACCACACTTAGTTTTTATGTTTTAGGATTCATGTGATAATGAAATAGGTCCATCTTAACTTTACAAACAAAATAGTGAGCAAAGATGAATGCCTGCAGGTCCCGTCTATAACTTTCTGCAGACTGCCTGAAATCACAGCATCATGAGTATATTCAACTTATAAAGATAAACTGGAGTCATACAGTAAAACAGTATTATTATCATCCATGAGTCTGTTTGATATTAAATTACCGCAAAAGTGAGCCCATTTTTTCAATGAATAATATTGTTTCAGTGCATGATGCATGCAAAAAACAAATCATTGTAGAACACTACCAAGGTGTTCACGTTTTATATTTTAATAATCAGAATTTGCGTATTTCTGAAGATAAAATGTAAAATAAAATAAAATCATAAAAGTCTTCAAAGTGTTGTTGTAACAAAAAAATATATTCAGTTATCGTCTGAACGCAAGAAACTGGTCTCTACGTTTTACTGTATAGCCGACAAAACTTTGCTGAGACATGCCTTATCACGAAACGTCCCAAAGGAAGGAAAAAGACAATTTTTCTCCAATATTTTAGAGGTTCTGTTAAACACCAATGACATCAAACTCAAAATTACCTCAACAGTGCCATGAGGCAGCTACACAGGCAGTGTATGTTTCTAAAAACAAAAGAAGTACTGTATGACAAAACTGATCAAAGTTCTAGTGGAAAAGGTACCTTAGAATCAAGGAGAATGCTCTCATCAAGGTGGGATCAAGACCTCTCTCCACAAGAATTACGCACCTATGCTTCCCAGGTCAGAATGACCTTCAAAACAAACTAATATTGTTAAACAACACACTGTCAATGTACACACAACCACAAACAAGTATTACAATTAAGGATTAAACAAGTACAGAGGCAAATAATAAACGTCAAAAATCAATATATTGTACGAAAATATAGAATTAATGATACGCAGTCTATGGGAAATAAGTATACTAATTACAAAGTCAGCTGAAATGTCTAAATAAGTATGAACATTATGAATAGATCGTTCAGGGGAGATTTTCTAAACAATCTGCCCATTACACTTGCTTGATTAACAATTAAATGTACTTCAAAAAGTTAAGCGATCACAAAGACCTCACTTTTTCGTAGCCATAGTAATGTACTCATCAATTTTGCATTAAATGAGTGATTCATCAGTTTTTTCTTTTGTTTACCAATCAGTCTCCTCAATTGAGTACTTCATGAAAGAATGTGGTATTCCTAGACAGTACAACATATTTCAAATAGCTTAATTATACACCCACTTGTCTCACGGTATGTCATCAAAAAAACAATACAGAATTCATAAAATAAGAAATGTATGATGTTCAAACTTCAGGGATGTTTTAAAGGTTAAAAATCAAAATGAAATTTAAAAAATACAAAAGTGAAGGCGCATACATTCATATTCGTTCACAGGGAAAATGTTTCCGAAAAGGTGAATGTAAACACGTACATATTTGTAAAGATATTAGGGCAATTTAAAGTTTCTAATGGCAAAGACCATGACAAGTTCAAAAGGAAATAACAGGAGAAAACAAAACAACTTCAAGCTATCTAAACAACAACACTGAAATTCCTTATTGCAACAAATTATTTCAGTTCTGTTCTATGAAACACTAACATTATTAAAATTTGCTTGTATGTTAGCGAAAAGAATAACATTTTGTGCAACTTTATTCCTTCTTCCTGAAGTATACTACTGATTGTTTGTTATAAGTAGTTACATACAATTCACATCAACTAGTTGTGAGTCCTAACTAGATTAAAACGGAGTCTAACAGCGGAATGTCATTTCTCGAGTTCGGGGTCGAGGTAACTGACGGTGTACCCGTTTTGACCCATCTCAGAAAGCCGAATCATTTCAAACTAGCTGGATTCTCGTTACCTACTTGGGCTAAATGGTAATACACTAAAACAAATTTTTTTATCCTTCACGTTCCCCAGTGGAACATAGGGCTCCAATCTAGTGGCTTTAAGTTTCTGTAGCAGTGTTTATTTTTACAGGATGGGGTTGCTAGCCTCATGCCCAACCTTTCCTCTTCACCAGCATTATTTCTGGCTTAGCGAGGTAAAGAAGTGCGTCGGCCGGGGATCGAACCCCAGACCATGTTCATGGTCGGCGAGCGTCCTAACCGCTATGCCACCGACGCCTCAAGACAAATTTGAGATTTCAAAATTAGTTTCCGACTAACAGTTTATACAGTACGAGATGAAATTTCCCCATCCATACCACATATTGCGATCAACCGTTTAGTGTTTAAATCATTTCAAATCTTTAAATATTCCCATTTTTTATATTGGAACAAGACATATAAGCAAACAATATTGTTTGCAATTAGATCTTCTCCAGGCTTTACTCTAATTCACATAGATTTATATATAACAATTTTTAACCAATGAAGGTGATTTTGTGGATCAAATAATAATAATAATGTGGTAAATGTTTTGAACGTAGTTAATAACGATGATTATAATGATAAGAAAATATTGATAATAAGGTTTATGCAGGTGGCGACAAGAATAACAAAGGTAGTGTAATATGTGTCTATAACAATTCAATAAATAAATTATGTCAAATCTTAAAAGTTACGTAATACTAAAGGTGAAGTGGACAGATAATCAGAGTTTAAACAGATATCATAAAAGTACAAAGGAGATGAGAAATAAGAAAGGGTGAGAGGGTTTTGAATAGTATTCACCTAGGCGAATGGAGAGACAAAGGTTGAACAAACTTCTTTTGCATGCAAAAACTAGGATTAATCTTTCGAATTCCCATAGCTTCGGCTACGTGTAAAAGACGGATTCGAATTCCGTTCGAAAGGCTCGATGGAATGCGATAGATAACTTTGAAGGTACTGTTTTTGTCCTTTTGGGGACCGCCATCCATCAAATGAACCAAAATAGAACTTCTTATAGATTTTTTTTGACCTTTTCCGAACCATGAAGGAAGATGCTCATTAATGCGTTTGTTGAGCTGTCTAGTTGTTCGCCCTATACAGCTCTCTCCACAGGAGCAACTAAATTTCCATATACACATAGAAGTGGCAAAGCTAGGTAGCTTCACTTGAGCAATCATAATTGGTCGGCTGGACATTGACAAACAAATGGTGGCGGCAGTATAAGTCCGTTTTCTCGCTCTCGATAATCTCAGATGTAAGACTTCGCTAGCCACGTCCCCATTAAATTGCAGTTTCATGAACAGTTGTTTCTTTTCAACTGTTGTCAGTTTCTCTTTACACACATATTATACACATATTACACTACCTTTGTTATTCTTGTCGCCACCTGCATAAACCTTATTATCAATATTTTCTTATCATTATAATCATCGTTATTAACTACGTTCAAAACATTTACCACATTATTATTATTATTTGATCCACAAAATCACCTTCATTGGTTAAAAATTGTTATATATAAATCTATGTGAATTAGAGTAAAGCCTGGAGAAGATCTAATTGCAAACAATATTGTTCGCTTATATGTCTTGTTCTAAATCACTTCAGTCTGGCTAGCGAACAATACTGGTTGATACCCATACCAATGAATCAGTGATATATATCATGATGCATTTACGCTTACTTTCTTTACTGCCATTCATGTCATCAAGCAGATCATACATATTGTGATCTGAATAATTTAGATTTCCAAAGGATCTGTGTAAGTTGCGAATCACAACTTGATTAGCAAGCCAAGAATTTGTTTCATTCCCTCTCATTATTTAAGAGGCATACCAGTCCATTTATTTTAGGGCAAAATACACATTTTCTCTGTCATTATGGACTACATTTTCATTGGTAACATACATTAGAAGGGGGAGATGATTTTATGATAAGAGTTTTTCTTCTCACGTTTCTTGAGTAGTTGTGCTATTCCCCATCTTCGAAATTCTATATTCTTCTCTTCAAATGGCAAACTGTGCAATTATCCAATTAGTTCACTGAATGCATTAATATATTAAATTCAATGAGCTAACCTTATGCTTTAAAAGGAGAGTTAAGCCAGGCCAAAGTTACCTCTCATTTAGAGAGCCCATTTCCTTTTGATATAGACTAAAATTAACATTGGTTGATGCATTTTACCGAGTACTTATTTTTGCGACATCTTAGGTATAGGGAAACCATCGAAAGTGACATTGAATTATGGGATTATAACATTTTACAGTACATTGGTAATATAATTTTCCAATGTAAAGGTTTAGAAGTTCAGATCGAGTTCGAAAAATGGTTTCCATCACCTCGTATAAGTTAACAGAAGTAGCAAAGTTATAAGTATTTCAAGGAGCTAATATGAAAAATAAACAGAAATCTGTGATAAGCTCCTCTTGCGAATTTGAAGCACTAAGTCTTTTATTAGGATATAAATTCCTTATTTTTTGGGCTACACTTTCTTTACAACCGTTAAACATTTATATCATGGTTTATAATCACTTGCAGTTACTTAATGATCAAATTGCAATACCTGTGTTCAATATAACAGTAGACGTTTTGCACTGTCTTAATCGTAAGTTTATACTAATGCGTTGGAAGCGGTTAGAAATAGTTCAAACAGTCCAAAAACAGCTAAGAAAACCCTTAAACGTTTATGAACAAATCGAACCATTGGGCCAAAGTAAAATATTTAGTATAATGCGATTGGGAAGCCAAGAATCTCACAATTATGAGACTGATACAATTGGCTACTTATTGCCTTAACTTCATTATGTTCTAATTATTTGCATTTAATGTATCTTTGTATAATAAGTTGAATTGTTCCCACCTGCGTGGGCTAGTCTGTCCTCTGTCTTATTTTCTTGGGTTTTGAGGGTCAGAAGGAATCAAGTATGAGTATTATTACTAAGCCTACAAATCAGTAGTATGATTATGTCATCACTGACATAATACTTATGTCTTCAGGGACGGAATGCACTGGTTATCTTCTTTACGTTTCGGGGTATAAGCGAGGAAAAGGAATAGTTTTAACAGCAACAAACTTTGTAATTGTGATATATAGGACACTGATTCTTTATACATTTTACTCATTTATTAGATATGTTACCATTAATATATTACATAATATCACGTGACCAGAGAAAAATTGTATTTTGTGTATCCCTTATTTAACTGAACAGGAGCACAGCTATTTTCATATTTCTTCAACGAAATATATCAACACTGTATGCCTGTTGATATTTATTCAGCTGGATTCCTCCAGAAAACACAACGATAATTTTCATACTTGAATTGTATAGACAGGAAGGGTTCATGACTGAAATTCGACCAAAACGATCCATCAATGATAAAAACTTGCCATAATCCACCATATTTCTGATCTAAATACTTTTTGACATCATTAGCTATTGTACTTATAGACTTTTCATCTGTGTATTTAGCTTTTAATATTTCTTTAAATTTCCTTGTTATTTCATACTGCTTTTGTACTGTCATTGAACTGTTTAAGATCTCGATGTCTGGGTCTATTTTAGGAGCTTTACCATCTGCCATCATTTCTCTCTCCTTCTTTTCTCTGGCCCTAAAGTGAGAAAAAACAAAAAAAAATTTTAACATATCAGAAGGGGACAACTATTTGCGATATTTGACAGATAAGCAAAAAAGTAACCCGAACTTTATTTGACGGAAGCAGTCAGTGAAAGTGCTTGATATTCTCTGTTAGGTTTTTTATCCCATTAAGGAAAATTGTTCTAAGCAGACACATTCAAGCATATATATGTTCTTCATGCATTTATTCCCCTTGATGAATTTAAATAAAGCAAGAACAACAGTGGTTTGTGCAGAATAATATGGTAACCATCATTTATTTTGTCGGCTTCTCATCAGCTGCTTACAGCCTAAATAAATTGTGAGGCTTACGTACAGAAAAGTTTTAACATACTTGCAAATTTTACATGTTGTCAGTTGACAGAAAGTTCCACAATTAGTGAACAGTGCTCAGAAAATTGTGCTTATATAGTTTTTACACAGGCAGTTCAAGTCAAAATAAATGTATGCATACAATGGTAAAGGAGTTACGTAATAAAAACGAGAGGTGAGTAAGATGATGAGTAACTAATAAATTTGGTAACGATGTACTGAGTTCAAATCACGTCATAGAAACAAGAGACAAGCAATATTACAGATTATAAAAAAGAGGGTGAGGTTAAAGACAAAGATTACGTAATCAGAGTAGAGAATAAAGATATCCAGTTACCATGGCAAGGAAAAAGTAATAACTGCTTCTCTGTGAACACATAAATCTGGTTTGAAGCGTTTGATAGAAATTGTTTCGGCAAACTTGAGGAGAATGGAGCTCCTTTGTCTGTTGATAATTCTAAAGGATTTCTCGATTTCCACCTCATGACCCGTATCGAGGAGATGCCTGGCGATGGCACTGTTTAAAGAATTTTTTGGTACATGTTCAGAAAATCGTAGGTATGCCCTTCTTTCTGTTCTTCCAATGTAACTGCTTCCGCAGATACATGTAAATTTGTATATGCAGTTGGAGTTCACATGAGAAGGATATCTATCGATTTTTGATTGCACCAAAGAGCAAGTTGTTCGATAGACGGAAACGAGCTTAGCTGCAGGATAGGCTATAGCTAGTGATGTACTCAGCCTTCTGTTGATCATCGCTGTAATGTTTTCATCTTTATAATCAAGCTGAAAGTAGATTGGCTTTTTTTCCACTGTGATTCGTTTTACATTTTTGACTTCAGATCTTCCATACTTGTTGATGAACCTTTGAGGGTACCCATTGCTCTTCAATGTCTTTTCAAGAAACTCAAACTCTTCCTCTAATTTCTCTATAGAGCATATTCTCCTCGCTCTATAGTACAGAGTCCTGACTAGACCGCGTTTAAAGCTATTTGGACAAAAGCTATTGAAATGTAAGTATTGTCCTTTCCATGTAGGCTTTCGATAAATTGACTTTTGAAGACTACCGTCTTCTAGGCGTTCCATGGCGATGTCGAGGAAGTGGAACTTTCCGCCACTTTCATGTTCCATAGTGAACTCAATATTGGCGTGTGCATCATTGAATAATCTGAGTAAGTGTGCAGCATGACTTTCACTTTTGCACACTATAAATGTGTAATCAACATATCGACAGTAGGAAGTTGTTTTGTCGATCACATGCTTCAACTTTGTTCTTTCAAGGTTGGACATGAATATATCTACTAAAACCGGGCTAAGTGGAGTGCCCATAGCTACACCAGTAGTGACAAATACTTTGTGGTACATCAACAAGATGACTTTATTTTCGAATTCACCTACTTATATTTATTTGAAATTCAGTCTGATTAGATTGCTTAGTTTTGTTGATTTAAAAATATAGAAAATGTAAAATAATTGTAGATTTTGTGATTAATGTTGTATATGATGTTTTTCACTCTTTATTAGCTTGGTCCACATAGAACCACAAATTTCCATACATCTGGATACTTATGAACCACTGGCTTATATACAGTAGTTCCAAGCTAGAGGCATGACAACAGTTAAATTCACTGAAGACATACATCTCTTAACTTTTTAACTTTTACGATTATATTGATTAATCCTGATTTTGATAACATAAAATATAATACATGACTAGTAGAATGCAAAACTACACAGAAATGTCAATCAAAAGAACTTTGAAGAGAAAACAGAGTAAAATTAAAGCCAATCGGTTATTAGTGAGTTGTGTCAGTTTTCCTCCTGGTGATTATCGATCTATTATACAGGCATTATTTAGTACTGTAATAGATGAAACTGAGATGCTTAGATCTGTAAGTACAATATACTCAGCTAAATAATAATAATAATGCTATACATTGAAAACGATACATGTCCTACGTTTTATTGCTTGTCATAACTAGATATGATACCAGACAGAACTTGTCAATCAAGAATTTCGTTTTTACAGAAACAAAGGTTTAAAACAAATCAGTATAAGGATTATTCCGCTGACTGTTTTTTTAATACATGTTATGTAGAGTAGAACATAAATAGTAGGCAGAAGATTACATTGATACATCTAAAAAAACTTTCGTTTAGCCTAAACATAATCTGTTCATCCAATTATAACGTCTCATTATCTGAAATGACTGTTTTGTTGGTAGCCAGGATGACAAGTTTTATTTTAAGAAACTGAAGCTGTCTGTTGTGAACGTGCCAACGTGTCAAATGATGTCATCAGTTAGATTCCTTTGTTTTATACCGAACAGTGTCTGCCAAAATGTCTATTCAAGTTGCTTAATTAAATTACTCAAAAGAAAATGAAAGTTTACTGTGAAATACCACATCATAATAAAAAAAACTTACATTTCTTGAGGATTTAGACCAAGTCCCTGGCAAAATTCTAAGAAAGTAATTTTATCATCTGCATCTGTATCGAATCTTTTCAAAGTTTCCTAGGTGGAAGACAAAAACATGTTCATTTTAAAGTCGAAATTTTTCCGAAAAAAACAAGTGGAGTTGTTAACACGTATCACAGTTGAAAACCATTTGGCTTTAAGATGTATGGATCAAAATGAAAATTAATTTATTAAGTTTCCTCTCAGTACATTCTTTTAGGGTGTAAAGGTGTTCAATAAACTGTTCATATTACCAGATCAAACAGATAAATCTTTGTGTAGACTCAAAGTGACAAGATTGAATGATAAGCGAAAGCTTCACACTAAACAAAAACAACATATTCACTTCATTCATTAATAACTGGTGTTGTTAAAACACATCGAGGTTTTGGATACATATCGATGTAACTGTTTAAATTCAAGTTGTGAATTTCAGTTAATTTCATCTCTTTAATGCGTTAAGCGGATTTGAATGTTGGATGGAGAAAACGTATTTAACAGTATAGATATGTCTTGCCTCCCTAGCGGAAACTTAAGCCTATAACGTTCTAACAGGGTAGGATTTCTCATACTAATTGTCTTCCTAGAACTGAAACTGCAGTCAAACCTGAAATCCACGGAAGGAGAAAATCAAAAGAAACCTAAACTTTAGCATGAAAAATAAAATACGAACTTGAAGATTTCCTCTAACACCTCTTGACTTCATGTAACTTCAAATGGTTAAAAATCAAAAATTCCTAATTTTAAATTTGCATTCTTAGTTGTTGCCTCTGTTCTTTGCAAAAATCTAAAGTATGGGGAAAACAATACTAAATATTAACGAAATACTACTCACTTAAACAAGATAATCTACGTATTTTTCGACGACTGAAGTCTAATGCTTTTAGTGGGTCAAAATAGTGTATTTGAAACGCCCGTGGAAACATTCACAGTATCCTTTTAGTTTACTCACCATGGATACTGGATTAGTCCATCCTGTGATTCAGATTTTAACACTGAATAAAGCTAAACATTTGTTTACCAGCTATAATAAATAATCTAGTTAAGTATTGGATTTATAAAGTCCTTTGTTAATATAGGAAGTCTTAGCACTCAAAAAACTCAACTCATATCAGATACATGTACCTATGAGATCTCAAAACTTCCATGCAGTCATTTCTTATGTTCTGCTACTAACATTCTGTTTACTTCGGTTGGTCTTATTCAAAGCCTGGAAAATATAATTTGCCTCAAGTAATCAGCCTGCATTAACAACGTAACTGACCATAATTTCACAAATATCAACCTAATGTATTCATCGAAATCTAAAATGAGGCAAAGACAATCCTTAAGTACTAGTAATACCTAATTTTATTATTATCCAGTTGTAAACCGGAAAAGAAATATGTTAATCATGGTTAAAGAATGTACCGAAGAAAAACGTTAACCTGTACAACTAGAGTGGATTCAAACAATTTACTGATATCTGTATTAATATCTACGATTTAAAAATACTCAATGATGTTTTAATGCTTAATGGATGGAATAGGCATACACACAGTGAGGAGCTTATTGTCGACCACTTTAAATCACTTAAACTATGTATTCTATTAAACATTAAACTCAACGTAAAAGTAAGTAATATTAATTTATCACACATTTTCATGCATATCTTCCTTTCACATTATCGATGAATTCTTTTTAAAACGTAAAATCAGACTAAGCCATACATATCGTAAAAAGCATTTGACATATAATAGGCATGTGTAATTTGATATAAAAATGGATTTTCCTAAAGCGTAAGCCAATGGCAATAGATATTTTGAAATCGTATACTAAGTCGCATATTATCCCGTAATTTCACGTTCAAAGAATAGCTACTAGTTTCAAAAAGATGGTTCTAAGAGGAATTCCAATGAGAAGCGACTAGTGGGTCGTCCAAGTGTGACATGGAAGAGATCATTTTGGGAAAAAGAGACGGGAGATTATGGACAGTCGTGGACACAGCTGGATAGGACGGCAGAAAATGGAGCAAAATGGAGATGTCTTGTTTAAGCCCAAAGGAATAATGATAATAATTAAGTGAGTAGGCGTTGAACCAATTAGATTGATTGTACCTTCCTTTTTAATAGTCTCTTTTACTAAACATAGGTTGGTTTCAACAACCTTTCAAAATTTGTTTCTTAATCTCTTGTTGTTGTTAAAATTAAACTTACATGGAAAAGACTAACTACTTAAAAACGTTTGCATACTTTTCGAGTACAAATGTATTTCCCTTTAAAGTTAGCTAATTGCTCTACCCTATGAGGAAATTACACCAGTCAACCTTTAAGCATATAAAAGGCTGTTTTTGGTAAACTAATGAAAAAAATATAATTTAAGAGGAGGATAACTTACATCCACCATACGCATATCAAGATTCTCCTTTTTACAGTATCGTATTAATTCTTCTTTCTCAATTACACCATTTTTATTAGTGTCAAGTATTAAAAATATTTCAATAAATTTCTCCATAATACTCTGTTAAATATTCTTCCTGTTTGTTACAGTTGCACCAGCCTTTCACTTTCTTTATTCAGTTGAGTAGAAGTTTCTTTTCTCCGATTAAACTTCGAGACTAGTAGTCAAGTTGACCAGTTTGTGTTAACTTCAAAATTTATTTGAAAAACCTATATATATATATTTATATTTATACTCCAGACAGAAAGATTCCAGAGTTTACAGTTTTCGGTTTTCTTTTGTCATCTCTTGATAGTTTTAATAATCTATAAGCTATAAGATTGGCGCACCCGTATTTACGTGTAATCATAAGTCATTCAGATTATACTTATATATATATATATATACATGCATATATATATATGCATGTGAGACTAAGAGTGCACGTGTACTATACGTAAACTAAATGGCATTTAAATAACTAGCTAATCAATTAAAAACAAAAATTGTAAAAATATTATCTCTATGACTTATTTAAGATCTGAATTACTCAGTAATTAGCCCTACTTTTTTTATCTAAGTAAATGTAATATTTACAGTAATTTAACTATCACATAAGAAGTTTTCAAAGTCATTCGTTTACACTTTGATACATTTTTTAGTAGTAATAAATGCTCGAATTACTTGCTAGACTAAATATAAGAATATTAAGTTCCATAGTAAACTAGCTGCCTGATTAAATGTGAACTCAGTTATTGTGCAATGTGGCTTCATTAAGTAACAAATTAAAACAGAAAACATTAAGTCAAATCAAAGTAATTTAAACACTAGATGGACGTTTCTCATTGGCTTTTCACTGTCAATATAAAATATATAATCTGTGAATTTATACATCCTGAAGGTGAAGTCTATTCACGTAAATAGAACTAATATATATACCATTAAATAATAATGTATATGTTGAATGGTCACTAGTAAATAGTCAATGTCTTGTTTCCATTCCTTTGTTTTGGTATTGACTGAATTCAGTCAGTCAATTTTTTCAAGGTTACTAGCAAACTAAGTGACTCGCTATTACAGTGTTCCGTTGGAGGCAGGAGACTTTGGACCTAAGTTAAATCCTTTTTAGCACTTAACAGTAAAATGTATTAGTGAGTTAATCAAGCTTATTCCATGTAGCTGAAGTATGTGCGTTCAAGTCTCACCAGTGAATTATAATTTTGAAGTTTTCAGTAAATGAACAAACTCTATGTGGAGTAATTCTATGCAACTGTTAAAGAAATACATCTCTGGTAAGATCATTCATTACACTGTTTTATCGTTTCAAAATAGAGGATAGTCGAAAATATGGTTTATTAATACTAAAAAGCATCTGATAGAAAAGAAACATTTTTTCATGGATTTTCGGTTGCTGCAAAGACTTTTCAACATGTTGCAAGTCCTCTTTTACAATAATGTTCTTCAAAACTGTTGAGGTGAAAGTGTGGTGAGAGCTGTCTACTAGCCAAATTGGTAGACAGTAATTTACGTCAATATTTACGTTCCCAAGATTTGTCATGAGAAAATGTGAACAAAGATTGATTCAAAACCGACCACAGCAGACTTTGCGTAGGCGGATGCAGTTAACATATAGAGGATTTGACATTCAAGAAACAGTCACAAATACATGAAAGATTAACTTTACGTGAGAAACAACCAATCGGAAGACTGTGTTTGTTTGCTTAAATATCCATAGTAATGTACATGAAAATATATAAATATGCGTTGATTTCCTTAATAAATGATCTGTTGCCTGACCCTTGCCTTCTGTCGTTACAAAAGGAATTGTATATCTTGTAACATCTTCATTACAACAGAAAGCAACTAACATTCATGGAAACGGAACCACAAGTGGAACCGCAAGAGAAAACGACAAGTTGGACGTTTCACAGTAACATGGAGGAGATCGTGTGAAGGCGAAACAAAAGCTTATAGATAATCGTGGAGCCATATAATAAAGACTCTTGAAAACAGAATGAAATAGGGATGTGCTACTGAAGCGCTACATTCCACTCATAACCTGGGTTCGAACCTCATTGGGTGCGTACTGTCGGTGATTCCCAAACTAGGATGAAACAGCTGTCCAGTACTCCCTCGTTTTCGACGGCTCTTTCACTGATATCAATCAGTGTTCGAACTCGTATAAATAATAACAGCATTAAAATAAGAATGAATGTTGATCAAAACTGAACCCCGTCTGCTTGATCTTTCGATACAGCCTGTATTGAAAGGAGTAGGATCCCGTGAATCACCTAATGCTCGGATATCAGTGATTCATCAGTTTTAGATTGATCTCTTTGTGAAATAGGGAGCTGTCGTGGTCTTGATTCCTTTTTAAATCTATAGTTGCTAATGATTTCACTTTTACCAATGTCATGTACTTCAACGCCATACTTCACATTCAGCGATAATTCAAAATATGTAGTATTCTATACAGTTTTTTAACTATTGGTAAATGTTACTGTATTAGATTCTTTAAAATTCTTTAAAATCATTACACTATTCATGATGACGCTAAATCAGTCAGTCTATTCACTGTCATCTTGTTTTACTAAATACGTACAAAAATAATAATATTAACAGCTACAAAGAATAAAAAACAAAACAATATGTATGAAAACAGACATACTTTCACTCAATGACATAAAATCTGACAAAAATTCTATGGATGACCTAGAAGAAATCAATAATAAAAGTTAAGAGTACTGAAAAGTATTCTTTTGTTCTACTGCTGGATGGTTATAGTATGTTGGAATTTATATTGTAATAGCATTACTTCTTAGTTGTTTCTGTCTCATGCTCCCTATAAATTCAGAAAGCAAAAAATATCTATGGTTAGTTGTGCATAGAAAAGAAATTTGTTTTGGTGAATAACTGAATCAAGTTGGCGATTTTCAAATTACACAGTATGAAGTGAAAACACGCCATAGTTTACTTAGGAGACCGCTGCTTTTCACCACAAAAAATAATTGAGAAAGCTAGCATGATTGTACTGTAGTAAATACTACTGACTGATACGGGGTATTTAGAGACCGCACATACAAATCAGCTATACTCGTCTGTCAAATCGAAGTGATGTACACCCCACACTACCAGTTTGCTCGTTCCACGCCTAGGCTGCTACTTAGACACACTGGTAGTACACAGAATCGAATACTCAATTTTCAAATTATGTATGTAGTTCAGAGTAGAAATTCCGACAGTATTTTCTTTGGAAACCGAAAATATTCAGATCAGAATATGTGGTCTTCTCGTAGGTTGGCCGTAGATATTCCTTGATATTGGAAATAAAGGGTTTCTGAAGTCATAGGAAAATTATGATGGCGTTTTAGCATTTAGGAGCGTATATATATATATATATATATATATATATATATATGGAAATTAATGAATACCGTATTAATGGTGATTTCATGTATGATACTTTGAAGGCTTATCGAGTCATCACTCAAGATATTTTAACCTTTTGCTTCGAAAACATACTGTTTTCACCCCACCTGGATAGTGATGATGCATATTGACTGAATACTAACAAACTTCATTTATATTAAAGTAGTTGGTTTTGCCAACTATTCGTCCTCTACAACAGTTTAATCTCTTTTAATATTCTTATTATTCTACAGGTAGGCTGAAATCTGCTCATGCCTGATAATTCATTATTTGCCAATTTGATTGCGTTGAATGCAGAAAGTTATAATAATCTAAATACTTTTCTGACTATTTCTACTGTGTTTATGTTAAAGCTTGTGACTGAAATCAACAAGCGCATAATTTCACAATTGATATGTGCTTATTTTCTCCTCACTTATTGTATTATGCTAATAAAACCTTCTAAATTATACTAGCTACAAATTCTTAAATGTATATAGATGACAGAATTGTCTCAGTGGTCAGTGACTTAACCTTTTCCCTTGGAGAATGGAAGTATAGCAGTATATATATATATATATATATATATATATATATATATATATTAAATTCACTGATGCCGTAGCTCATAATTATGGTTTCCTCAATTAACATTTGGTGTACAGTACTACTTAACTGATAATACAGAACCGGAATACCGGAAATGTTTAGTTGAAAATAAACTACACAGCTTGGTCTAATGAAGTCATTTACAGAAAAATCTTTAGTGGTTCAAAGTACATCATACATGCTTTGCTGCTGGTTAAATGTTACATACAATCAAATTAAAGATGTTTTCAGTAAATCCGGGTTACTTCACATGAGAAGGTATGATATGGCTTCCCAGAAATTATGAAATGAAGAAAGGTATTTATATATGCCTGAAGATCAAACTTAATGACGTCTACAGATGAGTTTATTGAATTTTTGACGACTATTCAATAATTAATAAAACCTCAGTAAACTTTTTTTCTCATTTTTCTGTCATTTTGTTATTCTAATACATTCACCTTCTGCAAACTCTGATAATACAACATATCTTTGTAATCTATAGCTAACTGTCCTTCCTTTATGCCCAGTTAGAAAATATATAAACCGATTAAACCTGTCCTGCTGCATAAACAATCCTCGTCTAGTGAACTAGCTTCCAAGTTTTCAAGCCGGTCCCAAGCCAGGATAAACATGGAGAGTTGAGCGTGAAGCTAGCAACCCTACACTATCACATCTATCAAATGGCTAGAGAAACTTCAATGCACACAAAATACATTAAAATTACAAAAAATCCAAATAACAGTCATATTCTACGCTGGAATCGGAGAGGCGAAATAACAAGGCGAACTGGCTGGTGAAAGCCCTCAGGAAGCCAGTTAGCCAGCCGATGTGTCCTCCTTCTTTGTATTATTCTTCTCTCAATTAAAGCAAGAATGCGAATGGCAACGGAAAATGTACGTACAATGTACCAGGTAGACAAAGAAATGTGAAGACATGGCCTAAAAGTGTTGGATATCTATGAAAGCATATGAAATGGATGTGGATTATCCCAAATATCAACTGGAGATTCAGTAATCTACTCCGGTGGCTGTCATGATGTCACCAATGGCAGCTAAAACTCTAATACAGTGGGAACGAATTTCATCCAGAATCACAACAGCAAGATTCAACTCAAAAGGAAGGAAGGAAGGTAACAAATATCCATTGCTACGCATAGTTCCACAAACAACGCGTAACAAGGGAATGAAGATTTCTATAGGCAACTGCAAAGGGTAGTAGACAACAACCCAAATGGTGACTTCAAAATTCTCATAGGCGATATGAATGCCAGCTGACTTGGAGGAAATAAAAACAGAAAGAGAACGCGCCACTGTCCTAGAGCCTCCGAGCAAAATGAATGACAATCGAGAACACTTCTCTGAGGTCTGCTCATTCAGTGGTTTGGTATTCAGAGGCAGAGTGTACAAACACAAGTATATACACGAAGCAACATGGATTCTGCCTGACAGACACACTACAAACCAGATAAATTTCATCACAATGCTGCTTAGGAAAGTGGAGACGCAGCTAGTCTGCTGGACACGAACTCAAGAAGTGGGGCAGATGTAGGCTCAGACCATCATGTAGTTCAGGGAACCTTCAACGTGAAGCTGAAATCCCTCAAAACAACTGAATACAGACCACAATTCAAGTTCAACACCCAGAAACTGAAGGACAGAACTACAAGGGATACCTTCACTCTAGATCAGATCATAGCGAAGTCAGAGACACAACGTAGCATCAATGAGGAGACTTGTGTTGAAGGACATTGGAACTCTGTAAAGATAATGTTCAAGGGAACGTGTACTACTATTTTAGGAGGAAAGAAGAGGCAAGACAAGGAATGGCTCTCAACGGACACTTGTAAGCTAGTAGAAGAGAGGACGATGGTGAAAGAGAAGATGACTCAATGCAAAGATGGAAAAGAGAAGGAGCTGGGTTCAGCGTACATCTCACTGAATAAAGAAGTGAAGAAGAGCTCTAGGAAAGACAAAAGGCGATTCAACGATACACTGGTCAGTAACTGAGGCATAAAAGACAAGCCGCAGTTAAAAGAGGCCTCAGAACGTTACACCAGATAACCAGGTCACTCGCTATCTAGGAAGAGGTCAACCAAGACCAGATAATGAAATCAACAAAAGGTATTCAAGGGAACCTGAATATCAAGGAGGAGAAACAAATCAAACAATAGTCTGATCACATTGAAGGACTCTTGAATCGACCATCATCTACAACTCGTCCAGAAATACCACCACCAACAGCGCGCACAGAACTGCCTGCTAGTGGACACAAATCCTCCAATGAAGGCAGAAATCCTGAGTGCGATCGACTTACTGAAGGCTATCGGAGAAGGCAGCAGGGACAGATGGAATTCCCCTCGAAGCACTGAAAACGGACCCAGAGAGTGTGGCAGGTGTGCTCACGCCATTACTGCAATAGGGTTTTAGGGAGGGAAATGTGCCTATGGATTGGAAGAAATGCTAGTTAGCTTTTCAAGGTGCCAGAGAAGAGCGACTTACGCCTCTGCAAAAAGTGACTGTCGTGGGATAATGCTCTTGTCCACTAACGTCAAGTAAAATAGTAAGTGGCGTCACCCTGGAGAGGATAAAAGATGCTTTGAGTGTAGAACTCCGCCCACAGGAACTAGGTGCGTTCACGAAAGGCAGACCATGTGCTGTTAAAATTGTAACTCTACGTATTGTCATCGAACAAAACATAGAATGGCAGTCAGAAATCTACCTCAACTCCATTCATCGACTTCGAAAAGGCCTTTGACAGCGTTGACCAAGAAGTAATTTGGAAACAACTTCAATCAATCAAAGCAAAACAAAAGTTATTACTGCATTACGGGTCAAGTTTAGAAAGACAGAGCGTTGAAGGGTATTCTAATACTCTGCATTACATATACAATACTGTAATGAATAACTGATTATCTCAGAAAGAACTTGATAATACTAAGGACTGTAAAATAAATAATAATATTAAAAGTGAAACGAGTCAAGATAGAGGTGGGCAAATATTTCATATTTTAATTTCATTATAGCTTGATTCCACACAGTATTTTGGTCCACGTATGGAATTCTCAGCATGCGATATCGGTAGCCCTAATTTAGCAGGCCAACCATTGATATCAGGTGTGCGGCGGTCGCGGATCGAACCCCAGACCATGTGCATGACCAGTGAGAGTCCTAACTGAATGATACTGCTATGGAAGAATCGAAGTGATTGCTGTTTCCATTTGTACAAAGTGACCTTATTTATAGACTCTAGTCTCACAAGCCTCTACGTTCGTACACATTTTTCTGTTTGTACCTTGGGTTACGACATTTATCCAGGTTTTCAAAAACTAGAAATCATTTGTTTAGATGGTACGAAAAATTTGGAAAATGGCTATAATTTTTACTAATTAAATTTACTTATAATGGTCACTTTCTGTGATCCTTGAATTTGTCGCTTCTACTGTTTATGAAAATGCATTGAAAAACATAAAAAGTAGAATAAACAGTCATGTCGACTCAATAAAATACACTATGGAAGTAGGGAATGAAATTGGGGAACTAGCTATGTTAGACTGCACAATACAAAGAGTAACAGATGGTAGGATAAAAACGACGATATATAGAGAAATTGCACACTCTGAAAATGTCCTTGATTATCACTCAGCTCATCCACTCACGCTATAACGAGGATTAATACAAGGTCTTGCAGAGAGAATATGCAGCCTTACAACAACGCCAGAGGACCAGCGTAAAGAAATAAAAATAAAAAATAATAAAATAAAATTCAAAATGTTACTCGACAACAACTACCCAAAAGAATTTATCAAAGATAATATAAAAAAGAGGGCAAAACTGGAGAATGGCAAGACTGAAGAATGCAAACAAACAGTCACCACACCATGCAAAAATGGTATACCAGAGATAGTTCGAAGAAACCCCAAAAATATTGGGATTATCACGACGTTCAAACCGACGAATCTAATTAAAAATAAAATAAATCAACCGAAAGATCCCATAAAAATGATGGATAAAAACAATAAGATTTACAAAATATCTTGTCCTGAATGTCCGACTAAATATGTGGGCCAAACATTCAGATCACTCAAAATAAGAGTGAATGAACATAGACGCCTAACGAAAGGTCAACCAACAGGAACACCAGCTTACAAGAATTTAGAAAAGAATTCATCTATAGCTGCACATGCATGGGACAAAAGCCACAATATCGATTGGAACGGTGTCTGTGTATTCTGAAAATTAATATGAACAAATGGAAGGAGAGACTTATTACAGCATCTGTATTCATTAAGGTCACACCGGATACATGTAACAAATGTGACTCAGTATAACTGTCAACAACCTGGAATATAATTCTGAATACACAAAAATGAATGAAAAAAGTAAACTATATGTATGAGTACAAATCATAAATGTGTGAATTAAAAAAACAAAACAATTCTAACACTGGTGTGAACATAGGCAGTAATTTTGCTCGAAATATTACGAATAACAAAACTTATCATTGTGTGTAAACTACTGAAATATAATTATACTTTATTTGATCTCTTCCACAATGCCCAAACTTTTTACTGGCATCAATTAGAAATGAATTTTGTAACATCAATTCAAACGGAAAAATTGATTAAATTATTTAATTATAATTTACTGCATATTACGGCTGAAACAGCGTTACTTTCAAATTTACTGGACTCCATTTGTAATTATTTTCATTTTTCTTGCTTGTTTATGGCTTAGCCTAGTTCTACCAGCTGTTTAGTGTATACATCAAGTGACAGCATTATAATAGATTGCAGGGTACGGAAAATGCAACTTCCTTGAAATATTTGTTAAACTCTTCGCGATTTGTCTTTACACAAAGTTTTTCACGATTCGCTCATGTTTGTATCAGACACAATAGACTTTTTGTGAACAATGTCAACTTTGATGTAATAATTAAATCTTGGGTTCGGATTATTGTGAATTAATGTCTGTCGAACAGTGAAGCAGAAATATTTGATGAGTGACGCTTCAAACACAATTTATTGATCTCACTCATATCGAAAGTAATCCAATAACTCTGAGACCATTTTTTTAATATTTCCTTTTCTCCTCTTCCCTTTTGCCGTTGAGACAATTCATTTATGTATTCCAAACATTACTCATAAGATAACACTGTTTCAACGTGTTTTATATTCAGTAAGCAAACTGCTATGTAAGGGAATGAGTACTCTCTTATAACTTTTTCCACTCCTTATGATTCCCTTCTTCTTAAGAAAATATTTAACTCAATGAATAGTAATGAAAATAAAAGACAGATTCAGCGAAGAAAATTTTCTTTATCGACGAAATCATCTTCAGAGGCTGCACAGTCGTATTTATACTTAAAAAAATATATAGTGGTCTATTATTGAGTAATAAGGGGTGACATAATTGATATAATTACTCAGAATTGGCTTTAGAAGTGAAAATTAAAAGTTGTAAATTACGTGGTACTCAACGGCACAAAGATAGAAATTTGATAAGGTTAAAATTGCTAGAGTCAGAATAAAGGTATTTGAGTGTCAATTTACAAGTGTGAAGAGGGTGTGAAAATATACAAAAGGAGCATATGAGAGTGATAATAGTGAATTAATTATTAAAGCAAAAGCTAACTAAAAGTGAAATTAGAATGAAAAGAAAAAATCAAAATATATTTTATTTACGAGGAACGATTAGTGAAGAGGTTAAGACCAAGGTAGAATAAGAGACTGGACAAACGTTTTCTGTATACAGAGTGCAGGGTTGTATTGATGAATTACCAGAGCCTCCGCCATACACAAAAGCTGAAACCTGACGCCCTTTGTACCATTTGGCTTCACTTTGTAGATGATCTTGAAAGACGATTCTGGTGGAGCTACGTGGCCTGAGTTCACCAAATGCTCGAGAATTGAGCTAGTAATTGTCTTACATTATCCCTTTGCTAACCATGCCGGATAATCTTCGGAGATGCGCTTGAAAAGCGTGCGCTTTGTGTGGCCAATATAACTAGCTCCACACAAGCAAGTGAATTTATAAACACACATTGAGGTGGCCCAAAGCGGCAGTTTATCCTTCACACATCCGTTGATCATTTGTCGGCTGTAGGAATTGATACGTAGCTCAGCCATAAAGAAGGCTTTCCTCAGTGATCTTCATAAGCGATTCTTCAGGATCTCAGCTGCGGTATCACCTTTAAATTCAACACTCATAAACAGTAGTTTCTTCGACACCGTCTGTATTCTTTCAGGTTTTTCTCTTGGCTTCATGTTTTTCTCGATAAATCTTGGGGGATATCCATTCTCTATGAGGATTTGTCTGAGTCGCTCCAGTTCCCCAACGATTGTATCACTTGAACATATCCTCCTTATTCTTGAGGATAAGGAATGGATCAGATTTCTCTTTCTTCTCAAAGGGACTCAGCTATGGAAATTTGTGTACTGACCATTCCATGTTGGTTTCCTGTAGATCGATCTTTGAAAAGAACCATCAGATCTCCTCTTTAGAAAAACATCCAAAAAATGGAATTTCGAGTTAATCTCTGATTCTGACGTGAACCTGATGGCATGATGGCAGCTGTTGAACTCTTTAGTTATCAATTCGATGTCGGTATTGTCATCACATATGATGAAAGTGTCATCCATGTATCTTTGGTAAAGATGGAAACTGTCGATAGTAGGCCGTAAAATATTATTCTCCAAACTAGCCGGGGAGCAGTCTACAAGTAAAGGACCCAATGGTGGCCCCATTGCCACTCCATCCCTTTATTTATAAATCGTGTTGTTGAACTTGAACTGGATATTTAGAGTGCACCTCAATAGTAGTTCCTTTAAGTAGTGGATCGGAACACATACGTCTACATTAATATCCTCAATGAATTTGCATATAAAGCAGATAGTTTCAGTGAGGGGAACGTAGGTGAAAAGCGAAGTAGCATCCATGGATTTCATTTTCTTCCCAGATACATTAGCATCATTTATTGAATCGGCGAATTCAAACGAATCAGAAACACTATGGTTGCAGAGGTTATTTCTGATAGGTAGGAGGATATCTGTGAGCCATTTGGCAGTAGCATGATATGGGGAATTTGTCATGTCCAAGATTGGACGTAGTGGCACGTTCTCTTTGTGCACTTTCGGCAGACCATATAAACGGGGAATCACGGATCGGAGGGTCGCATTTGCTCGAATAATTCAGAGCTGATAATCGACTCATTCTTCATCTTCTTTAGCGTTTGTGTTAGCATGTCTTCTCACTCAATAGCAATTTTAACCTTATCAAATTTCTATCTTTGTGCCGTTGAGTACCACGTAATTTACAACTTTTAATTTTCACTTCTAAAGCCACTTCTGAGTAATTATATCAATTATGTCACCCCTTATTACTCAATAATAGACAACTATATATTTTTGTAAGTACAAATACGACTGTACAGCCTCTGAAGATGATTTCGTCGATAAAGAAAATTTTCTTCGCTGAATCTGTCTTTTATTTTCTCCATGAATAGTGATGAAATAACAAAAGGATGTTTATTTCTACTTCAAATATTAATTATAATATTCAGTCAGATAATGATGAAGTATTAATTCAGAAATTATTTGTACTCTGTACTCTGTACCAGTTCATTGAAATAATAAAGTTATTAAAATCTACACTGTAAATTCTCACCTAGTTTTAATTAGACAAAAAGATATTCAAGATAGGGTAGGAATCAGAATAGCGAATTTGCTTAAGTAATGGTGTCAGTAGTTGTTATGTAAGTTAGATAAACAGGTACAAATATTAGAAAAATCAAATGGATTATTCTTGTTTCTCATTGAAGTCAAAAATGGTTACGATGTTAATTATTTTAAACTACCTTGATTCAATTTAGATTTTCCCGTCGATTGTCTGGACTGAAGTGCTTGGTATCAGGTTGATATGTCGGCTTCTTGTGCGAATTCTTCGATGATATCTGGTCATGCAAGGTGAAGTCAGTTGGCGGATGGTAACTAACAGTGGGATCCAGGATGTGCATTTCGTCCCATTTGGGACTTGTCGTCTGGATTTACTTACATTCCCAGTGAGTGGTGGCTTTCCCACCAAGGCTCAAACCCAGTGTCCGTAGTTTCAAACTCCGAAATTTCATCCACTAAACCACTTAAGCCACGACAGCCACCTCTTGTGCAACAGGTCTTATTAATTATTTAATTTAATCAAGATTTTCCCGATTATTTCTGCACAAATACTGAAACCACATTATAGAATTGCATTTCTGTTTAAAATGACACTTTCGTTTCAATTCACAGAGAATTTCATTTTTATCTGTTTTAAAAGTCATTTAATAAAACACTGAAAGTTGATACTCTAACTTGAAAATTGCATTTTGGCACTACATAATTCTTTCACCCGAAAAGAGATTCTTCGCTGAACTGTTAGTTCTTCTATTAATGTCTAGATAGCTATTCTTCGTGTATTAAAAACTATCAAGTATTCTTTGACAGTGCAGGAATTCAATGATTTTCTGAGCTATTCTTTCAAGCTTGCTAAATTGAATGAGATCAGTTTTCTCAGAGACTGTATAAATAACCATAGATTTCTGAAGTGGTAGTGGAAAGATCTTCATATTAATCCTAAATCTCTTAAATGTCACACTTTGAACCACATCGATTCCATTTTTTCACATATCCAAGAACTAGTGGAAAATATAACACAACGTCCCTTTGCGTTTTGTGAATTGTCATGTGATGAACACCAAGCTTTCGCTGAGTATAACGGTATGTTTGCGGAGAAGCGCACAAAAGCCGTTCATTCAAACCGTTCAGCTAGTCTAAAAATCACTGAAATACGACTCAAATTTTCGGAAGATCCTGCTTAATTTGTCTAAGCATTCTGCAGTAGCTTTATCTCCTATACAACTGGAGGTCCAGTCTGTTGGGCTGAAATTTCGCGATATGAACCAAAACATGAGCAAGCTTCGTATGTATCCTTAATGTGAAAATGCGATTAGTCAGAATGGTCTTCTTTTTCCAGTCTCTGAAGAACTCTGAAGAAGAGTTTAAGCGTTTTAAGTCAACAACTCTAGACTCATGGCACTGGTACCTCAATGCAAAGTTCAAATGCAATAATCTTTTGACTAAATAACACAGATAACAACTCAACCAACCGAGGCGTAACAAGGAATTGCTGATCATGCACCCTAATATAGGTACTGGAATAGTCTTAATAGATAGAAAAGACTATATTGACAAAATGTTGGCGATTCTTTAAGACAACAAAGTGTTATTTGCACCTGAAAAAGAGAAGGACATAAAAAATAAATAGATGAAATGCAACCCACTGGGATGTTGAGAAAGCTAAAAAGTGATCAACTTATCTCTGGAAATGCTTTTGACAGCATTTGACCAACCGGTTCAATAATACCCTAACAATACACATAACCGAAAACTCACGAACAGGGGCTTCTGTTGCGCTCTCCACTGTAAATATCTTGATCTCCATACCATCCAGCTGCAAAAAGGCTGGCAGAACTTCTACAGCCTGTTGGAGAACAAATTTCAAGAAACCCCCTAAGAGACGCGTTAGAATTAGCCGTCTGTGTCAAAGATGTGAAAGTGGGCGACAACTGGATGATATCACTCGATGTCAAATGTCTCTTCACTAATGTCCTGATTACGGAGACGATTTGAATCCCATGCAGGCAATCGGATGACAACGACTTCATTATTGGAATACTAACATCCTAGTTAGAGGAACTTCTACCTAGATCCACTCTGAACATCCAGTTCACATTCAGGGGTACTACTTACAGACAGCGAAATAGTGTGGCTATGGGTTCATTTTTAGGCCGGGTACTTGCAGATATTTTCATGGCAAGTTTGGAAAATGGTCCGTTGAAACTAACCACTGACAACTTTCTTCTGTACAAAAGGTATACTGATGAAATTTACCATTTGTGATAACAAATTTTACCTAAATAATATCCTACGTGTTTTTAACAGAAACCATCCAGCCATCAAATTTACAACTGAAGTGAAACGTGATATTATCTCTTGCGACTACAATCCAAAGAATCTGCGGCCACTAATCACTAGAAGAAGAGATCACCCTTTTGACGGAGACACTACTTGAGAATAACTACTCTTCACGCCTTATACATTAAAAAACTGAAGCGGTAAATAATTCTCCAGAATTATTGACCTCAGCAATCATTACGCCTTTCGGACCTTTTGAATTTCTACGTGTGCCATTCGGTCTCCGGAATGCAGCACAGACATTCCAACGCTTCATCGACGAAGTATTTCGCGGTCTCGACTCTGTATACGCATACTTAGACGACTGCCTCATTGCCGGTCCAGACAAAGAAACTCACCTTAGACACTTGGACTTGGCATTTGAAAGGTTACGCCGACATGGTGTTACCATCAGTATTCAAAAGTGTCAGATAGGCGTTGACCTGACTTTCATAACCATACCATTGGCTTCAAGGGTATTCGCTTCCTGGCTAGTGAAGTCGAGGCGATACAGAACTTTCCAGAACCCCAGGCAGTGAAAAGTCTTCGCACTTTTAACGGCTTGGTAAGTTATTACCGACGGTTTATTCCCAATCGTGCTTCTCTGATTCAGCCATTGACAGACCTTCTTCGAGGGAATAAGAAGTCCATCGAACTTGACGCGTCTGCTCGACATGCTTTTACTCCAGTTAAAAATGCTATAGGGGATGCCACACTTCCATTGCATCAAGATCCAACGGCACCGTTAAGTTTCTTGGTTGATGCATCAGACACTGCAATCGGCGTAGTTCTGCAACAACTAATCAACAGAGAGTGGCAACCACTCGCCTTTTTCTCGAAGCGCCTTCAATTAGCAGAAACGAAGTACAGCATATTCGGCAGATAACTTATTGCTATGTACTGTGCTATACGTCATTTCCGACATTCAGTTGAGGGTCGTGAATTCATAATTTTCACTGACCACAAACCTCTGACATAGCCTCGGAAATCAACTTCAGACAAGTATTCACCCAGGGAATCACGACAGCTGAATTACGTTTCACAGTTTACATCGGATATTCGCCATGTATCCGGAGTGAACAACACTGTGGCAGATGCCTTGTCGCGCGTTTGTTCCCTCACCCAAGACCTAGTAAAACTGGTTCGTCTTCAAAAAGAAGATACTGAGCTTCAACATGAGTTGTCGAAAGCAACTCTATAATTAGCGGATAAACCCTCAGGTATGGGAAGAGATACTGTTCTATGTGACATTTCCACTAGTACTCCTCGTTTCATCGTGCCTGAAAGCTATCACCGTAACGTCTTCAATACGTTGCATGGCGTATCCCACTCAGGTGTTCGAACTACTGTCAAGCTCGTAACTAGTTGGTTTTGTTGGCCTGGTATTAATAAGGACGTAAGTGAATGGGCTCAGACGCGCTTAGCTTGCCAAAAGTGCAAGGTAGTGAGACACACCGAAAGCCATCTTGGTAGCTTTCTTATCCCTGACGCTCGTTTCAAACGCGTTCATGTAGATTTGGTTGGACCCATTCCAGAATCTCATGGATATACCTATATCTTAACCTGCATCGACCGTTCCACACGATGGCCTGAAGCAGTGCTGCTCAAGGATGTATCTGATGAAACCCTCACACGCGTCTTTTGAGAAAGGTGGATCGCAAACTTTAGATGCCCATCCTCCATAACAACTGATCGCGGACGGCAATTCGAAAGGGGCTTATTCTTCGCTCTAACTAAAATCCTTGGTTGCATGCGTTTTCGAACAACGGCCTACCATCCTCAAGCTAATGGTATGGTAGAACGTCTACACAGACAGTTGAAAGCTGGTTTATCAGCTGCAAGCAACACCCATTGGACTGAATCACTTCCGTTAGTTCTTCTAGGGATACGAAACGCCTTAAAAACCGATGCTGGTTGTGCTACCGCTGAGCCAGTATATGGCACAAAACTACGTCTGCCAGGTGAGTTTGTTTCTCCTTGTACCATCTCACCAACGGTAGATCACGCCTCATACGTCAGCAGGCTTACAAACGCAATGCGTCCAGTTAAACCTGCTCCCCTTCGACCACAGTCCAAAGGCGTCTTTGTTCACCCGTGTTTGAAAACTTCGTCACATGTATGTGTTCGTCAGGACTCTGTGCATTGCCCTCTGGAACCCCCATACGACAGACCATATAAAGTAATTAAACGTACGGATAAATTCTTTCTCTTGGACAGAAGAGGCCGCGGGGATTCTGTTAGCATCGACCGTTTGAAACCGGCCTACTTAGAAGGCAATCCTATCAGCCTAGAACTGAGCATTCCTAATAATACACAAGTAACCGAATATCCGTTAGTCCTCGAAGAAATCACTAGCACGGCGAAAGTCATCGAACCTTCTATCGAGCCCTCTAAGAGAACGCGTTCTGGACGAAACGTGAGATTCTCTGAATATCTTCACACTTATATCACATAACTGACTGGCGCGATTCACCCAACTCATTCGTTTATGGTATAAATTGTTATTTCTTCTTTTCAGAAATCAGCATTATACGTAGCATCACCTAACACAAGTAAAAGATTTTTTTCTTATAATCGTACATTATACATGCACTCAAAAAATTAGATGTGTACTTTATTTGACGTTCTAGCTTTCTCATTATTTTACTGTATGGTACATGCGTATCATTTTACAAACGTTATTTTTGGTACATCTTCCCCAACAAGTTTCGTAGCGTTATTGTTTTCTTTTCCCTGTGAGACGGTCACTGGACAAGAAGCAAACGAAGTACAAGATCCTACGGACAAACATCAACGAAGCGATGTACAGACACTCTATTAGCATAGGTAGGCGACCCCACCAAGCCGCTCGGAAGAGGTTTCTTACCGATGGGGAACCATCGAGTTTCTTTTATTTCCGGCTGGTTCAGTCTTAGGGTCCTCACAATCCCACTATGGGGAGAATGAGCTGTAGCGGAAAGTAATTCCCCGAAATTATTGACCTCATTAGTCATCACTGGACACTGGATGCTGACCCTCACTTTTTAAGACAGCTTGATTAGCTGAAGGCTTCCCGTCAAGCATCCACGCCGTTTGGTACTCCATCTTGTCACGTTCGTGAACTATCCCTAGCCAGCTAAGCAATCCTCTCGCACTCCGATCTGGTCCCGGAATATATCTCGTAATTTGGACGATCAACTATTGTGTTTTGCTTTGCCTTTGGTATACGTGGAACGAATATCGTAGAAGTTGTGGGTATTAGATCTTGCGTTAGTATGCTTCATACTATCCGTGAACGTCGATACCGTCAGCCTCTAAAACGTTAATCCTAACTCCAGTACTTTTTCAACCCTAATCATATCTACAACTAGCTAAAAATACATTGTCCAAAAAGGACTTAAAAACGTGATCTAGGTGGTATTTGCTCCTTAGTTGGTGAATGGCGTTGATATTTCAGCTATGATAATGATAGATGCCGTAAGCCAACGACTAGCATGCGTTCAAGGTCACTGGAGCGTTCGCACTCTTGCGACACTATTGTTTGACTTCATGAAGAATTAAACTAAACTTGGTTCTTGATCAGAAGCCCAGTGAGTCAGCATTCGGCAAAAGGGTCGAGACCCTCCATTCACAGTTTGGTGACCGTGTCGTGCAGGATTTTATTGTATGAATCGTACCGTGGATGGAAACATATACACAGCCGGGTATATTGAACAAATAATGAAGTCATTGACAGGTGCTTTTAAAATAGGTAACTTTAAACACAAGCAACCCAAACGCAGGACGACTAAACGAAAGCAATGACTTTGATCAATCAGTCAGATTGGTTCGTGCGCATTATTTAAAAAACATTTTTGTAGACATCAAATTCAGTGTTAAAAATGGCTACAAGAACTAACTTTCTCATATGTGACCCAAGAAAACCTACTAATTCATTACTGGAGTGTTCACTGACAGTCCGGACCTATTTCTGCAGATGAATTCATCCGGATATCTACATATAGTAGTGTTTCGTGACCCGTACACAATTCCGCAGCATCCATAATCTTAAAAAATTTCTTCTCGGACAGATTTTACGATCAGGTCAAACTTTAAGCACTAGTAAGTACAGAAGTAAAGCAACCGCATCAATGACCCTGAAAGGACCAGTGAGTGTCCTCATTAATTTATTCATTCCGCTTGATTAGTTGAAATGCCTCTAACGGAGTTCCATCTGAGATGTGGTGTAGGTCGTGTTCTTCAGTACTGCTTAGATGTGAGACTCATTTGACAGCAGTGACTTTGTTTCTGTGAGGTTGTCATGATTATAAAAAGCTTTAATAGATCGATTGGTGGTCGATTTCACTGTTGCCTGAGACGAGCCAATATGAGGGAATGTAAGCCAAAGGTTATAATTTTTAGAAATAGTTTTTGCTATATCCCGTCTATCATAAACCTAGATGAGTAATATACACAGATGACTGAAAAGTATGTAACTAATTGGCATCCCTGGAAATTATTCACCGTAGAATAGTTCAATCTAGTAATTTTGTGGACCCTCTTGCAAGAACCCACATCTGTTGTGCTGACGGATCTTGGGAATGACTGAAGACCAGGATAATAGCAATTAACTGATATCGAAAAGTTGTTATTTACGTTCGTTTAGGTGAATACAAGTACGGAATATGGTTGATCATCTCTATTGATACTCCTATGGAAAACTGTAAGTCATTTTCGCCATACGTAAGACAAAAGTATTGTGCAAAATTATTATGCCTTTTTCCTTCTTTGCTTTCATATATACGTAGATATATACTTTATTCGTCAAAATACCCTTCTTTGTATGGCTGATTCGTTGAACGTCATTAGTTGATCGTTACATACTGGTACTAAAATTTTGATTGCACTGATTTTCTTTAATGGCAAGCTGGACGTGTGTACACATACCATTAAAAGCGGCTGCATACGTCATAAGGATATTGCGCCTCCGCATATACAAGCTTCCTGTAACCCTTTTATACCTACACTACTCAAATACTACCTCTTGGCAGAATAAGTAATCCGTGTTCTATAACGCCTTTCCGCGTTTTATGTATGGACCGTTTTGAAATCTCAATAAAGGTTATTACATTCACTTAATTCACTTCTTCGTTCGAGTCGATTTTGTTTAAAGTAACCAAAGAAACTTGCTGAATATGCTACAATAATTCACACAAGCACCACGGGAAGATATTGAGGTTGAATGTTAGCTTCTAGGTCATTTGCCAAGACGACACTTTGATTCAGTCTCGCAGTCAGAAAGCAGCAGATATGTGGTGCATTCATTATCGACGCAGTCGAACTCACTCCATCTTTCTCATCACAAGCGTCTTTCAGCCTGTTGCCAGTGTGATGTTTAGCACTACATCACATCACACCCTTTCAGGAAACAATAAATGTCGATGACACAATACTGTTGAGCTTGTAGCGGTAAATAATTCCCCAAAATTATTAACCACAGCAATCATCACTCAACATTGGATGCTGACCACCACTGTTTAAGTCGACTTGTTTAGCTGAAGGCTTACGGTCAAGCATCCCCGCCATTTGGTGCTCCGTCGTGTCACGTGCGTGCACGATTACTAGCTGGCTAAGCATTCACCTCTACCCGCGATTTTATCCCGAAATATAATACGTACTTTGGATGACAAAATCTGGTCTTTTGCTTTACCATTTGGTACTCGAAGAGCGAACACTATAGAAGTTGTTGGTATAAGATCTTGCGTTAGTATAATCCGTACAACTCGCGAACGTCGATACCGTCAACATCTAAACTGGTGAGCCCAACCACCAAAAGCTCAGAGGTATCTGCTGAAGGTATATTGTTCTACTAAAGACCTGAGGTTGACCTCGTTGTCACCCACATACCCATACAGCTGTCCATCACAGAAAGTGCGGAATCGAGTGTCATTTGTTCTACTTCTTACCTGCAAGTTGGGGGTAATTTTGTCCGGTATAAGGGGCTGAGATGTAGTACCAGACCATTTCTTCACTCTACAATCAAAATAACATAGGCGGCCTGCTTAAGCCTTGAGCTATCAAAATTTTCCGTCACTTATATTGCATCTGACTACTTGGAATTATTTTGTTTTAATTATTCAATTATGTATCCAAATCGTATTACTTTTTCTCGCCATTATTTAAAATGTTTTCAACCGGATGATTTATGAGTATATAATAACCTTAAGAAAAAGCATCATGGTGGGTGGTAAAGATCCTTAAAGTGTACTCCAGTGTATCAGATGACTGTTCCTGTGATTATCAGCACAAATTGCAGGTCATAATCGAACAAGATTAATTACTTGGTTGCGCTATTATGTACAAATATTTACCGTAATACAGGTGTAATAACGCTTCAAGAAACTTGGCCAAACGACTCATATGATGATAATTTAATCTTACTAAATGGTTTCAATATGTACAGACAAGACCGAAGTAGTTCAAGGAAGAAGCGAGGTGGTGGTGTTGCTACTTTTATCAATTCTCTTTTGCCAACAAAGTCCGTTTCAAATTCTCAAATGATAATTCGACTGTATAACTGTCAAATGTCGACGTAAACACCTATCTAAATACAAATTCATTTATATCACAAGTATTTAATCACACCTTGTTGTAGTACTTCAGAATTATCTATGTTTGCTGATGAATTCACTATTTTCGCTGCCGCCTCTTTTGGTAACTTACTGTCCATAGTGACAGGTGATTTTAATTCATGTGACTGCAGCTTTCTCACAGTGATAGGTCATGAAAATGTTGTTAACTTTCCCACCAGACTGTATAATTCTCTTGATCTTGTATTTATAAATGACTCTGGAATATACGAAGCTGGCAAAAGAGCTCCACTGTTTAACTCAGATCATTATATTGTACGGGTTTTACCTAAAATGTATGGAAAGTTACACAAGAGAACTTTTTCACACCTTTCCAAGAAAACTGTACATGGATGTTATTTTATGGAGAATGTTCAGAATCTCATAGGCATGCTCAAAGATACAAAGGTGGGACCTGTTTAAAGAAAACTCTCTTGATGACGCAATCTGCAATGTTACACGTTATCTCAAATCTTGTCTTGATACCAGTTTTCCCAGAGAAACGCTCTTCATCAGATTTGACCGTTTTTCTTACCCTTCACTTAAAAAGCTTCGCAGACAAAAAAACTACATAAAATGAAGGATAATACGGGTTTGAAAAGAATTAACATCCCAATAAAGTCTGAAATGCACAGGTTGAATTAAATTTACAACCAAAAGTTTATTTCCTGAGAAATGTGTCTAATATATTGAAACTTTTCAAAGGAATTACTGGTGGCAAGCAGATGAATAGTATTTCTTATTCCCTTGATGTTTGCACACTAAACGAGTCCTTCATACATTCTTCCACAAATAATAAACTTTCAAGTATTGTAAGTGTTAATGAAACCTGCTTCCCTGGTTTTACTACAAATGATGTTCTAAAATGTGTTCAGTCTCTAAACCCTTCTTGTAGCCTGGGTTCAGACGGTTTGCCCAGTGTTATTCTCAAAAAGTGTGCAGATATCATGTGTTATGCTCTCATGGACATATGATAAACGTCCTATTTCCGTAAGGAACATCAAAAGAAATGTTCAGACTATTCAACAGAAATCCAGTTTATCAGGTAACCTTACTAGTCACTAGCAGCCCAAATTACACAAGCCGACTAATACGGAAAAACCTAAGCCAAACGCTAGATCTGGAACACTAAAGCCCACAAGTACGAAAGTTTCAAAAGGGTCACCGGCTCATTCTACAGATGGACAGTCATCTAAACTTAATCATGTTACTCAAGTTAGACATAATTCACCTACCATTCCGATTACCACTGCCAGTCCTATTATAACAAAAAATAATCGTTACATATCTACCCAACCACTTCGAAAACACGGAGTTACTCAGCCTCTCACGAATGCACCGTCAACGACGATGTACAGGAAACGCCAGTCTGAGAATACAGACATTAGGCCAAAAACACGTATAGTGCCCTGTCATACTTCTCATGTATTCAGTAGGGGGCACATGCCAGTTACAGCACAATGCTCATCATGGCCTAGGAAGCACCTTTACCAGACACAGGGATCTGAATCATATGCACACAACAGCACGCCGATCACACATTTCGGCTATAACTATGCAGATAACACGGCTCTAGCTAACTCATATGACCAAAATTTTCTCCAGCGACAACTGGCAGAAACGCCAGGGATCATGCACGTAGCCCGCATGATATCAGACCAATTCCCCGCTGGTATAGCGAACATCTTACAACAGGGAAACTGCTTCTTTGCCGGCAGATAGCAAACACCTTATACACACCTAATACCAACAGTAATACTCTAGATTATCATACTAGTATCTCCCATAGCACGCAATATCTAAACGACTGACTACGCGCGAGTGACTTTTCACAACCCATCCCTAAGTATCAAATTGATGAAAACGTCTCTAGTGATCAAAAGATAGTAAGTAATGGGTTCGATAACGACTGCATGTATTCAGTTGATAATCATAGAGTATTTTATTACGATATCGTCCATACACTAAAACCACGTAGTCAAAGTCTATCCGTCATCCTCATAAATGCTAGATCAGTTCTTAACAATCACTTGGCATTATGTACGTTAGCCTCTATATGCAATCCGTCGTTGATCATGATCACTGAAGCCTGGTGCTCAAGTGATATTACGGATGATAGCTTATGGATTGATAGGTACAATCTTTTTCGAAGGGATAAGGTAACAGGTCGTGGGGGTGGAACACTTATATACGTTAAACAACCAATTTATGCAACGCATTTTAGCCACCCTATTCTGTCACAACTTAATGACTCGGTGTGTCGAAATAAAAGCTCTCAGAAGTAAACCTATCTTTATATGTTGTGTATACCGACCGTCATCATCCAACCGCGAATACGATAACGTACTCAGCAACATATTTATTGTTGCATCCAATCTTCTCTTCAGTTATAATATAATTGGAGGTAACTTCAATTTGCCTGATATATCATGGCGTACACTTCGAGGACCCTCGAGGTATGATAACCTTCATTCCATCATTACAGGAGGATGGACGCAACATATAAATGTACCCACTACGTCCGATAATATTCTTGATCTTATATTCACGATAAACGTAGCACCATCTACGATACATGTGGGACATGAATTCCCAGGCAGCGACCATAAAATAGTAGCATGTTCGTTTAACATTTCTCCAGAAACTATACACAGAAACGAAGTTAGTCGGACACCTATAAGACTATACAACATGTTGATTGGGACCTGTATCAGGACTTTATTAGATACTCTAATTGGGATTCCTACTTTAATAATGACTCCTTAGAGGAAGTTCTTAAAAATGTCTATGACAATATACAGTCTGTTAATGATGTCATAGCGCCTGTGAAATTAATTCAATTCAAAATCCCTCAAGATGATTTCATTCCAATATCATTAAGAAGAAGTTTGCGGAAGCATTCATTAAGTTACTACAGACATGACGACTTATCATCGTTAATTGCTATCAAAACAATCCTCATTAGAATCTATGATTTGAAAAATCTAAGTCTTAGGAATAAAGAATCGCAGGCCATTCAGTCGCCACATAACACTGGAGAAATAGCCAAACTCTTCAAAAATGGGTTAACAAACTCTAAATCAACATATTCAAGAATGATACACCCAGGTGACATTACTCACGAAATTGCTGAGGATATAACTGAGGTGTTTAGCTCGCACTTGGCCAAACTGTACACTCTAGAAAATGACCAGGATATTGATTTCCCTCGCAAAACAGAAAAGTGTTTAAGCGATGTAGTCTTCAACGCCCAAGAAATCAATAAAGCTATCGCAACTCTTAAGCTTACTAATACCCCCAGCCCAGATGGAATGTCTTCCGTCCTCTCAAAAAATGGTGGAAATGACATGAACCTACTTCTCCTCAAGATATTTTCAACTTCGATAAGGGGTGGAACATATCCAATTGGCTGGAGGAAATCTTACGTTGTACCCATTCACAAAACCGGAACTACAGTGGACATAGATAACTACCGCCCCATCAACATCACCCCCGTGGTTTCACGTGTGATGGAAAAGATTGTAAAGAAGCAAACTCTTCAGTATTTGCTTCCGAATGACTTAATATCCCCTTTCCAATACGGTTTCTTAACTAGAAGGTCGTGCATTACTTGACAGTTAGATTATTTCTACCACATTACTGAATGTGTAGACAAAGGTCGTTCGACAGCAACACTATTTCTAGATGTTAGGAAAGCTTTTGATAAGGTCCCAATTAAGAGACTCATATTGAAACTCCTATCTTATGGAATAAGTGGAAGGCTACTCGAATGGATAACTTTTTTTAACAGGAAGAGAACAGTTGGTTGAAATCAACCATCACTTATCTACGTCCAAACCAATAACCAGCGGCGCGATACAAGGTAGCGTTCTTGGTCCTTCCCTATTCATTGTATTCATAAATGATATTGTATCTGTGATTAAGTATAGCAAGCCGTACCTCTTTGCAGATGACCTCAAAGTTGTATATGATTTCGACTATAATGATATAAATATTACTAGTAAAATCCAACGAGACCTAAATAGTCTATGTAACCGGAGTGAAAAGTGGCAGTTAACGTTCAATCCAGCTAAATCTGCGATAACATATTCCGGACGTTGGAAACCTAGCATTTGTCTATACATGTACGGTGACTTTGTCTCAAACACGAACACAGTCACAGATCTCGGTGTAACATACTCAGATCTTACCTTAACTGAACATGCAAATAAGGTGGCATCTGATTGTAAACGTCTCACCGGCTTTGTGCTACGCAACTTTTACACTCCAGAAGCCAGATTGGCTATATATAAGATATGTATTCGCTCCAAACTTGAATACTGTGCACACTTATACAGTAGCTTTAAATCAGCAGACAGAAAAAAAGTTGAAAGTGTCTAAAGATTCCTGACGAAACGCATATTAGGTTATGGTCAGCAAATAGAATCCCTTGACAGATGTATTCGACTGGACTTAGAACCCTTATGGTTAGGGAGAGTGAAATGCAACTGATTTCTCTTATTCAAAGTTATAAGAAAGCACTGTAATAGTAACTCATCCATAACGTGGGCTAATCTCAAATCGTATGGTCTACCTTCTCAAGGTTAACACCCATAAACTCACCATTAGAGCTAACTTTTTCACCAATAAATAATGCAAACTTTGGAACCAGCTACCCTCCGAGATTAGATCCTGTGAAAAGCCTGACAGTTTTAAAAGGAGCCTAAAAAACCTAGTAACATGCCCACCCTAGCCCGTCTAAAAGATCACAACTGCTGGTAGAGTGGTGAAACAATGACATTTCAATATTTAACTACGGAAAGCACACTAGTCACAATACTAATATAATAATACTTAGTAATTATGCTTAATCAATTCTTTAGATTTGATTGTCATTACAATACTTAAAATGATTAAAATATTTATGCAGCAAATGTTCTCTTGCTTTACCATGCTTGTTTCCCCTATAAGACTCGACTGTTGTGCTTAATGTATTCTTTGATAATACGAATTATAATATTGATTACACTCTTATCATATATAGTTAGATTTACTTTACGGCTCCCTGTAAGACTAACTACGCTTCTTCAGTATACACACACTGCAGTATTGTTAACCAAATGTTAAAATTCTGTTGGTTCTGTGTTAATATGTTTTATAATATGTGTAGACAGGTTACTTTGCAATGTCAAATGTTTACTATGTAAAAGACGGTCATGATAATTCAGTACAATAAGTCCTGCCAATCGACCTTACCTTCAGTTCATACTACATACATTGAACTCTAACTATATTGTTCTGCTGAATCTTGCTCCACTATTCACAAAATCTATTCTTTTTACTCTTTAAGGGTTTAACATCTTATAAACTAATCTGTTCATTAGGACGCATGCACACATATATAATATGTTCATAAATCTGTACGTGGAGATATATTGGAAGCACTCACTAAGAAAGCTAGGGAAATGGATTGTGAGGTACGAACGTGTCTGGAATCAAGCAATATATTTGCTGTAGCCATAACAGTCAGAGCCTAACATCATAAAAGGAGGGAGGGTGGCGCATGCTGATCAGTAGATATGGTGGCGGACACTAAGGTGAATCGCCCCATCTGCAGGAACAGTAATATGCAATTTGATGGCTCGAGATTTCTGTGAGGGCTTGAATCTTTATCTTGAAAAAGATAATAATGATCGCCTAGACAGATCATGCCTCTACCTTTAAACATATACCATTCGCTCAGCCTATTGTTGAGATGCAACCACGTAGGCTCTGCACAGATTTATGGGGCATCTTATAAATTAATATGCTTTCCTTTGTCGTATCTTCGAATATCACTTAACAATGTCTCATCTTATTCATTTTCTAATAACGTCTTCACTTGCTCATTATATTCCATTAAACCTATTATTTTATAAGTCTTTACGAATTTGATTTGACTTATTTTATACCTGTTCTCTATAGGGTACGGTTGTGCACCAAATGCACAAAAAGGTATGAAATAAAAACAACCGGCTTGTGGATAACTGTATGAAACCAAAAGTGGACATCATGATAGTTAGACCTATATAAGTAGCATTATACATTGCAGATGAACTTTGTCAGCCTAGGGATTATAATCTCCCATCTCATTTCCTTTATGAATGCATCTATTAATGATACATTGCATTTACCTATTTCATTACACTTTAATGATTCACCTTAGCACCTTTACTTTTCTAAAACAGCTTACTATCCCTTGTAAACGTTGTGCTTACCTCAGTATTGGTTGGTGATCGTATGTCTACAACCACGGGTTGAAAGCAAAACGAAGCCGATTTTCCTGCGCAACCTGGAGGACTACTGTTTAATTCAATAATGATACGACCTGGGTCAGACAATGAGTGTATTTGTATATATATATCAAATATTTAGCTGTTCAAACATTATTAACCTGTAGACAATCTACTATTTGACATTATATCATACTTCATCGTGCCTGTAAAAATGGCATGCATTTTCATGTAAATTTATGTTTATACGAAAATATACATTATTATTAGCGATTTCTAAAAGAATATTTCATCTGACTTTTCACAATAAGAAGTTAAGGCACTCAGGTACCACTCAACTCCTCCTCTTACAGTTTGTCAACTCGTGCATCTTGCCTATTCTTCTTTACTGTTCACCCTTATTCTTTCCTGGATTGCTTAAAAAAGACTGTCATACTTTGAAGAACTCTGAAGACTGTCGGTAGGACGAGTAGTATCCCATTGGCCATATCGTTGACATTGTCACTGACAGGCACTTGTTGTCATGCAACAAATTCGCTGAAGGAATTTTGTCAGACTGTGAGCACCCACTCTACCCGCAGCTCCAACCTTGTGCCTCCTCAGGTAAAACAAGAAGTCTTTTCAGAAGAATTTATGCACGTACGTCTAAGTATAAGAATTCCACTATACCATATTTGGCACGTACTTTATGTGATGAAAATAGTGTCAGGCATGAACTAGCTAACCTTCTTAGCACCATTTAATAAACCATTTCCTTCACCCTTAAAGCATCAAACTTTATTCTTATTGTATTTCTTATATTTATAATCCTCTCAATTTTTTGTTTTGTTTATTTTTTCCATAAGTGTGGACATAATTTAAACTGTATTATAACTGTTAATTTTGTATTTCCCCTCACTATACTATATCAACAGAACATTAGATCCAATAATCTATAACATGCTAAAGTTTCCAGGCTGAATCGACAACACCGTTTGAAACAAACTCACTGCTATTATTACTATTTGCGGTACGTTCAACGTTTGCGTTACATTTTTGCGTGATTCGTTACATAAAATTTATCTTGTCATGATCCTTGCACAGGTACTCAACTTCTTCTATACCTATAACCATTAACTCTTATAGCAAATAGTTATGCTTAATCAAAGTAAAAAGCAACGAACTCAATCCCCTGTAAAACTGATGACTAATTTTACGTCCTTGATTGCTACATCAAGCAACACACTCCCTACAAACGTTTATAGTGAGCCACATAACTCAATTGTATGTCGTAAGCGTCAAGCTGAAACCGAGGATAAAACTGTACTGACAGCTAGTATTAGCACCACTCCTAAAAATTCAGTACCCTCTGCTCTTACACAAACCCTCCCTACACCTTATGTGCTTATCGAAAAGCTCCAGCCTTCAAGCTCTGTTTCAGTACTATCTTCAGAAATAGAACTTCTAAAGTTGTCTGTAGGAAAACTTAAGGCCGAGTTAAGGGAAACAAAAAACAATAAGTCAGTAAATCCTGGAATTTCTGAAACCAATACCAAAATATCCAAATTATCAGATCAGCGATATCAGATCGCAGGTCTATCCTCATGAAAACTGTAGACCTTAACAAACTTGACACAGAATCGGTATCTAAGGTAGATAAACTCATTAACTTTGTTACTACAGAAGTAACAAAATGACTCGATGCTAAACTAAATGCTATTGTCTACAACGTTCCGGACAATGAGGCACTAAAAAAGGCACAGCGCCTCTTACTTAGTGAGGCGAAAATGCCCAACTCCAAGACTAAGTGCTACAGGCTGAAGAAGAGTCAACATGAAAAGTGTTGTCCTATTCGTTTTCAGTTCGAAACACCGGCAGAGGCCGGAAAATTCATCCACTCCCAACACACCCTATCGCAAGCCGGAAACTACAAACTAATAAAGGTTGCGGTGGACAAAACAGTCATAGAAAGGCGCGTATATAATTATCTCACTGAGTCTAATTGTGGAATAAACAATAGGACATTGCAAGCAGCAATTATACCCAACCCTTTGAGAGATACCGTAGAATCCACCGCACCACCCCTCTCAAACCACACAGAATTATCCTCTCAGGGAGCGACACCAAACGAAAGGCCACTAAATTGTAATCAAATAGCTAATAAAACTATACCACCTATCACCATAGATATAGACATGTCACCAAATAATCCCGGAAAAAAGTCAAAATCCCCCGAAAGTCGACCTTGTCCTCTCCTAGCCATAAGTCCATTGGTAAAAAAAGGAGAATGTGACCCCAAATCATGCCAACAACAGCAATGGCAGTATAAATAAGCCCACATTCCCCACGGTCAATAGTATTGGCACTCACAACGTGCGAAATAGCACCATGGCCCACACTGATAACCAACGCCACAACAATGCCACCCTCAAGAGTACAAGTGGCAATAGTCAGAACTCCGCCACCAACAACTCAGGGTATTCACAGTATGGCACACAAATAAATTTTGATCGGATATATGGTACAAGTCTGCTGGGAACTTACCCACGAAGCAGTACACACGAAACCCATACAAGGACACAACTAGTACCTAACAATAGGTGGAATAATAAACCATGGTCTTCACAACGTCCCAATCATTTTTTATCCCCTGCGTCCATTTCAGAGTTGAAAAAACGGCTGGTAGGGATGTTAACACTTCTTAACCGCTAGTGCTGGCTTCCCCTTTGCATGAATATGGGAACAGTTTAGTGCACCCGCATCTATTAAGCACACCTGATACATGCACAAGTTTAGGTCAAATAAAGATCCCTACCCCCGTTTCTAGCTTAACTAAAAATAAAAATGCCTTAGCCTATAGCAAATCCAGTACTCCAACGCTTAATTCTTCACCGAAAAAGCACACGCCTAGTCGATAGACTTAGATGAGCATGATGTTGAAGCTCCTCTTAACATAGGGTCATCATGTCAAACAGTACTACTGGGTGCTGAACCACATTCGGGGCTGATTGACGAACTTAAATACTTCAAATGCTATTTCAAATCTCATCTTTACCTGATCCTCATAAATGCTAAACTTGTTCTAAATGAACTACCGGTGATCAGAGCACTCACAGTAATATACAAACCCCCTATAACTGTCATCACTGAATCCTGGTGTAATTCGAACATACTGGATGAAGAGATAGGCTTAGATAAGTACACACACTTTCGGCGTGACAGGGAAGGTGGTTAGAGAGGGGGCTGTCTCATGTGCTTTCTGAATGCACTTACTGTATCACAGCTAGAAAGTAGTACACTTAACATGCCTGAGACTTTATGGGTTAACTTACACTTAAATAACGCAACAGTATTAATTGGATGCACCTACAGAGCACCTGGCACCTTTAGTAATTACGAGACCCAACTTATTAATACTTTGGAACAATTATCCACCCTACACTACGATCATAAGATCCTATATGGAGACTTTAACTTACCAGAAATCAACTGGGATATACCCATAGGCCCAACTGAATTTGATAAGTTCTTAGGCGCACTGGATATACTTGGCTGGAAACAGACTGTCACAACTCCTACAGGAGGTAACAACGTACTAGACTTAATTTTCTGCCACAGTATAAGTCCTCAGTAGGTTCTGAGTTTTCAGGGAGTGACCACAAAACAGTGCTGTGTGCACTGCCACTTCCGTCAAGTAGCAATGCAGCCCATACCCCTACTTCACAACAAATAACATATAGGAACTACAGTAAGGCAGACTGGACTCTAGTGAAATCAATGCTAAGATCCTCAGAATGGAGAGAGTACTTCTATACTGATAACCTCTCGAAAGCTCTAGACATCTTTTACTATAACTCAGACACATGCTTAGACGCTGTCATCCCACTTCAAACACTAGAGTTTTCCCCATATAGAAAATCATTCATAAAGCCAAAGGATCGTAGGAAACTGAAGAGACTGTCAACAAGTTACTTCAGACGACACAACTTTAGTACACTAGGGTCAATATTTAGTACTCTTAGCTCCATCTCGCAAGCTCATAACTTCCGTATGAGAAATGAAGAATGCACTGCACTAGCCAGCACCACCAGAGTAGGTGCTCTCACAGAAATCCTAAAGAAACGAATGAATCGCCAAAGCCATAAAATTTCTCTCCTTATAAACAAGGGTCAACTATACAGCAACCATGCAGACATGTGTGCACTGTTTAACCAGACGTTTGCAGCTAACTACCTTAAGCCTACAAGTCCACTTCTCGGTTTACAATCTACAATGGAACTCCCTTCATCTTCAACGCTGAAACAAATCAGTACAGTTCATTTCGTTTATTCTAATATTAATCAAGCCATTAAAACCCTTAAAAGCTCTAGTAGTGCTGGTATTGATGGTATACCATCGTACTTTTATAAACACGGTGGTTCTGACATTTCTGTATTCTTACTTAAGATCTTTACAATGTCCCTAGAAAGCCAAACCTAACCAGATAAATGGAAAACCACATTTATAATACTCAAACACAAATGCGGATCGAGAACTGAAGTCAACAACTATAGGCCAATCAATATTACACCCATAGCATCTAGAATTATTGAAAGAATGGTTAAAGATGATATTCTCAAACATATGCTCAGCCGCAATGTTCTAAGTCCCAACCAACATGGATTCCTAAAATCCAGATCATGCATGACATGTCACCTTGACTTCTTTAACTATATAACTAGCAGCCGAGACAAACAACAACTAGTACTAGTTATCTACTTCGACATATCCAAAGCCTTTGACCGCGTTGACCATTTGCTTCTAATAAATTAGCTGACCTCCTTAGGAATACGTAACCCATTATTAGGATGGCTTGAATCATTCCTTAACAATAGGTCCCAAGTAGTTTGACTGGTGTCTGTATATTCTGAGCCTAGTCCAGTCACTTCTGGTATAGTTCAAGGTAGTGTCTTAAGCCCCCTCCTATTCACTCCATAAGTCAACGAGACATGCAGTTGTTTCTCGCTTGACAAACCGTTCATCTTTGTAGATGATCTTAAAGTGGCTTACACATTCCACTGTGATGACTTAGGATACTTTCAGAAAGCTGCTCAGGAAGAACTAGATAGAGTAACTGCATGGTCCTCCACATGGAACTTTAAATTCAACCTTAAAAAATGTGGTTGGATCTGTTTCGGTGCACCCTCAATAGATATTAAACTGGTACTTGAATCTCTTGACTTGCCTAAACTCCAAAGTGTTGTTGACCTAAGACTCAGGTACTCTAGTGACCTGACATTTTCTGAGCAAGTGGCGACACAGACGCGTAAATCGAGGATGCTATTAGGATGCATACTCAGGAATTTCCACAACTACGAAGCGAAACTTGTATTATATAAAACTTGTGTCAGACCACTACTTGAATATTGTCCATTTATTCTCAGCAGCACTCGCGTAAGTGACAAACTTAAAATAGAAAGTGTCCAACGATACTTCACGTCTAAAATACTAGGATTTGGCTGCGAAAAGGACTACATATCAAGGTGTATAACTCTAAGTATCGACCCACTTTGAATGAGACGACTCAGCATTAACCTAACATTCTTCTTTAAAGTCTTGCATAAAATATCATTCTCAGACAGTAAGGAGATATAGTTCTCACCGGAAGGCTCTTACAACCTTCGTAACCAAACGTGCACAGTATCTAGGAATAGCTGTAAGAAAGCACTCCGTGCAAACTTCTTCATAATCATGTATTCTAAGATCTGGAACAGTTTACCCCTAGAAATAAGGACCTGTCACTCTATTATAACCTTCAAACGCTCGCTATATAAACTGTTTCATCCCAATGACTATGCCAATCACACCGCACCCCTTATTTCTAAAACGCATGAGCTATTAGAACACTATAACGCCTAGACTCATTAATATATATTATGACACTAGATAAACTCTAAGACCGCAAAAACAAATGAAAAAAACAACTAGAATATAGGTAATGTTTACTACACAATGATATACATTTATAAACATTTTTGTATACATAAAACATTAATGTTCTTTTTATGTTCACATACTTTCTCTTTCTGATATTCTGTTGCTGAGCGTACCTCCTGGTCGATGTCGAACAACCCTACATTTAAACTGAAATGACCATCCATGAACGATCCGATGCTACCATTTGAAAAAGCTGGCCAACATTCTGTACAAGGAGTATTCTTGATCTGAAATAAGGAAGCAACTGGTTTTCAAACAGTTTTCAATGTATTACTTAACTTACATGTACAGTCTTCCATGCTGAAAAAATGGCGCCAATGGATAGTTTTAGAATCTACCTCGGCCCCATTCCATGCAGTAAAACGGTCTAACATGACCTTATCTAGTTTTCGTATACACAATTAAATTCCTTTCCTATTATAAAACTACGATTAGACTGCTGAAAAATGGAATAAATACATCACTGACCTCAAAATAATACATCAATTAACTTTAACTCAAAGATGCTGTTCACAACAAAGTTATATAGGAGAATTGACTTCAAGCTTTATTTTTCCTAGATATTTGTATTACATTCATCTGATGTCTGGGTTTTTTGTTAATGCGAAGACAATATTTCTATATCTCATTATGTGTTACACAGACAGACTATTTTGCAGACTGTTCCGACTGACTGTAATGTCAGAAAGAACAAACAAACTGTAAATTCAACATACATCGAAACATGTGTAATTTATATAATAACTTATCCATGCCTGTACAATTGGTATGTTCCTGCATAAACAGGAATAAATATATATTATTATGTTTAATAATCTCAATTCCTGTCATAAATATGGATGAATTCCTCCGTGGTATTTTGTTTTAATTTTTAATTTTATTTATATTTTGAGTAAATCAGATACAATATTGTGACAAATGCTGAGAATTCCATTCTTTATTATAAGCACTGTTCTTGGAATAAAGTAGATTATTATTAAAAAATAGACAGGCACCCCCTAATAACAGTAAATCTGTTCTTTATTGAGTGGCCAATTTATAAATAGCAAGGAGCACCTGAAATGGGATGTGGTGTGTTTGGAACAAGAAAACTTGTATGCAGATTGAAAACTGCTTGAGGCAACCTTCCATAACGAACTTTGGTGGATACGTTCGACAGTATTCGTCGAAAAGATAGGATCGAAAGAGTGATTTTGTGTTGATTTGTCGGAAGTTAAAAACCCTTTCATCTCAGAACATTGTGTGTATCCCTTATATGAAGCAAGTTTTCATTTACCTTCTCCGTACGCCGCATTTTTACGCGAAGGATATGAAATACAAACGTATTCGTTGACATATCGAATTTTCTTTCCATGTTACTAACAGGATACTGTTATTTTCATTTGCTGCAGTTTTGAATTTCTCATCCTCGTTACCAAGGTGAATCAATGACCTGACTAGACAGTTAAGAAGAAACACATGAATCCTTCTCCTGCTGGTTATGTAAGGGACTTTGTGTCTATTTAATCACACTTCACCTTCATTTAAGTGTGAAACCCGATATCTTCTTATTCTTATAATAATGATTATTATTTTATTTCTGGAACAGAAACTAGCCATTTTTACAGACATGAACATATGTACACTAATAAGAATTTATAGAATATATAATATGATTTGTTAATCTAGAAATGGATCATCTTTTTATTAGTTTGGCTTGGTCTTATATCGCGGATCTTCGCAGAGTCGATGATTAGGTTCATCTCAAAAGTAGGCCTAATGCTTATAAATTGATGAGCTATTATTCATTGTTGTTATCCCCATTTGTTCCGAGTGGAAAACATGGATCCGACAGCACATCCCATTTTCACCCTGTTTACTTCAGTCATTTTCACCTGGCTCCGAGAATGCCCGCAATCTTCCATGCCAACTTCAGATGTCCAACTCTCCACTTCTCATTCAGGCTCCGTCTGATGGTTAGGCAAGTGACGTCAATCAAAAGTCGCCTCAGTGTGTGCGATCCATTTCCTTTCCCTCAGGCATATTTGCCGGGCAACAAGTTACTTGTTAGTTCATTGCCAAAGTCCGTTGCCTCTGACTCTTTCCTGTCGGCCATTTCATCTTCAGATTCAAATGAAGACAGCAGCTGATAAAAGTTTGAAGCCTGTTGTAAATGGATTTTGTGACATGCCATATATAAATGAACTCATTTTAGTGCTGAAAATACAAATCTTGTTCCATATGCTGAATGCCGTAGGTTTTCACACTCACTTCATACTAGCAGGTTGATATTTACTGGCACTTCCTATTGTTGGCGGCTTATTTTCATCACTTCTATCTTCCCTATGTCTACTTGAAGTCCTGTCTGCCCCTCTTGGCTCTTCCACCAACTTACTGGTTTCCTGCTTACAAATCTTCGATTTCGTGTGACACTAAACATAAATCATCCGCGAAGTTATGATCGTCAATTATCTTCTTGTAGGCCCAACGCGATAATGACTTTTCATTCCCCACAGTCTGCCACATAATTCAGTGTACCAGAATTATGAATTTTGCCGGCGATTATATGTATCCTTGTTTTCGGCTCCTAAAAGGCCTCGCTGAGTTTTCCGTTGTGAATCACCTCATACGTGGCACTGCCATTTAGTGGCTGAATGAAGTTGATGAAGACTTGGAGCACACCATTTTGTGAGGTAGTTTTGAAATTACCTTGTGGTCAAGTCTGTTGAAGGCCTTTCGCAGTCGGTGAAGCTAAGGTTTGACTGCCATTCAATGCTCAGTTAGATGATGATTAGTAGAGTTCCAAGTCGATGCTCACATGAAATGCTTTCCATGAATCCATCTTGATTCAAACGGCATTTCGCATGTAGATCACCCTTCAGGCTCTCCAGGATGACACGACTGACTATTTTGCCTGAAATGGACAAAATCACGATTCTGCGTCGCTTCTTGCATAGGCCAAAATCGCCTTTCTCTGGTGGTTTGACAAACTGACCTTTCTTCAAGTCCACATGTAAAGTCTTTTCCCTCTAAACCTTCTGCACTAGCGGCTTGAGGATATGCAACATACCCTCCATATCACTTTTCGGTGCTTCCTGATGAATTTCTTCCCATCTTTCCGCTTCCTCAACCTTCCGTAGCTCGGTTGCATTCAACGATTCTGCCTTTATTGAGGGACTAGTGCTAAGTGGCTACAATGACGCTGCTGGATGTTTCTGGAGGTACTGCAGGCAGTATTTGATTACGGAGTCCTTTGAATTGGTCAGGTCATTGTTTTATTTGTTGGTCCTCTTTGGTGATAAGATCCCTCTAACCAACTTTTATTGGTTCCACATATCTCAGTATTCCCTTGGATACAGACCTGGTTATTTGGTATGGTGTTCTGAGGTCTCTTTTGCCTTAGGCCTGGTCTGCTTCATTTCCCACTGTGGTGATGGAATGTTTTTCGTCTTTTCACTCGTGGTTGAAGCGGTGCTTCTAAGGTAAGTGTAGGACGTCACCTCTGTCAAATTTATCCCATTTGATGGCGGTCGGTGCTGGTTTTTGTTGCTACTGGCGTTGGTTTGCGGTTATTTTCATCACCTTCGTTTCCTCTATGTTCACTTGGAGTCCTGTCTTCGTCTCTTCTGCGTGCATTTCGTTGATTCTCGCCGGTAACCCTTCAAGTTTGTGTGGTATTAAAAATAAATCATCCATGAAAACCAGATCTCCTGGAGTTTTTTCATTGGTTCATCTCAAACCCATCTTCTGACTCCCTGTGCTCAGTCTGACGCAAAATTTAGTTCACCACAATTAAGAAAATCATCAGTGATAACAGGTGGCTCTATCTTACTCCTGTATTTATTTCCGAGGCTTCGCCTCCCCTTCTTCAAAATTATTTTGCAATAATGGTGTCAGCGCGTCTGCTGCTGTCTGTGGGTCCATTTACAACGCTTATGGGGGAATTCTGTCCGACTCTGAGGCCCTACCACACAGTCTTCAGCAGCTTAATCGTATCCGGATTTCTGCTTCCGTTGTAGGATTGGTGTCCACTAGAAGGCAGTCCTGTGCGTGCTAATGTTGGCTTTTCTTGACGAGTTTCAGGTGATGATCACTTCCACAGTCCCTTAAAGTGATCAGTCCATTGTTTTACTTACCCCTCTACTTTGGTATCTCCTACGTTGACCTTTTCGTGGATACAGACCTGGTTATTTTATACAATGTCTTGAGATCCTTTTACCTGCAACTAATTCTGCCTAATACATGAATGTCGCCAGTTTACAGGCATCATCAATGTGATAAGTAACATATATATGAAGAAAGCATATTTTCAATTTTTCAATTGCACAGGATATATATGTACAAGGAAACGTATTGGAATAATGTCAGTAAGCACACTTTACATAGGTAAAAACAGTTAACATGGCATAATCCCAGACGCTATTATTGTTTGAATTTGTTAGAAAATCGCGTGACAACCGAAGGCTGCATTACATGTAGTCGACATGGTGGGCTATTCACAAAAGTGTAAAAATGGCTAGTAAAACGCTAGTTAGTTTACCGATAATAATGTTTTCAGCAATTTAATCTGCAAGGGACTCACCACAGAGCTTAGTATCCAATTAAACATGCAGAGATGTATCAATGAATCACAATAATTAGCAACTGGTGAATATTTTAATTCATTTCGGTCAGAAACTAGAATGACTGCAAGTCGAGCCATACAAAATGTCTAATGAAGCATGCAGGGGCAATATATTATCATCTAATGAGTCAGTGAGGCTTGAAATACAGACGTCAGAACACTTTCATTACTCCTTGGATATCCAGGTTTATCGGTGCTTTAGTGGCAGTGATTTTCATTCATTAGCATGATCAACATATGAGTGAATATCCGGATGTGTAATACAGCTTGTTTATCGTGCGGATTTAGTTAATTCTATTTTGTGTGGGGTTTGCTTATCGTACGATTTTGAAATACTCCGCAAAGTGTTGCCGTGCTCATGTAGAGTATACGTATGCTTTAAATGTATTGCTTTTTTAACTCCTACCTCCGCTGAGTATGTACAACAGGAACTGTGGATTTCTATAATTCCTAGCAACTGTGGATAGAGCATCACAGCATTGTTTTTGGAAAGTAGACCATTTGGTGGATTATAAATATTTTGCAAGCAACTTTTATCTTTCCATGTGATATTGTGGTAATTTTCGACCTTGTTTACTCATATTTCATTCGGTTATTGTTCACTCTTTGTATCAGGAAGACATCATTCGATCGAATCTTATTTGCTTGGGTGTTTTGTCATGACTGATGCTTTTTTGTCTGAAATTATAAATAGAGTGAAAAGCAAACCGGTGTAGTCCCTAATTTCATATATTTAATGGGCCTATGATTTCTGAAGGTCTTACATAGGGATTAGCACTAGTATCGCTTGCAAATTCTCTTAGCGTGTCATTAAGTGCCTTTTCAAAGGAGGCCACTGTGCTTGCTAGTCGCATTTCCACAGGTAGTTTGTTCCATATTTGAGCATGTCTTAACAAGAAAAGCTTTTGCCTGGTGGCTGTTTTACATTGTTCAATAGCCACTGTACCTTTGGTGTGTTCAAGATTATATCCGCTGTCGTCTGAAAACCGAGTACCACTAGTGTACACTGGGTGGTTTAGAAGCTTATAGAAAAGTACCAAGTTTAGTCTCGGTCGTCTTAACCATAGTGTTTCGAGTCCCAAGATTCCATATCTGGTGAAGTAGTTTGTGCCGTTTTCAGTTCCGAATACTTTCAGGGCGAAGTACCCCTGTACTCCTTTTACCTTTAGTTTGTCTTCTGAGCGTATACCACTAAGTATGAAAGAGCAGTAATCAGGCATTGGGCGTACACAAACCTTGTAAATTAGTATTCTGGATTCATTTCTGTAGTTCCTGAGTAGGAAACCAATAAGCCTGAGCGATTTCGATACTTGTTTCGAGATATGCTCTGAAAATGATAGATTACGTGAATATTTCAGTCTTAGAACTAGTACAGATTTGGATATGGGGATTTTGTGGCCTTGAATTGCTAGATCAAGTTCTGTGATGGAACAGCCCATGCTGAGCCAAACTTTTCTACGTTAAACTGGAGTCTCCAGGTGTCACATCATCTGTTCCTTTTTGTCAATTCTTCATAAATGGAGTCCACAGTTGCACCAAGATCTGTATTTGCGCATGTATAGGTCATCTTTAAGTCATCTGCATACAATGTTAGTTTGCCTATGCTAAAGCATTCACACATGCTGTTTATGTATATCATGAGAGGGAAAAGGTCTAATGCACTCCCCTGGATGGCACCACTGATAATCAGTCTAGGCCTGGAGGTTATCGAGCCAACCTTTCTTGTCTGATTTCTGTCACAGAGGGATGATTTTTATTCACTTGTGGAGGGGATTGCGTATCCCTGGTGAGCATAACCTGCTGGCAAGCAGACTCTTCCTTATATCAAAGTAGAGGATAATTATTAGTTCTCTCCAATCTCTCCTTGGGTGACTTCGTTAAAAAGGTGTATAATAAAAATAATAATAAATCTTTTCTGGAACAGAAACCAGCCACTTTTACAGGCATGAACATATGTACACCAATTAGAATTTATAGAATATATAATATCATTAGTTAATCTAGAAATAGATTGAACACTGGTTAGTGCGAGAGAAACATTTGAAAAGAAATGTACAAATAAGGAAATATATAATTTTTGAGACCTGCTTTCGACCGAATAAGTCATAAGATATAGCGTCAAATCTAAACTGTAATTGAAAAAATAGAGTATGTCAATTTCACGCGGGAATCGTAAATGATTGCGTTAACCGTGGAAGGTAAGTAGCATTTTTGTACAGGTGTTGACGTGAAACATAAGAGATGCAGAATGAATAATAATTATAAGTGAATGATTCATAAAGTGTTTGAAAGTTTATAAAACTTCAAAGTCACCGGTAAGTACACCATAATTGTGACATTTCCAGTTGTATATGAGACCAACTTTGCACCTGTCAGCAGATTTCATGATAGAGGTGTTTCAATTATTCACCAGGTGAGCTAGCAATATTCCAAGTAAGCAAAGGATAGCAGCGCTGTATCAATGGCAAGGGACGCGTTATCTTTTATTAAGGGATCCGTGTTGTGACTGGTCGGTGGGTTTAAAATTTAGACCGTATTCTGAGATTTTGTCTTTGATTACTCTCTCCATGATCCTTGTTATATTGATGGGCCTATAACTGAATTTTGATAGCATTATTAGAAGACGGAGATTATCTGAAAAATGTGCTGTATTAGCGCTATACATTTCGAACAATTTGATCACACATTTACTTGTCAAGTCAATATATATGGAAAAGTTAAATTAAACAAGGTGACAAATTACTCTTAACCTACCTTGGTAATCCTTATTTGATTGGATTACCAAACGTTTGTGTTAATTATTCTTAATTCTTTTTTTGTCACCTTGTTTAATTTAACTTTTCCATATATATTGACTTGACAAGTAAATGTGTGATCAGATTGTTCGAAACGTATAGCTCTAATACATCACATTTTTCAGATAATCTCCGTCTTCTAATAATGCTATCAAAATTTGTAAAAGGGACTAACTGTTTTAAACTATAACTGAATGCACTAGTTTTGGCTCCTGCTTCATCCTTCGGCAACATATATGTATTTTTCTTAATTTTAGGATAGCTCCCAGTCACTAGTGGAAGGGCAAATATTCTAAGTAATAATACTATTGTATCCGTGCTATTTTTATATGATATATGGTATATCGTCTATAACTGAACTAGCGTTGGCCTGTAATGCCTTTACCGCTGAGGATATTTTTTTATATTAATTTGATGTCACTTAACTTGTAGTTATTTTCGCAGGTTATGTCGAGGATTAAAGACGAATGCACACTGGTGTCGTTGGAGAACCATTATCTGAGCAGTCCACTAGTATTCTGGGTATCATTATAAATTACACCTTCGTGTCCCAAGTGGCTAACATTAATGTCTTTACCCTATTTTAGTCGTTTTTGCAAGATCATGCAGAGTTCCTGAGTTTTAGAGGTGCCCATGGGGCTTTATTTTCCTCAAATTGTGCCTTCATTTTATGTCTCTCCTCAAGACTTTTAAGAGTTTCATGTATTTGGCGTAATGAGCTTGATTCTTTAAGTAAATAAAGTTTCGTTTTCACTTTCGCTAGTTTTAATCGGGTTTTGCGGTTTGTAAATAGAGTTGGGGCACGCGAGGGTAGTGCGTGCTGGGTCTTACGTAGTCGCACATTCACTGACTCATTTCTTGAGTGTACGTAGAAAGAGCCTGGCCAATGTGTACCTGTTATGCTGATGGTGCTTTACGTAAAAGATCGCTCCAAACTTCGATTTTGATGGTGGTTATGCTGGTTACGCACAATCCCTGAAGATGTTTGGATAAACAATTAGCAACGGGTGTTTCATCTGCTAATTGTGAGATCCCAAAACTTTACATCAGGTTATAGGACTATTATTATTGTTGTCTCCTTTAATTCCTAGAGGAACATAGGCTTCAGCCGTGCGTCTTCATTCCGTTCGGTTCTCTACTAGAGTTTTCACCTGGCTACAAGTCTGTCCACACACTTTCATCTCCTCTTCACATGACCTTCTCCAAGTCACCCTTGCACTGACGACCAACTCGTCGCTTCCCTTTCGGGTTCCACTCGAGGGCTTGTCTAGTGATGTCACTTGATGGTTTCCTAAGAGTATGGCCAATCTATCTCCATTTCTGCCTGCCTATTTGTTGCACAATCGGTTCCTGCTGGGTTGGTTTGCCCCCAGAGATCCCTCACTATTGCTGATCTTTTCTGGCCGGCCATCTGATCTTGAGTATTGAGCGAAGACAACTGTTAATGAAGGTCTGTAATTTGTTTGAGATGCTCTTTATGACGCGCCAAGTCTTTGATCCATATAGTAGCATTGACTTCACACTGGAGTTGAAAATCCGGATCTTATTTTTGATTCTGAGTGCTGTTGACCTCCACACAGACTTGAGAGTAGTGAAAGCTTGTCTTGCTTTTCCGATCCTTGCTTTGATATCCTCATCAGTTCCTCCTGTAGTTGAAACGATGCTTCCCAGGTGGGCAAAAGGGGTTGTTTCTTTCAGGTTCCTCCCATTTATGCCGATTGTTGTCAGTTGTTGTTGTTGCTGTTGGTGGTGTTGTACAGGAATCTTCATCAGCTCTGGCTTCTCTATGTCCTCCTGAAGTCCTATCTTCTCTGGATACTTCTTCTGCCAACTTGTTGCTTTTCGCTTGCATATCTTCCAGTTTGTGGAAAATCAGACATACATCATCGGCGAAGTCCAGAACTTCCAAGGTCTTGTGTGGGTCCATTTTATGCCTGTTTCCTCATTGCCCGCTGTTTGTCGCCAACCTTTTCGGGTCGAAGTTCTTCATCCAGGGGTTGTTAGCCTGACGCCTGAGAAGGGGATCGTTACATAGAAATATAGTTTAGAGAGAAGTGACCTTGTGGGTCGCTCCTCTTAAAACCAGAAAAACAGGGAACAAAACAATCAGAACAAAACCAGCACAGGAAAATAATTCACAACAAGAAGGGTAGCAAGCGACAACAACAATAATATCACATTCAAGTTCAGTTAACTAAAATGATATCAAAATCATAGACTCACTGACTTGAGCCAACTTGGACATGTAAATCCATCAATATGTAAAATTATAGGTATTAGTTGGTGTTAAACAAGCACAGAGTGGCAAATAAATAGTTACAGGTATTAATGATTAATAATATTATATCCAAAGATTCAGTGCTTGTAAGGCAAATAAATGCAATAGTATTTTGCAACTTTAAGGCAAGAAATTCCACAAAAATAAGAGTTTAATGTAACTATGTTGGTGTAACGTAGAAATCGAAAAGCGCGCCAACAACAGTCCTTGAAGGACTATGGTTAAGAGAATTTACATCAAACTCGAATGTTACAAAACTTTGCGTACATGATGACCCTGAAGAGGGTCAATATTAGCTTATGCTCTGAGGCTGCAAGGCGTCTAAATCGCTCATCATTTCTGCCTTGTGGATGACGAACCAAGGGATACTGAGAAACCATGATATGGAGAAGACATTGCAATTCACTTAAGGTAGTCAGATCAGAATCAGTCCGTATTTCGATGGACGAAGATAGACTAGATTGTCAAAGTTTTGGAGAACGAAAATATAATTTATAGGACCATCATAAAAGTCAAAATAGGATTGTCTTCTATGGAAGCGCTTTCTCAACCCCTTGTCGAAATCGAGTGTTTGTTTATATGCTTTGTATACCCACATTAATCCTGCGATTCCCGAAGCAGTTGGTGTGAAAACTACACCTGTGCATTTTGGATTGAGAATCTTTTCTTTTAGTATTAGCTGCTGTTACCAGACTTAGAGAAAGTCTATTTTGCAGTGAGTGAAAATATGGACCTATTTTCGGACTCAGTGGTCTAAGTAACCAATATTTTCCCACACTTTCATCTTAATGCAAACTTAAAGTGTTTTGATAAGCCTGAAGACCCATTGCCAAGGAAAGCATGCATTTGGAGCAACAATGCATGGAAACTCTCTTCAGTTTTTGTTTAGAAATTTTAATTATATCATACTGCTCAATGGTTTTTAGCTTTCAGGTTATCGAAGGACTACAGGCGGACGTTAAATTCTTACCATTCAAGGTCCTGGTGATGAATACATCTGTTAGCTAGGTATATAATATAATGAGTAGATGGAGTGTGTGCTGCTTTATTTTCAGCTAGAATGTTTGAATTATTTCGTCACGCATAAAAAGAAGCATATTCTGAGCTAGACACGAGGCCGAGTTTTGCGGTGATTATTTCTATTTTGGTAAAGTTAATGGTTAAAATCGATCAGATAACGATGTATTAAGAGTGGAATTCAAACGGTTATATGGAATAGTTGAAGATCTTGACTGCTCACCACATGAAGTGGTCTCAAAATACGTCGGCGGCTATGTGAATTGGAACAAGAAGAATAGTATGAATGGTCCTTTTTAAGTGCAACACTGCTGACAATTAGTATTACCTCCCTGTTGAAGAGTAATTTGCAGACAACTGTTACTAATAGTGCACCCGTTCTGTGAGTTACATGAAGGGATATCATGAGTCCATTCGGGAATTATCTGAGATCAGGAAGGAAATGAAAGTATCATTTTTGACTCATTTTCGTAACGATTTTTATCGAACAGCTTCTCTGGAGAGACTGTGTATTGCATGCAGTATCTGCAAGCTTTCATCCATGAACAAAGAAATAATGAAAATAAAGATGACACCAGGATTGCTGTCAAGCTAACGGGAATGGTACAAATTATTGTAAAGGAAATACAGGCAGAACTTAGTGATACTCCAGTTTCCATAATTATTATCTTTTTGTTTTCAGCTTTGTTTTATAATTTACAATGATACAACTTCGTGAACCCGTCGTTCGCTTAGTGCTATGCTTGACAAGGGGAATCTGAGGTTACATATTGCCAACAATAGTTGATATGTAGACTGTAATCAGCAGAATATCGAGAACTAACGATATGATTCGGATTTAATTGCACTTAAGCAACTGGGATACGGCGAAATTGAGGAAGAAATAATCGTTGCGATAGTGAAAAACACAAAATGTGGTGTCATGACCACCGATCAAGAAAGACGAATGAGCCGTTGCCAGAAGACGGGCAAAATAAATAAGTGTTGGACTTTTAGATTACCGACTTCTGTGTGCAACGGGTTCAACAGTGCACTTCATTCACTTCACTGCAGGAGTCCATTAACGTCACTCAACCTGGTCACAGCAATTGAACACCACCAAAATAGGGACAACAAATAATTATGTACACTTACTTACCTGTTGCCATTTCTAAATAAAAATGCCTCGCATCTCTCCCAAGGCTGCTAAGTGTAAAGTTGAACTCCCAAAGACAATTGGCTCTAGTACTTCAGTGTCCAATACACGTGGTCTTCCTAGACTTTGAGAAGGCAGTTGGCACAGTTCACCATGACCCTCCCCTACACAGAATAAGTCAGACAGGTATAGGTAAGCCGCTTCTGCCATGGTTGAAGGACTACCTAGCTGAAAGGCAAATTCGCACTAAGGTCAATCGAGTCCGATTATCTTGGCGTGACTCGTCATCGGGGGTGCCACAGAGTTCCGTCATAGGACCACTGATGTTTTTGATTTTTATCAATGATCTACCACGCCGTTTAAGCTGCCGATGACGTAAAGATATGCAGATCAATAAAGTGTCTGGAAGACTCAGATAGCCTGCAGTCAATGGAAGGCTGGGTAATGAATTCCAAACTGAAAAATTGCAAAGTAGTGGAATTACACATCTGTGGGCTACGGAACGCAAGTTACATCCTGTGCAACGAACGCTTGTCATGCACAACATCGGAGCGTGACTTAGGTCTAGTTCTAACGGAAGAATGGACACTGGCGTAAATCACACGGGGGACGTAGCGGAGGCATATGCGGCCATACACTGTACACATAGAGAGTTAGGTGCACTCACTCCTGAACTCTCTGTAAGGTTGCACAAAACACACGTCAGATAACACCTTGAAGTGCATAATATCATTGCACTTCTTGTATCTGGAACCTTCAAGATGTCGGCTTCTTCCAACAAACATACGCTTCTTATATCTAGTTCGACTTCTTGAGTTGCAGTTTTCAAACGCACCTTCCTGACGCGGCCATCTTGGTCACAGTATACCTGCTCAACTATAGCCTTTGGCCCGAGATCTCTCTGTGTGTCAGTACTGTTAACTAGAAAGAGATCACCAGGTTGTAGGTTGCGCTTTATATCCAACCACTTAGGTCTTGCTTGCAGGATCGGAAGATATTCACGTAGCCATCTATACAAGAACAAATCAGCCAAATGTTGTGTTTCCTTCCATCTTTTACTAGCTTCTATTCCTTCAAACGTCAACTGTTTATGAAGTAATAATAATTTGTTCGGAGTTAGAACACTTAATTCACCGCCGCCACCTGTCAACCTTACCAACGGTCGACTGTTTAAAATACCTTCGGACTCCACCAAGAATGTTTCCAATGTTTCGTCTGTTAGCACTTTCTGAAATAATAGCGTCTGTAAGATCTTTCTAACAGATCTAATAACGCACTCCCTTACACCTCCACGGTGACTGGCTCTAGGTGGATTGAAATGACATTCACATCCCTTTTCTAGAAGATTATTCGCTATCTTTGTCTTATCCCAATTTCTAATAATTTGCCTCAAACTAGCATCAGCTCCCTTGAAGTTAGAACCGTTGTCACTAAATATGTGATCTGGATATCCTCCTCTTGCAGCAAACCTAGAGAATGCACACAGAAAGGAGTCGGTGTCTAAGGTATGTGCCATTTCGATATGAACCGCTCTTATCAATAAGCACGTAAACAGACAACCATAACGTTTTTCAACAACTCTTCCTCCCTTTGTAAAAAATGGTCCAAAATAGTCCACACCAACAGAGTTGAACGGTGGTACATGAGCCTTTAACCGGCACTCTGGCAATGGAGCCATTATCTGAGAACATGGTGCAGCATTAAGTAACATTGCCTCAATACTCTCCTAACTGTAGAATAACCTTTTAGAATCCAGAATTCTTCCCGAAGACTATTTAGAACATGCATGATACCTGCGTGAGCATTCTGAAGATGACAATGCATCACTATCATATCGGTGACAAAGTGCTTACTGGGTAATATAATTGGATGTTTACTATCAAAGGGTAAGCATGATAATTGTAAGCGACCTCCCACTCGAATGATGTCATCTACCACAAATGGATTGAGTTTCTTTATCGTAGATCCGCGGACAACGCCACCCTTCATGGCTTTGCAGGACGACCGCATATGACATAGCAACTCATTGCTCATGCCGACCTTTCCAACTTCGTAACCATTAGCAATGTTCCTACAATCACTTCCTGCGGACTTTAATGCCTCAATCTCGTCGAAAAATGTATCGTTTTGCACTAGCTTAAGTATATGCAACTTGGCTCTACTGATATCCTCTAGCGATAGTTTGCACCCGATGGACGGTTTTCCACCATTTCGCATTTTCAAATTGCGGATGAAATGCTGACATAAGGCGAAAACTCTTAGCATCTTAATCCATGAAGTGAACGCTCTGAATCTATCTAGTAGTTGACCATGTTCTTGTAGTGTATTCGACCTACAGGTCTCGTCCACTAACACATTATTGCTGATAACACTTTCATCTTCACCCATATAAAACCAATTCTCTTCCCTGTCTCTTAGGAATTGTGGTCCATAAAGCCACTCGTTGATCTTAACATCATCATCTAACGAAAGTCCACGTGAGGAGTAATCAGGAGGATTCTGTTTACTACTGACGTGTCTCCACTGATCTGGTAGGGATAACTCATGGATAACTGCGAGTCTGTTGCTTACAAATCTTTCAAATCTTTTCGTAGTGTTTTTTATCAGATGAAGCACAATTAATGAATCCGTCCAGTAAGTTGTAGACGAAATCAGGGCACGAAGCTGTTGTTGCAGATGTTTACCAATCTTGAGACATAGTACAGCAGCTACTAACTCTAGTCGAGGTATAGTAACAGGTTTCAATGGTGCGAATCTAGATTTTGCAAGCAGTAAAGAACAATGAACCTGGTGGGAAACATCTTCTACATAGATATATACTACAGCACCGTATGCGAATTCTGAAGCGTCTGAGAAGCAGTGAAGCTGAGTGCTCAACGTTTCACAGGAAATAGGTATCATACATCGGGGAATGCGAGTTCTATGCAAATAATTATTATTCTCATACCATCTATTCCAGGAGGCTAGACAGTCTACAGGTAGTTCTGCATCCCATTCTAATCGCCTTCTACATGTATCTTGCAAAATTGATTTAGCAGGCAGCAATATCGGTGCTATGATTCCAACCGGGTCGAATATCGAAGCCACATATGACAAAAGAGTCCTTCTAGTTGTTCTTGTTTTAAATTCAGGAGTTCGAGAACAGATACTATCACCTAATACATTCCATACTATACCCAGCGTCCTCTCGTTATTCTCTTTAGATAAAAGGATATCGATATTCCTCTCTGCGCGGTCTTCTTCTGGAATGAACTTCAATAATTCTCGGTTATTACTAGTCCATTTGGTCAGATTAAATCCTCCTAGATTTAGGATCTGTTTCAGCTCAGTATAAATCAGCTTACCTTCATCTAACGTATTAACACTAGTAAGCAAATCGTCAACATAAAACTGTTCTCTAGCTATTTGAATAACACGCTCGTCGAACTTATCAGCGTTGTCTACGATAGTCGGTGGCACAGTGGTTAGGATTCTCGTCGACCATGCACATGGTCTGGGGTTCGATCCCCTGCCGGCGCACACCCGATATCTATGGTCGGCCTGAATTTGGGCTACCGATATCCATGCTGAGAGTTCCATACTTGTACTGGAAATACGGTGTGGAATCAAGCTGTAAATCAAAATAATAAATAAATAAAATAGTCTTTTGTAAGGCAAAGGTTGCACAACTTGGCGAAGATGTTGCTCCGAAAATATGCACCTTCACTCCGTAAACTGCCGGTTCCGTATTCACGTCGCCGCCGACCCACCATAAAAATCTAAGGGCGTTTCTGTCGTGAGAAGGAACGATCACTTGATGGAACATAGCTTCTATATCTGCAGTGATACCTATTCGTCGTTGTCGAAATCTCATAAAGACATCTGCCAAATTATTTACCAGATCCGGACCTGAATACAGATATTTATTCAAAGATATTCATGCGTACTCTGCCGCACAATCAAACACAATCCTTAATTTATTGGGCTTCTTTGGATGGAAAACCGGAGGGTGTGGCAAGTACCAGACCTGTCCATTAATGTGATAATCTTCGACAATTTCAGCGAAACCTCTTTCAATATACTGAGACATGACATTAGTATACTCTTTGTGCAGGTCTGAGTCTTGACAAAGGCGTTTCCTCAATGAATTGAGTCTACTCATCGCCAGTTTTCTATTATTAGGTAGAATCTGTTGACGACACAATGGTAGTGCTATCTGATAATGTCCGTCCACTAATTGTATGGATTCTGACATAATACTTAGAGCCTTACGATCTTCAACAGACATGGGCACTTCACCACTCGTATCGTCAAACTCATTCTTATAGAACCGTTCAAACATAGCCTCAATTTTTTCTGTGGCTAAGACATGATTGACCATACTAGTTTCTTCAAGGGTCTTCCTGTATGGTCCCAGTAATGTCCACCCCAAGGGAGTCTTTACGGCACAAGGTTCGTTAGCTCTTCCAAGTCTTTTATCGATAGTTACGTGAGCTTCTGGCACGTTGCAGCCAATAAGCATCTTAATTTCTTTGTTCATAACCTCTGGTAAAACTATCCCATCTAGGTGACTCCATGAGGCCATCTGATCTGCTGTTAGCACAACTCTTTGTAACTGTGGCAACTTCTCTACTGTCCATGCTTTGGAAACAGTAACATGAAGTGACGAATCCAACGGAGAGACTTCCAGTTGCACTTGTTTGCAAGACAAAGTAGACTGTGAGCCAAGCGTCTTAAGGGAGACCGTCTTAGTTGCTCCTACTAAACCTAGTTCTCTTGCCAGATCTTCTGTGACCAATGTTGCGTCTGAACCACTATCCAAAAACGCACAGGTTTGAACGACATTACCATTATATCTGGCTATGATGGGCACTATAGCGAACGTGGTTTCACTTGCCGGAGTCTTGTCCAAAGTCATATCACTACACTGTTGAGCGTTGATATGCACATCATTTTTTATATCGTCAAATAATCCCTGACTTCTGTGAGGCAATGTATGGTGTCTCCAACCACAACCTTCAACTGTACAGGACCTTGGAGAACGGCAATTCTTTGCTATATGATTTGCTTTCAAACAGACGTTGCATAGTTTTCTCTTGGAAACAAATGCCAGACGTTCGTCAAGGTCTTTATCATTAAACTCCGAACACTGGTCTAGGAAATGTCCTCCCGAACATAATATACAGGGTGGGATAAATAGACGTGACTCATTCTTAGGATCATTATTCGGTTTTCCGACATTATTCTCTGAGAGCTGGGTAACAAACACTCGGTGTTTAGAATCAGAGTTTTTCTTCGCAGGGATGCTAAACCCTTTACTATTTCTTCCCCTGGAATAACCATTGATTAGCGGCCCATACCTGGTGTTAGCCATATCTGACTGCTCCTTAACAAACAAGCATAAGTCGCTAAATGATGGTTCACGACCGCTCTTTATGACGTTGCAAGCGACCTTTATCCATTCTCTCTGTGAATGGACAGGGACTTTTAGAACTAGTTGTTTAATAGTTTTACCAGAATTCAAATTTGAAACATAGTTCATCTGTTTTAAAGTCAGTTCTCAGGCTTGCATCTCGTGAGATAGCTTCCTTAATAATGCTGCATTATTGCTTTTGACACTTGGTAATTCTAGGAGTTTCTCTATGAAGGTTCGGGCCACAACATGCCTTTGCCCAAATGCTTCCTCTGACAGTTGGAGGGCTTTATGATAACCTTCCTCTGGCTCTAACAAAACACAGTGTTTGATTACATCTTTGGCTTCTCCTTCACAATACTGAATTAAGTAATTAAGCTTACTTCGGTATCCAATGGCATAATTATCCACCAAGTCTTCAAATTCTTTATAAAATTCCAGTAATTTACAGGATTACCGTCAAACTTAACAATCTCTCTTTTGGGCATGTCCAGAAACTTGGACATGGCTCTGGCGAGCTCATCGTTAGAAGATACAGCGACTGTGTGCGAAGTAGAAGGCTTGCAAAGTGACTTATTATGACTAGAACATTCACGACTAGCTTGTCGCAATCTTTCCCATTCAATTTCTTTCTCTGTTTGGACTATACGCATTTTCGCTAGCTCCAGCTCTACCATATAATTTGATTTATACTCGTTGCTTCCATGGAAACCAGTTTCACTATTCTTTTTTGACTGTGGAGTTAACGTCGGCATAGTCTCATATTTTTCGTCTGCCATACTGTTCGAAACTTTGTAGGATTATTTTGCCCACAGATTTATTCCTTCCTCAGTACTGACGACACAGAGTCTTGGCTTAACTAAAGTTAAAAACAGAATGACTTGACTTAAACTTTATCTGTTTCTAAAACATAAAATAAGTCATACAATTACACCAAGAAAAATATACAAATCCACTGTCATTCAAAAAAGGACAAAAACGTACCGAACAGTATTGAGGGAACGGATAAAATGAACAGTTAATTAATTACATGTACACACAAATAAAGTAACAGACAACAAAGAACACTCAAGGTCACATCACGTGGTGTGAGTTACATTAAATTAACCAATAATCGCGACAAGAAGGTCACATCGTATTGATTAGCTGTCTATCATATAGTCTGTCTGTCGCGATTAACACTACTGATGTTTATATATTCAGATGCAACCACTTTACATGAGGAAGTCTGTATAAGTTGGCAAGTTGTACATAACTGGTGAACTTAGTAGACACTTTCATCTTGAAATCAAAGCTCTTGCATAGAAGTATATTGCGTATATGAAACCAGGATTTGCTACAGCTGGAGAAATAGAGAAAAATTGGTTTTATATGTCCATAAACAATTCTATGAGAATCTGAGACCACATATTCCAGCATATTAGAGATATAAACCCCATATCATTCATTTTTATCACATATATATAGTAGATACACTTCTTTGCAAATAAGGTACCACTTTCTCCCTAGCAGAATCTGATAGCTTGTTTCAAAGTCGTCTGAAGTCGGGGTCTATTTATTACCCTCCAACTATCCCATCAGGCTCAAGATGCCAATATTTTGGCACAGTCCGCCTGAGACACTAATCATTACAAACAATATGCTTGGAGTGGGTCACAGTCAGAGCACAAGACGTGGATACCAACATAACCAGCCAGAAAATGAGAATTCCCACCAATCCAGAAAAAATAAAACACAATGTTATTAAAAATTATTTACCGAGCAAATGTCAACAAAGGTGACGAATAAGGCCAGCCATGAAAACGATATTGGACATTGGAATTCGAATGCGCTCCTTTTATGGCCTTGAAAACAAGAACCTTTTCAGATGTAGTTATTCGTTACTGTAAGTATTCTGTTTATGTTTTTTCTGCATAATTTCCTAAAGCATCTCGGAGTTGATGAAAACCCAACGAAATAGTTGAGTCACCATATTTTCTGGACACAAGCAGTTGATTTTGCCACAAATAAACTCATTGCGCGAATAAGTAACACGCTCAGATAACAATTGTTACCCTTAAGGGTAAAAACTGGCTGAATAATGGTAAAATATTGACCATAACTAATAGCCGAATAAAAGGCAAATTTGGCCTTATGAAAAAGATACTGAGTTCTAGCCACTTTCCGATTTCGCCTATCATTCATGCAGTATTTCCCGATTACCTCCAATAGTAATCATGATTTCTCATTGTTCCCTTCATTTCAGTAATTGATTCACCAATAATAAACGTACATTATCTCATCATTCATTCTTTGTTGAACTAATGTTCTCCTACTATTCCCATTATTAAACACTATATTTCCCATTTCACGTAGTATTTAGTCGCTAATTGTCCAACAGTGCTACATTCAATTACATGCTATTATCATACGAGGAAAGAAGCTTGCTAGTATTCAGATTATTAATTTTATATTTGAATAAAATAGTACTTAACAGCCAGTGATCAACATCCACTATATAGTAGATGATCTTGCATCATTTATTCCTTACACTTTTGAGAATGCCACACTAAATGCAAATGCAATAAGTAATGTCTATTTAAGAGTTGAAGCAAATGTAAGTAGGGCTGAAAACATTGGATGTTACAAAATAATAACCCAGACTGATAAAATCTCGGAAGTCATCTCTAGTAAGTGGAGAAATGAAGTGAAACAATCATGTCTAATTGCTGGTGGCATGTTGCAATCAGAAGAACGCTTATTCAGAAACTAAACTCAGTATGTCAATACAAAGACAGTGGGATAAGCATTGATAATGTCAAGAGTAGTCCATGTTTGTTGGCCTCTTCAGTTATGTGACATCTAATTCTACCTCCACCAGTAGATCTTCTGCAGTGTTATGAAAAGATGAAATTTAAGTGACAGAGAAGCGACAACACTCAATAATTCCATAAACACCACGGTCGACTTTACTATCAATATGAGTGACGCTGCTTAAAATTAAATAAATCACTGAAAAACCATCAGTTGGTGCTAGTAGTAATGATAACATTTGGTGTGGCTTTAGTGATAATTTCCTCCGACGGAATTTGATACTTAAATAACATGCAGAGAGTTACTTACACATTCACTTGTTGTACTTATCAGGTTTTCAAATGTGATTATTTATCATTGTAGACATTGCTTCTAGTTGTGGTAAAAACTATCCTCGGAATTATTTCCATGTAATTCTCTGAATGATATATGCTCAGGAATTTCGAAATCTCATTAAAAACAACTTCAACCCATCGCCGCCTCATTTATGAGGTCACTATGATGCCTGCCGGTCGAGAAATTTGCTTAAACCACCTCAAGACCAAGTACCTCTTGATTTTTAAAGGTCACTTTATCGTAATTTATTTTTATACATTTCTTCTGTACAAGTGCTTTTTGAGAGCTCACTCAAGTAAAGTGAGTTGCTTTTGATTTAATCGAAACATATCATAATATGCAGGTATATGTTTTGTTTTAAACCTATCAGATAACAACTGAAGTCCTGGGCGCTCTCTGTTAGGCAAACGCTAGCTTCACTTCTGCTTATTTTGTACTGACGAGGATTGAATGAATTTTTCAAGCATTCCAAAATGCATAACTGTATTTACTGATCTTAAGGAATGTGAAGATTTTCCTTCTCATATGGTTACAGGGGCATTCTTTAACTTTGTCTAAGAATGCCTGTTTTCAATCGAGTTATACACGATACAGAAATTTTCAGGACCAGAGAGAAAGTGGTTGAGTGAATTTGTTTGCGCTTTGTGTTGTATACTTGAAGCCATAGAAATCTCCTCGCATCTGCGCTGTGCTGTAACTTTCTTGTCTTGTGTAGTTTGCTTTACTGTCGATACTTCATTTTGAGCTGTGTAACTAGTTAATCGTAAGACAACGTGATGATTTGATGCATTTTAGGAGAGCGCAAACGTCGGCGTATGCCTAATACTACTCGGTTAATGAATGTAAAGTGAGTATAATGGAGTTCTGATTTGGCGATCACCAGCCAAACACGATGTGTTTAGGACAGGGGATTCAAGTGATGTTTTGCGTAGAATATGTATGGATGATTTACTGTGACATTCAATTCGCACAGTAAGACCGAACTATAATTTGAACATCTCTTTATGTGTATTGGTTTCGTTTCAATCAAGGAGCTCCCATGTGTTCAATTCAAAATGCTGTGTGGTGCAGTTTATTTGAATGGTAAATAACTAGGTTATGGAACTGTTGCCTTATGCAGTATCTTGCAGTTTCCAGTTTTCTGAACATTTAGATTTCATTTCTTCGTTTCTCATGCTACTGCCTAAGCTTCATCTATTTCATCCACATCCTGTTTGCGAAATAAATACAAATATGCCGTGTTCATCCTCTCATATTTTAGAACGGGATATCAGAGGATAATTTAGCTGAAAGTGTCAGATCAAATGGTCGATTACAATAAACCCACTCCATATATTGCAAATGCTGATGTCGCCTCCATCGCCACACCACTAAGCGCAACTCAAGATCGACAAGTAGTCTTACAGCCTCATGAATTGGGATTATCCAACATAGGAGAAGATATGATTGTAGTTATGGCTGATGATACAGAGACATTGAAAAATATGATCGCTTCAGGTGGTGTTACAGCTATTGTGACTGAGGATGGCACAGAGTATCTGCAGGTGAGTCTCCAACATTTCCACCGCACATGTTTGTAACAGCTTTTCGATCCCAGTGTGGGAGGTGCACAAATCATTGAAACACCAGATCAACAAACCCAACCTTGGGATCCAGTCGAATCATCGCAACAATTTGATAGTGTAAACTACCTCTGCCCGTCTTGTTCAGCATTGCTTAGCAGTGCAAATGCTTTCACTAAACATATGCGACAGAAGCACTCCGTTAAACTGTACGCGTGTCATCAATGTGGGTGGTTTTTTGAGACCCTCAGTCAAGTATTCCTTCATGCTCGGCGCAGCCATGTTGATCCAAAGAAGCCCGAAAGAAATCCTGCAAGGTTCAAATTTCATTGTGATCAGTGCGATTATAAGACAAATAATAGCGTAACCATGGAACATCACAAACGTTCGCATGCTGGAGAAAAACCTTATGTCTGTGAAGTTTGCAATAAAAGGTTTACACAAAGGACCAATATGATAACCCATCGGAATCGACACATTCATCGTGATAAAATATTTCGTTGCGAGGCATGTGATAAAGCCTTTTCATCTCACGACACCTTTCTTAGTCATTTGCGGACAAGGGAACATGAACTTCGTGAGTACTTCGAGGTGATAAGTTCCCAACAGGTGAGTTGAATATGTGCAATTAGATCTAATTTAATCCAGTTATCTATAGAGTGTTTGGGGTGCTCAGTTACCTTCGATAGTATATACAATCTGAATAAGCATAGACGGGGTTGTCGGACAGCTCGTACACTCCAAAATAAATTTCGATGTTTACCATGCAATGTTTATGTGAGGGATGTGTTATCATTGAGAGCTCACATTACAACTCATAGAAGAAGTGAGATAATATCATGTCCAGTGTGTGGTGAACAGCGTTTTCCTGGTTTCAATCAACTGAATCATCATATTACAAGAATCCATGATCTGAAAGTCAATCGCCGCCACGTCTGCCGTTATTGCGAATTCACATTCAACTTAAAGAAGGATTTAGAGGACCATGTCCGTAGCATGCACACTGGAGAGCGTAACACACGTCAGTCACGAGGATTAATGGGCCGCCTAAAGTGCCATTGTGGCGATTGTGAATTCACGACGAATTCAATGATTCTGTTAGATCGACATCATGATAAACACCGACGTCAAGAAGCAAACGCTGATCTCAAAATACCTCCTGCCCGCGGTAAGTTTGTGCTTTTCACCCTTTTCTGTTACTATAATCACCAAGATCTAACTGTATGTGACCTTGTCTGTGATCAGTCTAACGTTACGGTTTGCTGATTACATCTATTTAGATGATGTGAATCGCCTATGAACCATCCTGTATTTTGAGGATATGAGTTAAAATCTCACAACAACTTTGTGTTAATAGTTTCATCGTCACATAAATTTACCCAAGAAGGTATGTACCCTCACATATTAGCATTCATGAAATAACAAATCGCGTGAAGAAACAGATTCGTTCCCAACTATATATATATATATATATATATATGCATAACTTCGGTGACTCATACTCCTAATCTCTACGCCACAAATGAACTGCACTAATTCGACGACAGTGTTGAAAATTCAGATATTCCTCCGTGCCGTGAGAGTCGTAGATATTCACACTGATTTCAGAGTAATGAACACCGACTCTACTTTCCCAGTCCTATCCTGGCTGGCCTTGACATCTTCATCCATATCGCATATGGTTGAGACGATGCTCACAAGGTGAGTGAAAGAGATGATTTCCCTAAGATGTCTACCAGTCCTGTTGACTATTGTTGACGATCGTCTTTGTTGCTTCTCAAACCAGCTTGTTGGTTTCCCTTTGCATATCTTCAAGTTTGTCAGGCAACAATCATCTGCGAAATGAAGATTTTGTAGAGGCTTTCTGTCGGTCCAATATCTGCATGTCTTCTCATTCTTCACACCACATCCAGCCATTGAGGCACTAGTTCGGACCCCGCTCCACCCAATAAGGTTGGAGTAGACAGGTAGTATCACCAGCCCTCACACAATAAATATAGCTCCTCACTAACTGCATGAAGTCGCAAGTTGTTTTTGAGTAACATTTCGTTGTTAATTTTCACCCCTCACATCCTGTCGCATGATTCAACCTACCGTATTGACGATCAGGCAGATCACCAGTGATAGCAGTCAACCTTGTTTACATTCTGTTTTCAATTTCAAATGTTGTGGTGAGCTTTTCGTTGTGAATTACTCGGAATTCTGAGTTATTATGTAGAAGCTGAATAAGGTCTATAAATGACAGCGGTACTACACTCCATGATGTTGGAGCGGTTTCAGAATCGATTCACTGTCGACGCTGTCGAAAGTCTTTCCAGATTCGATAAATCCGTGGTACAGAGTTGGTTGCCTTCCTATGCATAGTACGATGAGGGTACATAGTGTCTCAGTCTGGTCAGCGAACAACTTGTCTTTGTGAATCCAGCCTATGTCAGGTGAATTCTTACATTCAGGAAATCACTGAGTCTTTGCATGACGACACGACTTAATGTTTGTGTGGAGTGAATAGAAACAGAATTTCGCTCGAGTTCTTGCACGAGCAGTAGCCAGTGCTCTTTTACGGAAGTTCGACAATATAACCCTACCTCAAGTCGGCAGATAGTTTCACTTTCCTGCATGCCTTCTGCAGTAGGCATCTTGGGATATTCAGTGAGGTCTCTGGATCCTTTATCAATACTCGTGTTGGTTACTCCAACTGTTCCTAACACCTTACCAGCGTTTCGTTACTGCATGTTCCTCAGAATTTCAGCTTTCGTTTTCTGAGTCTGAAGTTCTAAAGTTCTTCACGAGTAGAAATGATGGCTCCGATTGTGTGTGTACCTGTTGCCTAATAGCGCCCCAGTTATTTGATGCTGTGTGCTGATGTCTCTCACCTGCAGACTGTTTCACTTCAGTTTCTAGTGCGTCCTAAAGCCATCCTTTATTTCTCCCAACACTCTTATTCACTTCTTTGTTCAGTTGTTTTTAAGTCACACCTAGCTTCTGAATTTGGTGATCACCATTTGAAACACCGCAGATCCCTTCTCCATCGGTCTAATTTTGACTTTAGATAGCGATTCGTTTTCTTGTCTATTATTCTCGCGTAAGATTTCTGTGTACGATTTTCCTTTCACGTCACCTACACAATACTCAAATGCTCTTCCACACGGGTCTCCGTAGTCATGTTGCTTGATGCCTCTAACGTTTTCTGACGACATCTGTGATGATATCGTTTGTAACTCCGGCCTCTATTTTCTAAGTGTTGAACTTGGATTTCGACTTGTACCCAATTCACTAGAAGCTCTTCAAATCGATCTTGTATGTTCCTCACATCAGATAAGAATCTGGGCCTACATCAGCTCTTCTTCTTCATAACACATCTTACCGTACCTTCTCATTATTTCTGCGATCTCAGTAGCTTCAAACATATTGCAAACATCTCATGTCACCAGGCTTGATATTGCTTTCATTGCAGGAAAACTGGCTTCTTGGATATTTTCGCTGTATGGCATCATCTATCATCTAGCTGTAGAGTATTCCAGATTCAAGCCCAGAGGAAACAGCCAAGTGAAATTCACTCACTGGAGACACAAACATTCAATGTCGTTTCGAAGAATAAGTCTATTTGTTTTGTGCTCTGAAGCTTCATTATCGATGTGATTGGGTTGTAAGGGAGGCAGGTGGGATAAATGATTTAGAATTCAGTTAGCCCGAACGTGTTTCTATGCACTTCGCTGAGTAACGCGTATTTTGTGATAAGTAATGGTACTCTCTAGTTGCGAAGTGTGAGGTAGGTTGAGTGGGGCTCGAACCTGAAAACTGCTATCTGGAAGTCGAGTGATTAAGCCATTGAGTCAGATTTGCGCCATTGGAGGAATACTACTCAGTTGCTTCCTAAAATGGGCAAAGTTTGGTGGTTGAGGACTGTTGGTGATGTGTTTTCAAAACCGTCAACGACTGTGCACATTTAAAACCCTCACTTATGCTCTAACTGCTTTTTCTTTATACATGTCTACCCATTCGTTATAAATTCATTGGATTTCTCTTCTCTGAGTTTATGCCTACCTTTTCTGAGTGGGATAACTCGACCTGATGCCTTTTGATGTGTTGATAATTCAGTCATCAAATAACATTTAATCCAACAATTTTCACTTAAAGTAGCAGATTCAATCTATCTCAGGGATTATGATAGTAATCTTTGCATTTCACCAGTTACTGTGAATATACTGGTATGCACTACACATGTTCAATGTTTACTGTTTTACAGATGTGACCAGATCTACCATTGTACTTGTGAAGTCGAATAATCGGGAATCACAAAGTGGAGATGAACACACTAGACTGGGTGGCGCAATAAAGACCAATACATCAAGTGGTCGAATATCCCGAGCTCGCCGTCCTCCAGAGTGGCTTCGAGATTATCACACCGATTTTCCAATGCACAATGAAAGTACTGAGCCGATGGAAGAAGAAGAAGTGCAGATCCAACTACCACCAGGTTTTGAATTTTGCGATATGTCCACTGTGGACGACAGTGACATCCCAACTGAAGAGTGGAACATTGTTATATATGATGACGATGACGATGATGAAGATGTCAATGAGGAAGAAGACAGAGAGAACCATTTGAATTATGAAGGTGAAGATGACAATACTATCAGTCATTGTACTACCAATGATATTACTGGTCTGTTGAGTTAGGATGTTTTCACATCAATGTGATGAACTCGAAATGTACCGAACGACTACAGCACTGTTGTTCTTCTTCTACACAGTGTGTACAATCTCACTAATCATACCTCATTTCAGTGTATGAAAGAGATTTACTCAGTTAATTCGAGTTCTAAGATTTAAGTTCTTATATTACTATGATCTCGCGTATGAAGTAGTGGAATATGGTGAGTAATGTTGGCGTTAGGCGTGAAGGGATTTAAGTTAGAAGGGTAAGTGAATCGATGGAGTTTTGAGGCAGGATAGAGTGAAATGGAACGGGGTCGTGTTATGTATGCTAAGCCATCGCCATCCTCTATGAACAATGTTAGTTGACACAGGATTATGTTGAGAGAGAGAGAGAGTCAGGGTTGGTCAAACAAAAGCCGGAATCAGTCCATGAATTCTTTGACGTTCAGTTTTAGCCAGTCACTTAGGGAGGTTTACGCGGCACGGTTGTGGTCCTCTGCATGTTAATAACCAATGGTGCGAGACTATTGATGGTGTTGCTCGAAGTCGTTGTCACACGTCGAACATGGATTCCTCGTCTGTGACCTCCCATATCTACTGAACACTCATGTTTCTCATTCTACTATGCCAACTCCCTCACATTCCTACTTATTAGGATTCTCTTGAGTCTCATTTTCTTTCCTGTTCTTTGTGTACATTTGTGTGCTACACAGACTGTGGCAACTCGAACATCTACACTCCTTCTGTGAAAAGTAATATGTTGAAACTCGGTTAGTCAGTCAGTCAGTGAATGCAACTGTTGCCTGTGGATTCTTTCGATAAACGAATAATTATGAACATCAATATTGTACACGGTAATAAGTACCCATCAATCATTGAACGCTCGCCTAGCAGGAAGTAAGTGGATACACGCACATAAGCCTACAACCTGCACAAGACGCTAACCAGTTGTTGCCATTCCCCCAGTGCATGCTGATGTTTTGCATAAAGGTGCCATTAGTGACTTGAATCTGGTGTATAATCCATTTCCCACCTCATATGCAACGCATAGATTACAGTGGACGTTTCGCCAAGGATAGAGTCAGGAGCACTTGAATAGTCTCTTCATACCATCTGCATACAACAAAAATATAATTCAAACGTTCTACTAAACAAAATAGAAGGTGTGGAAGTGGAGGAAAAGCAAAAGTTAAGAGAATCAGATAGTACTGAATAGCTGGTTGTTCTGCTCAAACTCCCAGGAAATGCATGTAAATCGATGATACATGAAAGGGAAATTGACTCTGAAAACAACGGCGATTGGACAGCATAACTAGGTAGTCGATTTCGGTGGTGGGGGAAACGGAAGACGAGATGGTCATCCACAAGAATCTCTTGATTTGTCAGTTTGTGAACAAGTCAACGCTCAAAATGTGGCTAACTAGTGTCCAACCAAAGTACTTAAAATGTCACCTTATATTGATTGGGAGATGTGTTACAAAACAAATTGGGAAATAACGTGTTAACCTAATGAAAAATATACGTTCGAAATACAATGACATATTTGTCCACATATTCACAGAAGATCATCTCCCAAATATTGTCTATTTCGTTCTATGCCAACTTAATTAGCACACTCTGGAAATTCGTAGAATATATGATGTGATAGGTCAAGTTTAGAGACGAGTGTAATACTTCTGTGAAAGGGAGCTGAAAATGACAACGGTTGACTGTGAACACGCTTCAAAGAGGGTCAAGTGTAACTGAAAGCAAGACTGTGAACTGTTGTTGTGGTGCTCTATTTGATCAAACTAGCGTACACGTATATCCTAATACTTCTTCACGTTTATTATTGTGTCCTAACGTTGTGATTACTCGACATCCACAACGTAAATCAAAAGGCACTTGAGGAGTTTGAACGTGTATTATTGCAGTAATCAAAATTCAAAAGTTGAGCGAGTACAAATGTGTCAATTGTTAACACGCAGTCTTTAGAGTGATAAACAAATCAAAGTCCAATTACATAATGAAAGTATACTGCGATGATGAATAATAAAATAGGTCACCACAATAGCCCCTCCGTAGAATGGAGATAAATGAAAATTAGCTGTATTCGGAATATCATTGTAAATTATAAAGACACAAAATATGTAAGAGTTTCTGGTATGAAAACCGAATTGAGGATTTTAAGTTTTCTGAGGTTTGCTAACATAACTACTGTAAATATTCGAAAGTGCTAACAACTTTGAAACGAACCAAAATGTTTAGAAAGTTGTGCAGAATGCAACAATAAAACCGGAAAAATTATTAGAATAATAATGAGGTTGTTATTGTAGAGAGTTACAGAATAGATTTATATCTTACATTCAGTTAATAGTACAGTAATAAGGAAGTGTGGGAATGAATTAGAAATAAATTGTCTGTACAAATCTTTGTGGCCAATGTACTCGTCTGCCTGATCGTGTGATTCTTTCTGTTTTACTAGCCGGAATATCAACAGATTTTGAATCTTGAGAGCAGGACTCATTTTGTGGCTCAACTTTAGGTGATGTTGATGACTTGGGTAAACATTCAGTCACCTCTATTTCCATGAAATCTGGTTTTACTCAATCGATGCTAACATTCTCGTGTTTTCCTCCACGTTCGACAGTGATGATTTTGTTTGTTCTGCTTATTACCTTAAATGGTCCGTCATAAGATGGTTGAAGTGGTTTCCTTACACTGTTGTGTCGTATGAAAACACGAGTGCAATCGTTTAGTTTTTGAGTCATGTATGCTCGGTTGAGCTGATGTCGTGAGGGATCATATCTTAAAAAGCTGATATGCTGTCTCAGTTGTTGTGCAAAAGTAGCTTTGTCAGTTGGAACTTCAGTGGTCGGGTTGAAGTATTCTCCAGGCAGTCGTTAAGTGGTTCTATAAACTAGTTCTGCTGGACAACATTCGATATCTTGTTTAATTGTCGAACGTATTTCAAGAAGTGCAGGAGGTAATTTATCGCTCCACTTATCATCATCCTTCACTGCCATCGATGATGCTTTCAGTTGACGATGAAATCTCTCCACTAAGCCGTTTGAGCTAGGATGATAGGCAGTAGTACGTATGCGCTTGATTCCCAGTAGTTCTGTGAGTTGTTGGAATAAACGGCTTCCGAATTAGGCACCCCTGTCGGTGGTGATAATGCTGGGCACTCCGAAGTTGGAAATCCAATTTTGTATAATGCTCTTTGCAACAGTTTCGGCAGCAATATCAGGTAAGGGACAAGCTACTGGCCATCTCGTAAATCTGTCAATACACGTTAAGATGTAAGTAAAGCCATTAGATGGTGGTAACGGTCCAACGATATCCAACGATGTGTATGTGTTGGAACCTACCATCAGGTTCGGGAAACGGGCCATTAGGTGAAACTGTATGTCGTTGTACTTTTGAATTTTGGCAGACTAAACATGATCTGGTCCACTCTTTAATCTCACGATTCATATTTGGCCATATATATCGGTCACTTATCAGTATAACTGTCGCTTGGATGCCAGGGTGAGAAGTGCCATGTATTTAGGAGAAAACTGATCTTCGCATTTCTAATGGAACAAAAAGACGTGGTTTTCCTTTGGAAACATCACACGTAATAGTTAGGCTTTCATGAAGCATTGCATCTTGCAGATGTAAGGAAGTATTCGTGCTATATTTTAGTCTCTTCAGATCCTCGTCCATAGTTTGCAGTCTAGCCATGTTTTTGAGATCAATCTTTTCTTTTCTAAGGTATTTAAATGTACGCGGGATAACGCATCTGCTACCTTGTTTTTATTTCCTTTGATGAATTTAATATCTGAAGTGAACTGAGAAATGAACTCGAGGTGTCGGAGATCTCTTGGTGAGTACTTTTCGTGCCTTGCATTCATGGGTTTGGTTAAAGGTTTGTGGTCTGTGTGGATGCTAAACGGCATTCCTTCTACCATATGACGAAAATGTTTAACAGCAAGATAGACTGCTAGTAATTCCCTACTGAATGCACTATATCTGGATTGAGTAGCGTCTAGACTTTTGGAGAAAAGGAGAGAGGTTGCCATTTCCCAGCAGAAAATTGTAGAAGAACTGCGCCGACGGCGATGTCCGATGCATCTGTCACAATAGCTATAGGAGCGTTGACGTCACGACGTGCCAGTAAAGTTTCTGAGCTTAGAGTTTGTTTCAGCTTTTCAAATCCTTCGACTGTCGAAGTATTCATATGCAGTGATTTTGCGTGACAGAGGTTGGGCCAGCTGTGCACAGTGAGGAATGAAACGGCGATAAAACTTGACGAGACCAAAAAATCGGCGTTACTTTTTGAAAGAATCTGAGATGGGGTATTGTTCTATGACTTGAAGCTGTTCTGCTATCAGTCGAATGCCTTGATTGTCTACCTGATATCCCAGAAATTTTATAGTTTTCTTGCGAAATTCACATTTAGTTGGCTGAATTACAATCCCATATTCGGCCGAACATTTAAAGAGTGTTTCTAAGTGATGTTGGTGCTCCTCAGGTGATATACTTGTGACTAGCATATCATCGACATAAGCGTAAGTGAATGTGAGGCCGTGCAAGACGTGGTCGATGAATCTCTGAAATGTTTGCGCTGTGTTAGTTAAGCCAAATGGCAGACGGACGAACTCAAATGAGTCAAAAGGAGTGGTGGTTACCGCAGTTTTGGGGATGTCCTTGCGTTCGACAGGTATATGGTAGTATGCGCGAACGTGGTCAATTTTGGAAAATATCTGAGCACCTGCCATGCTTTGAAAGAAATCGTGGATATGCGGAATTGAGTATCTATCCGCTATCGTCTGCTTGTTTAAAGCTCGGTAGTCTCCACATGGTCGTATCTCTGTTGAGGTTTTCTTTGATACCGTATGAAGTGGTGATGACCATGGGCTGTTTGACAGTCGTATTATTCCTAGATCGAACAATCTGTTGAACTCTGCTTCTGCTATTTGCATTTCAGCTGGATCAAAACGACGTGGTTTTGCTGAGACAGGTGGACCTTTAGTTACAATATGGTGCGTTACGTTGTGTTTGAGAGAGGCTGTGGATTAATCGCTCTGTGTCAGTTCGGGAAATTTCTTTAGCAAAATATCGTACGTGGATAATTGATCTGCTGTAGCTACCATCAAGCGGATACTCTCGACATCTATGGAGATGCCTGAAATCGATAGTTTACGACTGCTATTTATCAATCTGTGGCGAATAAAGTCGACAAGCAATTCGTAGCGCTGAAAAAAATCCATCCCAATAATAGGAAAGTTTAAATCGGCGACGACGAACTCCCACTCAAATGGTGTACTGCAACCAAAATTAAGTTCTTCTCTTCAAATTTCAAGAGTTTTTATCGCCAATTGTTCGCAGCCTTAAGAACTAATGCTGGATTTGGTTGTAAGCGTTTGCTGGGTGTTGGGAGAACTACACTAATTTCTGTGCCGGTATCGACCAGGAATTGTGCCCCCGTTATTTTATCTGTCACTTTGAAGAGACGACTGTGAGACGCGTGTTGGCCAGCAACCGCAGTCGTCACTGACCACCGGCCTCCTCGTTTCCCATTAGCAGCTGGAAAGCACAAGACTGTGTGCACCGTTTAGCCTGTACACCAAATATGCGATTATACCAGCATATAGTCTGTTGTAAGCTATATTTAAGTACATTGAGTGAGTGGCAACGCCGTCTTCTGTATGTTGTAATAGGTTACCTAAACATCCTCATCGTCATCAATTCCACAGTCAGAAATTCTACTTTATGTTCGAAAGCTTCTATGCGTTCGTTTGAAGATTTATCGAATACAGATGTTATGGTGAAAACAGAGATGAGTTGGAGACACACTGTGCAGACCACTGGGTGACATTGCACGCTAGGACATCGCTCAAGTGGAACTCTGACAACAATCTAGGAGTCCAAAGATGATGATGTGGAGGGGTCCTGTTGAGTAGGAGATGAAAATCTATGGATATGGATAATGGTGGAGTCAGTTGAGGAGGAACACAGAGAACAAAGTGAGACGGGGATATATGTTGAAGCCTCATGTTCAACTCCGAACCCAAAGGAATAATAATGGTATGCAGATAAAAAAGAAACTTAAGTTAGTAAATAATTTAAAAAATATTAGCCTACCTAAATGTACAATACTAATTGAGTTGCTCAAATAAAATAGAAGAGGGAAGCAAGGATGACAACAAAGTATTCAGGTAAGTAAAATAAAAGTCACTTGAAAAAATTGTTTACTCCTTTTTTGTAAAATATGCAAAAATATACTGTGAATTCGAAGGGATTTAGTCAGATGCCAGACATCTGAAGCATGATGTTTCATAAATCACGGTGTAACAGTGAATATCAATCAACATGCAATTTCGATAAGAAATGATATAATCAAGTTAGGTTAAAGGACGAGTTAACCAAATAGATAGAGACTAATAACAGTTAACGCTCGAAAATGTAGCCTGAGATTTAAATGTAAGATAAGGATGAACTCTGCGAACGGGAGAAAGGAAGACTTTGCCAATACTGTGCTGAAATTCACCTCTTCATCACTGAGTTTCCCATGTTTGTCGATGAACTTCTGTAGGTATGCGTCATCACTCAGGCATTATTCCACATCGCATAGATCCACCTCTACCTTCGCTTCACAGCAAAGCTTTCTCACACGAGAAAACAATGTTCTCAGCCATCGCCTCCTTCGTAACTTATTGGACGGAGGCTTCTGAAGTTCAGACAAATGGACCTCCACGTCTCATTTCTACCTATGCATATTTCGATTACACCCTCTCTATCATGTTGGATACAAATGTCAAGGAAATGAAAGTAGACCTGAGTCTCATGCTCCATTTTCAAATTTATATCACAGTCAGCACTATTCAGGATGATTAATGTTTCGAATGAATCATTGAAACAATCACAAATGACTAACGCGTCATCAATATACCTAGTATAGACGTCTGTGTGAGTGCATAACGCTTTTCCAGTTGGAACAGTTATATGTACAGATTAGTCAAGCAATCACATTTACCAAACTCAATATTATTTTCTGAGAGCAAAAGAAAAAACTATAAGGATGAAACAGTGCTGCATTCATTGTAGGATTTTCCTACTAAACAAATTTCAACACCTAATTGAGTTTCTGTAAAATCAAAGCATTTTCGATGTTTTTACTATGGTCAACGCAATATGCATAGCATTAATGTTGGGACTATAATCAATATGACTATTACTAATTGCTTTACTTTGTCGTGATTAAAACTCACACATATGAAATTTGCTATTTGTTAATATGTAGTTCAATATGGGTGATTAGCGTTCATCCAAATAACAAATGATCTTTGACCTGTTTAGAAATAAAATGTTTGGGAAATGGACAAAATGAAACAAGATCAAAATTACTGTTATTATTCATATTATTTTTGAATATATATGTGTGTAAAACTTGGGCACTGTGGTAGTGAGTAATGAGTAATTCCATATTATATTATATATTTTTATTTCTATTATCATTAACAAGAGTTACGTTGTTTAGACATGGCCAGTAGAATTTCACCAGTATTTCAATTCAAACGAATGGTCATTTCATCCATTTCACTGTATGATGTATGCATTCAATAATTCAGACCACTCAACTATCCCAATCAACACAAACTCTCCTGATTTTTGATCACTTCATTTTGTTTGTTTGCTTGACTGTTTCTTTACTTGCTTATAATTCTTGTATTCATTGAGAACTGCTACGTGATTTCGTCTTGTCTACTTCGTTCCTATGTGTATCCTGAGTACAAATGAATCATCAGATTATTCATATTATTGCGTAACTCGTTTTTAACAAATGTTTGTGACAACTCATCACCTTTGTCACGTACTACGCTAGTTTAATTAACACCCAACATTCTTGATCGATTTTCTACTATGCAACTCTACCCAAAACTTACTAATTTCCACCTGTTCAGTTGAAATGACCACAACCAATGGTCAATAGTTGGTTTGTAGGGATTAGAATTGTTCTAGTGAGTTGATGATGGATTGATATGAGTTAGAGAAGCATTGGAAACCACGGCCATTGATTTGGTTCCCAGTGGCTGAATGGTGAACGAGGTCGCCTTGTAACCGGAAGGTGCTGCATTCGAACCCCAGTGGGTGCGTACTGCCAATGATTCTCAAACTAGGATGAAACAGCAGTCGAGTAGTCCAGTGCTGGTTTTCAATGCTTCTCTAACTGATATCAATCCGTGATCAACTCGCACAACCAATGGTTTATTTGTTTGATGAACGTAATGTACACATGCATACAATATACCTCATACATAAATATATATTCGGGATAGTACAGTTAAGAAAATGGATTCGCCGAAAAGTGACTCTTCGCTGATCTACGTGTTTCGCCTTCATTAATACATTACAGTCATATGTACGAAGAATTAGGCCGTGCATGTGTGAATCAGATAAGATGCATTCTAATACAATGTGAACTGTCGAAAAATAATCAATGAAATAGTAGTTAAAGTAAAATTGAAATTGAAATTTCTGGCTCATTGTAGTCCTGATCGGTGACTGAATCGAAATCAGCACAACTCTGTCCAGTGGTCACTCACATTGGTGGAGACTACTACTTCTCAATAAAAACGGGTACAAGAAAAGATTATCTCAAAGATACCAGATGAATACTATCGCATTATGAAAATAATACTTTCCACTAGTGTGAGCATATTCAGGAAGAACTGCTGAAGAAAGAATAGATAAGGATGGAGAATAGCTGAACACAGTTAGTTCCATGCAAAATTTGAATGATCCACTGTTGTTGTGCAAAATTCTATACCATCAGTCAGCAAACTAAGTACATAGAAGTAATTGACATCAGGACATTCTCGCATAAAACTATCTGCTACTGACTGATTGAGATGAGTATTTGTGTAGCACTCATGCCAACCAGTTGTGCTTGCTAGACAGATCGAGGTGATGTAACACCGGATAGTCATTTCGCTTGAGGCCTAGGTCATCGGCGGTCTACCGGGTGTTGAGTCGCCTCAGACAGTCGGATCAGTTCAGAGCACCCGATTTCTCGCTAGCTACACTGGCAAACTGCTGACATCATGAATCTAGTTCACAATTTGTAAAGCACATATTCCGAGGGTGAAACTCCAACTACATTTTCCTTCAGAAATCAAAGTAATCAAATGACAGTATGTGATCTGCCTCGCACCATTCATACTCTTCCCTCTCCGATTCGTCAGCACTGTTTAATTTTTCATTTCTACTATTCTGTCTCTTTATTCCTGATATAATCTCTTCTCTCCTTGCATGACTCCACCTGTTAATCAGCTAATATTTCTGTACAACACTGTGTGCTTCATCAGAATAAAATCTTATCCCTAATAACTCTACCTGTTTTACTTCACACATTGGTTATTTCATGATCAACTGATCCCCTCAGACTTACTATCTACCCCGGCTCGTCGATTTCATTTCCCCACACTGTATGCACGCAAACAGTGTGACTCATCACCATTCTCGTCTCACTTTTCACAATATTTATGTGTTGGATGCATTCAGGCGACTGGGTCTGTCACACAAGTGCTACTTGCTTTTTCAACCCACAAACAATCTGTTACATTCCATATGTTACGTTTTGTAATTGTGAGAATCTGAGGAGATTTCATTGAAAAGAGTATTCTTCGCGCAGACCCACTTCTAATTCATCATGATATGCGAATGTTTCAAACTCCTTACTAAATAAATAAATATATAAATGTTAACAGCAAAAGTTGTGTGTAAGAAATATAACAAAAGGTGCAGGATTGAACAACCAAAAATAAATTCGGAGAATATGATCACCAGAATAACTGCTTTTGTGTTGTTTCTCAATGAATGAATTAACAAAACGCTGTTCAGATGACTGTGGACTGGCTAGCAAGCACAACTGGTTCGTAGGAGTGGTATAACAATACTCATCTCAATCAGTCAGTGGCATTTCATTGAATGCAAATATGTTTTCTGGTTTGAATGCCATTTATGGCATCAAGCAGACCACACACTGTTGTCATCTCAATAATCTGCTTACTGAAGGAAATTGTGGTGAAAACTCCACCCTTCAAATTGTGTACATTGCAAATTACTAACTGATTTGCAAAAAAGGGAATTTGAATCAGTACATTGTATTAAGACTCATTTCATGAGGAGAAGAAGATGATGATAATTCGAAAACAATTTTCCAACGCAACTAACTTAAGACTGACTGATCTATGTGTGTGCTCCTCATCGAATAACAGAGTCAGTCTGTTAAAATACATCACTGCAAAGACAGACGAGGTTAGTAGTAGAAATCTCCTCCTACAGTTGAAAACACTGAACCAGAAATATTTGACAATGACTAGCCAGAGAATCCAAGATGTATGTGTGTTCCACCTCAACTCATAATCCTCACTCGACAGCATTCTCTTTCCACGGACTTGTGTTAGACAATTGTGAGTTAATTGCGAGAGAGAGAGATATATTGCACAGTGGTACTACCATTTATTATCAAACCAGTGTTTCCTTGAGAAACACAGAATGTGTCACTGTCAGTCTGAATTCTAACAGTGACTGGACACTGGTTCACAGGGGATTCTATCTCTTGATTACGGTTACTTGATGTAGTGAGGCGACCACTGAAGATAAAACAATCCTGAGTCGTACTGAACAGATTCAATCATCGCCCAACTGAAATTCAGAACCAGTTTGTTACACGAACTCTACTTCAGAGTCTCACAAACAATAAATCAGTCACTCTGTCCACCTTATTCAAAACGGACTTGGATAAAGTGAGCGAGAGGACTTAGTGAGTTGAGAAGTTTGATGATGATGATGAATAACGGACAATGGTGAATTGTTCATTCACTGAACCATATACTCTCTACAACACTTGATGGCTCCATGAAGTCTAGTGCAAGGATAGATACTCAATGACAAATCTAGATACAAGTAATGTCACATCAGGAATTGAGAAACGTTATAACTCATCAACAGCTGGATTCAGTTGAGCTACGTGTTCACCTTGTAGCCTCATGTTCCTAGAACGTGCGCCGTTGACATACTTGACACAGAAGACTCTCTGAATAATTGCAAACTTCATCCTTGTTTGTCTCGCGTTGACCATTAAGATGTCCACTGGAATCACACCGAGAGGAATTCTTGTAGCCACTCCACCAATCTAGCAGTACAGAACACTGTTGAATGGAAAGTGTATGTCTTCGATACACATTGGTGGAAACTGTTTAACTTCGTTCTTTCGGCGAGTTATGTGGTCAGCATATTGACAAATAATTCCTATAGTCTCTTTCACAGGAATCTCTGTAAACAAGGAAGATACATCGAACGACACCCCGAATATATTCGATATGTTAAGATTCTCCGGTATTTTGGAGAAGTGAAATGTGTCTTTCAAAACACAGACATTCAACTCGGCACCGATTGTTTCTAACAGTTCTACCAGCCACCGAGCTACTTTTTGATTTGCTGAATTAACCGTGGATGGTATCAATTTCGTAGGAATGTCATTTTCATGCATTTTCCGTAGGCCTTGTATGTAAGGTAATCCGGTTCATCTTTGCTTCAATTCATCGTGCGTGCTGTAGTCAGTCAGGTTTCTACTGAAAATTCGCCCTCTTTTTCTTGGTTCTAGTAATTCAGTCGGATCTTTTGTCGAACGACCAGTTCGAAATGTAATATATACTTTTAAGTGTAGGGACCACATACGTTAAACTCGTTTCTCTTTTCTGTGAGACTGAAACATCAGAGTGAGACAATGCATGTTTTACAGAAGGAACGAGTGTGTCAGTTAATTGTTACTAGAAGGATACAGTTCAAAACATGTGCATACATAATAACAGGAATAATTGTAACACCACACCAAGAGTCGGTTGTAAAACTATTATTCATCAGTTTTATCCAAACCGTAGTTTGGTAGAATATTAGTATGAGGAGACGCGTCACACAACTGCACATGAGTACAAATTTCCATAGATTGTGGTTCCGTGACGTTTGAGAGGGCTGAAAGAGCAGACCAGGTGGTGCGGTATTGGCTCTGCTCCTGTGAAGAGTCATGAACTAGCCTGAAATTGTTATTCTTACAAATCCATAGTCTTAGTCACATAATTGTCATCGAAACGTTTATTTTAATCGGCGAGTAAATGCTAAATACTCCTGATTAAATATCAGGTAAATGATATATAGCCAGATATGGTTTTGAGACCAATAAATTTCATACACGAATTCCAATTAATGAATTTGAAATATATATGGAACAAGATAAGTTGGATCGTTTATAAATCGTCGTTTTCCTGCCTACCCCCTGCAAGTTGAGTAATGGAAGATCACAGTTTTATAACAAACTTAATATGCACTTGTTCGCTACACAAAAACATGGACTAATGAAAAAGTGTCATCGTGCGTAGATAACCTCGCCTAATTTACTAGTCTGCCAGTTTCCTAGCCGGTCATACTCCAGGGAAACGAGGGAAGGCGGGGCACGAGGCTGGTGATCACATGCCTGCAAATCAAACCAATCACTACAGAAACTTCGACTCACAGCAAAATTGTAAAAAGTAATTTGTTCTTCACTGGAATCAGAGAGACGAAATGAAAGTCTTCAGCAAGCCACTTAGCCGATTTGCGTTCTTTTGATGAAAGCAGAAATGAACACTGTGGACGAAAAATGTTCTCACACTGTTCCAAGCTAGGAAGGCTGTTCAAGGTGCAAAATATCAGGAGAGGTTCGGCATAGAAGGAATGAGAATTGTGAGAGCTGATGGAAGTCGACTCTCCAAATCGGTAATTGGAGGGAGAGCCAACAATCAACTTTGATCATCCAGACAACAACCACGAACATACTGGGAGAGTAGCTATCATGATGTCTTAAGCATTGGAAAGCAATCTCCTCAAGGATAATGGCAGCAAGGTTCAACTCAAAAATTAGGAAATTAACAACCACCCAAAGCTACTTGCCTACAAATAACACAAACAATAAGTAGAAGAAGAAGAAAGATTTGTGTAGACAACTGCAAACAGTAATTGACAACATCCGAATGGAGATATCACAATCCTCATGGGCGATTCGAATACCTAAATGGAAGGAGGGAGAACACTCATCATGGGTCGAGAGGCCGTCGGGGAAATGCATGAGGATGCGGCAACTCCCCTCAAACTTCTGTGCATTCAATGATTCGGTGATTCGGAATAGTGTGTACAAGCACAATGATACACACAAGGTGACATGGATTCCACCTGGCGGAATCACCATAAGTCAGGTAGATTTCATCTCAGTGTGACGAATCTCGAGACGCTGTGTGCTGGAAATGAAATTGAGAATGGAAGCAGATGTTGGCTCAAGGCATTATCTAGTGGAAGAAACCTTCAAAGTCAAGGCGAAATATTTTGAAGCAACAGGGAACAGACCGAAATTCTACTTTATACACAGAAAGTGAAGGAAGAACGACAAAAACAACTTCGCTGCTGTCACCAGAACGAATTAGGGTCATCACCGATGAAACATGCCGAGAATAATACTGGAATTCTATGAGAGCGACGTTTAGGAAAATGTGAATGCCTATGTCAGGAAGAAAGAAGAGACAAGACAAGGAATGGCTGTCAACGGATACGTGGAAGCTAATCGAGGAAAGGAGGATGGTGAACGAGAAGATGACTCAGTGCATATATGAACAACAACAAAAGGAGAAAGAAGATTCAATGCACACCGCATTGAATAAAGTAGTGAAGAGGGGTTAAACGACCAAGGAAGGGCAGCTTACGCTTCTGTCAGAACTGGTACAAAATTAAGCCCTTGTCCACGCCAATTGAAGTGCTGAATCGCGTCATCCTGAGGAGACTAAAAGATGAAATCGATGCAGAACTCCCACCAGATCAAGCTGGATTCAGGAAAAGCAAATCGTGTGCAGATCGACAAGCAGTTATACGAATCATCATCGAACAGAGCATGGAATGGCAGTCAGTCGAGAAGTCAGGCATGTGTTGAACCGACAGAAACAACTCTAGAATATCTGGATTTCATGGATACATGACATCTGATTTCACACAAACTATGAGATCTACATGCAGAAAGCAACGATTTGATAGAAGAAGGAGAATTGGATTTCGAGAAGACAGAGGTGATGGAGATACTTAACCGCCAAAAAGAAGCACCAATCGCTATCAGTGGAAATAAGCATAAGCAAATGTCCATAGTCTGTTTGTAAGGAATAGGTTTGTTCATACGAGTTGATCGTGGATTGATAATGGGGATAAAATATCCAGAAGGAGTCAGTAACAAGAAACAAACGCTACGAAATTGCAAAATACCTCATGGTCAACAGATATGCTGTCGCAAATACAGATGAGTTGGAGACACCGTGCAGACCACTGGGGGACATTGCACGCTAGGACATCGGTCAAGTGGAACTCTGACAACAATCTAGGAGTCTAAGTATGATGATGATGTGGAGGGAGTCCTGTTGAGTAGGAGATGAAAATCTATGGATATGGATAGGTTGGAGCCAGTTGGAGAGGAACACAGAGGACAAAGTAAGACGGGGATATATGTTGAAGCATCATGTTACACTCGGAACCAAAAGGACTAAGAATAATCGTATGCAGATACAAAGAAATCTCATGTTAGTAAATTATGGAAAAAATATTAGCCTATCTAAATGTACAATAGTAATTAATTTGCTCAAATGAAATAAAAGAGGGGAGCAAGGATGACAACAAAGTATTCAAGTAAGTAAAATAAAAGTCATTTGAAAAAATTGTTAACACCTCCTTGTAAGATGTGGAAAATATACTGAGAATTAGACTGATTTAGTTAGATGCAAGACATCTGAAGCATGATGTTTCATAAATCACGGTGTAACAGTGAATATCAATCAACATGCAATTTCGATAAGAAATGATATAATCAAGTTAGGTTAAAGGACGAGTTAACCAAATAGATAGAGACTAATAACAGTTAACGCTCGAAAATGTAGCCTGAGATTTAAATGTAAGATAAGGATGAACTCTGTGAACGGGAGAAAGGAAGACTTTGCCAATACTGTGCTGAAATTCAACTTTTCAACACTGAGGTTCCCATGTTTGTCGATGAACTTCTGTAGGTATGCGTTATCACTCAAGCATTCTTCCACATGGGATAGCTACACCTCTACCTTCGCTTCAGAGCAAAGCTTTCTCACACGAGAAAACAATGTTCTCAGCCATCGCCTCCTTCCTAACTTATTGGACGGAAGCTTCTGAAGTTCAGACGAATCCACCTCCACGTCTCATTTCTACCTATGCACATTTCGATTACACCATCTCTATCATGTTGGATACAAATGTCAAGAAAATGAAAGTAGACCTGAGTTTCATGCTCCATTTTCAAATTTATGTCACAGTCAGCACTATTCAGGATGATTAATGTTTCGAATGAATCATTGAAACAATCACAAATGACCAATGGGTCATCAATATACCTAGTATAGACGTCTGTGTGAGTGCATAACGCTTTTCCAGTTAGAACCGTTATATGTACAGATTAGTCAAGCAATCACATTTACCAAACTCAATATTATTTTCTGAGAGCAAAAGAAAAAAACTATAAGGATGAAACAGTGCTGCATTCATTGTAGGATTTTCCTACTAAACAAATTTCAACGCCTAATTGAGTTTCTGTAAAATCAAAGCATTTTCGATGTTTTATTATGGTCAAAGCAATATGCATAGCATTAATGTTGGGACTATAATCAATATGACTATTACTAATTCCTTTACTTTGTCGTGATTAAAACTCACACATATGAAATTTGCTATTTGTTAATATGTAGTTCAATATGGGTGATTAGCGTTCATCCAAATAACAAATGATCTTTGACCTGTTTAGAAATAAAATGTTTGGGAAATGGACAAAATGAAACAAGATCAAAATTACTGTTATTATTCATATTATTTTTGAATATATATGTGTGTAAAACTTGGGCACTGTGGTAGTGAGTAATGAGTAATTCCATATTATATTATATATTTTTATTTCTATTATCATTAACAAGAGTTACGTTGTTTAGACATGGCCAGTAGAATTTCACCAGTATTTCAATTCAAACGAATGGTCATTTCATCCATTTCACTGTATGATGTATGCATTCAATAATTCAGACCACTCAACTATCCCAATCAACACAAACTCTCCTGATTTTTGATCACTTCATTTTGTTTGTTTGCTTGACTGTTTCTTTACTTGCTTATAATTCTTGTATTCATTGAGAACTGCTACGTGATTTCGTCTTGTCTACTTCGTTCCTATGTGTATCCTGAGTACAAATGAATCATCAGATTATTCATATTATTGCGTAACTCGTTTTTAACAAATGTTTGTGATAACTCATCACCTTTGTCACGTACTACGCTAGTTTAATTAACACCCAACATTCTTGACCGATTTTCTACTATGCAACTCTACCCAAAACTTACTAATTTCCACCTGTTCAGTTGAAATGACCACAACCAATGGTCAATAGTTGGTTTGTAGGGATTAGAATTGTTCTAGTGAGTTGATGATGGATTGATATGAGTTAGAGAAGCATTGGAAACCATGGCCATTTATTTGGTCCCCAGTGGCTGAATGGTGAACGAGGTTGCCTTGTAACCGGAAGGTGCTGCATTCGAACCCCAGTGGGTGCGTACTGCCGATGATTCGCAAACTAGGATGAAACAGCAGTCCAGTATTCCAATGCCGGTTTTCAATGCTTCTCTAACAGATATCAATCCGTGATCAACTCGCACAACCAATGGTTTATTTGTTTGATGAACGTAATGTACACATGCATACAATATACCTCATACATAAATATATATTCGGGATAGTACAGTTAAGAAAATGAATTCGCCGAAAAGTGACTCTTCGCTGATCTACGTGTTTCACCTTCATTAATACATTACAGTCGAATGTACGAAGAGTTAGGCCGTGCATGTGTGAATCAGATAAGATGCATTCTAATACAATGTGAACTGTCGAAAAATAATCAACGAAATAGTAGTTTAGGTAAAATTGAAATTGAAATTTCTGCCTCATTGTAGTCCTGATCGGTGACTGAATCGAAATCAGCATAACTCTGTTCAGTGGTCACTCACTTTGGTGGAGACTACTACTTCTCAATAAAAACGGATACAACGAAAGATTATCTCAAAGATACCAGATGAATACTATCGCATTGTGAAAATAATACTTTCCATTGGTGTGAGCATATTCAGGAAGAACTGCTGAAGACAGAATAGCTGAACAGTTAGTTCCATGCAAAATTTGAATGATCCACTGTTGTTGTGCAAAATTATTGAGCATCAGCTGGCAAACTAAGTACATAGAAGTAATTAACATCAGGACATTCTCGCATAAAACTATCTGCTACTGACTGATTGAGATGAGTACTTGTGTAGCACTCATGCCTGTGAAAGAGACTATAGGAGTTATTTGTCAATATGCTGACCACATAACTCACCGAAACAACGAAGTTAAACAGTTTCCACCAAAGTGTATCGAAGACATACACTTTCCATTCAACTGTGTTCTGTACTGCTAGATTGGTGGAGTGGCTACAGGAATTCCTCTCGGTGTGATTCCAGTGGACATCTTAATGGTCAACGCGAGACAAACAAGGACGAAGTTTGCAATTATTCAGAGAGACTTCTGTGTCAAGTATGTCAACGGAACACGTTCTAGGAACATGAGGCTACAAGGTGAACATGTAGCTCAACTGAATCCAGCTGTTGATGAGTTATAACGTTTCTCAATTCCTGATGTGACATTACTTGTATCTAGTTTTGTCATTGAGTATCTATCCTTGCACTAGATTTCATGGAGCCATCAAGTGTTGCACAGAGTATATGGTTCAGTGAATGAATAATTCACCATTGTCCGTTATTCATCATCATCATCATCAAACTTCTCAACTCACTAAGTCCTCTCGCTCACTTTATCCAAGTCTGATTTCAATAAGGTGGACAGAGTAACTGATTTATTGTTTGTGAGACTCTGAAGTAGAGTTCGTGTAACAAACTGGTTCTGAATTTCAGTTGGGCGATGATTGAATCTGTCCAGTACGACTCAGGATTCATTTGATCTTCAGAGGTCGCCTCACTACATCAAGTAACCGTAATCAAGAGATAGAATCCCCAGTGAACCAGTGTCCAGTCACTGTTAGAATGCAGACTGACAGTGACACATTCTGTGTTTATCAAGGAAACACTGGTTTGATAATAAATGGCAGTACCACAGTGCAATATATCTCTCTCTCTCTCGCAATTAACTCTGAATTGTCTAACACAAGTCCGTGGAAAGAGAATGCTGTCGAGTGATGAATATGAGTTGATGTGGAAGATACATCTTGGATTACCTGGCTAGTCATTGTCAAATATTTTTAGTTCAGTGTTTTCAACTGTAGGAGGAGATTTCTACTACTAACCTCGTCTGTCTTTGCAGTGATGTATTTTAACAGACTGACTCTGTTATTCGATGAGGAGCACACACATAGATCAGTCAGTCTTAAGTTAGTTGCGTTGGAAAATTGTTTTCGAATTATCATCATCTTCTTCTCCTCATGAAATGAGTCTTAATACAATGTACTGATTCAAATTCCCTTTTTTGCAAATCAGTTAGTAATTTGCAATGTACACAATTTGAAGGGTGGAGTTTTCACCACAATTTCCTTCAGTAAGCAGATTATTGAGATGACAACAGCATGTGGTCTGCTTGATGCCATAAATGGCATTCAAACCAGAAAACATATTTGCATTCAATTAAATGCCACTGACTGATTGAGATGAGCATTTTTGTACCACTCATACCGACCAGTTGTGCTTGCTAGCCAGTTCACAGTCATCTGAACAGCGTTTTGTTAATTCATTCATTGAGAAACAACACAAAAGCGGTAATACTGGTGGTCAAATTCTCCGAATTTATTTTTGGATGTTCAATCCTACACCTTTTGTTATATTTCCTACACACAACTTTCGCTGTTAACATTTATTTATTTATTCTCACAATTATTAAACGTAACATACGCAATGTAACAGATTGGTTGTGGGTGAAAAAGCAAGTAGCACTTGTGTGACAGACACAGTCGGCTGAATGCATCCAACACATAAATATAGTGAAAAGTGAGACACGAATGATGATGAGTCACACTGTTTGCGTGCATACAGTGTGGGGAAATGAAATCGACGAGCCGGGGCAGATTGTAAGTCTGAGGGGATCAGTTGATCATGAAATAACCAATGTGTGAAGTAAGACAGGTAGAGTCATTAAGGATTAGATTTTATGTTGATGAATCATACAGTGTTGTACTGATATATTAGCTGATTAACAGGTGGAGTCATGCAAGGAGAGAAGAGATTATATCAGGAATAAAGAGACAGAATAGTAGAAATGGAAAATTAAACAGTGCTGACGAATCGGAGAGGGAAGAGTATGAATGGTGCGAGGCAGATCACATTCTGTCATTTGATTACTTTGATTTCTGAAGGAAAATGTAGTTGGAATTTCATCCTCGAAATATAACCTTTAGAAATTGTGAACTAGATTCATGATGTCAGCAGTTTGCCAGTGTAGCTAGCGAGAAATCGGGTGCTCTGAACTGATCCGACTGTCTGAGGTGAATCAACACCCGGTAGACCGCTGATGACCTAGGCCTCAACCGAAACGGCTATCCGGTGTTTACATCACCTCGATCTGTCTAGCAGGCACAACTGGTTGGCATGAGTGCTACACAAGTACTCATCTCAATCAGTCAGTAGCAGATAGTTTTATGCGAGAATGTCCTGATGTTAATTACTTCTATGTACTCAGTTTAGTGGCTGACGGTAGATAATTTTGCACAACAACAGTGGATCATTCAAATTTTGCATGGAACTAACTGTTCAGCTATTCTGTCTTCAGCAGTTCTTCCTGAATATGCTCACACCAATGGAAAGTATTATTTTCACAATGCGATAGTATTCATCTGGTATCTTTGAGATAATCTTTCGTTGTATCCGTTTTTATTGAGAAGTAGTAGTCTCCACCAAAGTGAGTGACCACTGAACAGAGTTATGCTGATTTAGATTCAGTCACCGATCAGGACTACAATGAGGCAGAAATTTCAATTTCAATTTTACTTAAACGACTATTTCATTGATTATTTTTCGACAGTTCACATTGTATTAGAATGCGTCTTATCTGATTCATATTTTTTTATTAGAGCTTGATGCCACACCGTATTTTCAGTACAAGTATGGAATTTTCAGCATGAGTATCGGTAGCCCAAATTTTGCATGCCGACCATACATATCGGGTGTGCGTCGGCAGGGGATCGAACCTCGGACAATGTGCATGATCGAGGAGATTCCTAACCAGTGTGCCACCGACGCACACATGCATGGACTGACTCTTCGTACATTCGACTGTAATGGATTAAAAAGGCCAAACACGTAGATCAGCAAAGAGTCACGCTTCGACGAATTCATTTTCTCAGCTATACTATCCCGAAAATATATGTAGATATATATATATGAGTTATACTGTATGCATGTGTACATTAAGTTTACAAACAATATGCCATTGGTTGTGCGAGTTGATCACGGATTGATATCTGTTAGAGAAGAATTGAAATCCACCACTGCAGTACTGGACAGCTGTTTCATCCTAGTTTGAGAACCATTGGCAGTACGCACCCACTGGGGTTCGAATGCAGCACCTTCCGGTTACAAGGCAACCTCGTTCACCATTCAGCCACTGGGAACCAAATCATTGGCCGTGGTTTCCAATGCTTCTCTAACTCATATCAATCCATCATCAACTCGTAAGAACAAATCTAATCCTTACAAACCAACTATTGACCATTGGTTTTGGTTATTTCAACTGAACAGGTGGAAATTAGTAAGTTTTGGGTAGAGTTGCATAGTAGAAAATCGGTCAAGAATACTGGGTGTTAATTAAACTAGCGTAGTACGTGACAAAGGTGATGAGTTGGCACAAACAGTTGTTAAAAACGAGTTACGCAATAATATGTATAATCTGATGATTCATTTGTACTCAGGATACACATAGGAAGAAAGTAGACAAGACGAAATCACATAGCAGTTCTCAATGAATACAAGAATTATAAGCAAGTAAAGAAACAGTCAAGCAAACAAACAAAATGAAGTGATCAAAAATCAAGAGAGTTTGTGTTGATTGGGATAGTTGAGTGGTCTGAATTATTGAATGCATACATCATACAGTGAAATGGATGAAATGACCATTCGTTTGAATTGAAATACTGGTGAAATTCTACTGGCCATGTCTAAACAACGTAACTCTTGTTAATGATAATAGAAATAAAAATATATAATATAATATGGAATTACTCATTACTCACTACCACAGTGCCCAAGTTTTACACACATATATATTCAAAAATAATATGAATAATAACAGTAATTTTGATCTTGTTTCATTTTGTCCATTTCCCAAACATTTTATTTCTAAACAGGTCAAAGATCATTTGTTATTTGGATGAACGCTAATCACCCATATTGAACTACATATTAACAAATAGCAAATTTCATATGTGTGAGTTTTAATCACGACAAAGTAAAGCAATTAGTAATAGTCATATTGATTATAGTCCCAACATTAATGCTATGCATATTGCGTTGACCATAGTAAAAACATCGAAAATGCTTTGATTTTACAGAAACTCAATTAGGTGTTGAAATTTGTTTAGTAGGAAAATCCTACAATGAATGCAGCACTGTTTCATCCTTATAGTTTTTTCTTTTGCTCTCAGAAAATAATATTGAGTTTGGTAAATGTGATTGCTTGACTAATCTGTACATATAACGATTGTAACTGGAAAAGCGTTATGCACTCACACAGACGTCTATACTAGGTATATTGATGACCCATTGGTCATTTGTGATTGTTTCAATGATTCATTCGAAACATTAATCATCCTGAATAGTGCTGACTGTGACATAAATTTGAAAATGGAGCATGAAACTCAGGTCTACTTTCATTTTCTTGACATTTGTATCCAACATGATACAGAGGGTGTAATCGTAATGTGCATAGGTAGAAATGAGACGTGCAGGTCGATTCGTCTGAACTTCAGAAGCTTCCGTCCAATAAGTTACGAAGGAGGCGATTGCTGAGAACATTGTTTTCTCGTGTGAGAAAGCTTTGCTGTGAAGCGAAGGTAGAGGTGTAGCTATCCCATGTGGAAGAATGTCTGAGTGATAACGCATACCTACAGAAGTTCATCGACAAACATGGGAAACTCAGTGTTGAAAAGGTGAATTTCAGCACAGTATTGGCAAAGTCTTCCTTTCTCCCGTTCACAGAGTTCATCCTTATCTTACATTTAAATCTCAGGCTACATTTTCGAGCGTTAACAGTTATTAGTCTCTATCTATTTGGTTAACTCGTCCTTTAACCTAACTTGATTATATCATTTCTTATCAAAATTGCATGTTGATTGATATTCACTGTTACACCGTGATTTATGAAACATCATGCTTCAGATGTCTTGCATCTGACTAAATCAGTCTAATTCACAGTTTATTTTGTTTATTTTATATTTTATTTTGGTTAAATCTTTATTCCACACGGTATTTTCAGTACATGCATGGAATTTCTAGCATGTATATCGGTATCCCAAAAATTGCAGGCCGTCCATAGATATCGGGGTTGAGTCAGCGTTAGATCGAACCTCGGTCCATATGCATGGTCGGCGAGATTCCTAACCGCTGTTTATATTTCCCCATCTTATACATGCGTTAACAATTTTTTCATATGACTTTTATTTTACTTACCTAAATACTTTGTTGTCATCCTTGCTTCCCACTTTTATTTTATTTGAGCAAATTAATTAGTATTGTATATTTAGGTAGGCTAATATTGTTTTCACAATTAACTACAGATTTCTTTGTATCTACATACCATTATTATTAGTCCTTTGGGTTCTGAGTGGAACATGAGGCTTCAATATATATCCCCGTCTCACTTTGTCCTCTGTGTTCCTCTCCAACTGGCTCCACCATTATACATAGATTTTCATCTCTTACTCAACAGGACCCCTCCACATCATCATCATCCTTGGACTCCTAGATTGTTGTCAGAGTTCCACTTGACCGATGTCCTAGGGTGCAATGTCACCCAGTGGTCTGCACAGTGTGTCCTCAACTCATCTGTATTTGCACCAGCATATCTGTTGACCATGAGGTGGTTTACAAGTTCATAGCCTTTGTTCCTTGTTACTGACTCCTTCTGGATATTTTATCCCTATTATCAATCCACGATCAACTCGTATGAACAAATCTATTCCTTACAAACCGACTATTGACAATTGGTTATGCTCATTTACACTGATAGTGACTGGTGCTTCTTTTTGGCGGTTAAGTATCTCCATCACCTCTGTCTTCTCGAAATCCAATTCTCCTTCTTCTATCAAATCGTTGCTTTCTGCATGTAGATCTCATAGTTTGTGTGAAATCAGATGTCATGTATCCATGAAATCCAGATATTCTAGAGTTGTTTCTGTCGGTTCAACACATGCCTGACTTCTCGACTGACTGCCATTCCATGCTCTGTTCGATGATGATTCGTATAACTGCTTGTCGATCTGCACAAGATTTGCTTTTCCTGAATCCAGCTTGATCTGGTGGGAGTTCTGCATCGATTTCATCTTTTAGTCTCCTCAGGATGACGCGACTCAGCAATTCAATTGGGGTGGAGAAAGGCTTAATTTTGTACCAGTTCTGACAGAAGCGTAAGCTGCCCTTCCTTGGTAGTTTAAACAATCTTCACTCATTTTTTCAATGCGGAAATCACGCATTCTCATGGATTTCGCTTACGGCTTCTCGACCCATGATGAGTGTTCTCCCTCCTTCCAGTTAGACATTCGTATCGCCCATAAGGATTGTGATATCTCCATTTCGATGTTGTCAATTACTGTTTGCAGTTGTCTACACAAATCTTTCTTCTTATTCTTCTTCTTGTTCTTGTTTGTGTGGTTTGTATGCAAGTAGCTTTGGGTGGTTGTTAATTTCCTAATTTTTGAGTTGAACCTTGCTGCCATTATCCTTGAGGAGATTGCTTTCCAATGCTTCAGACATCATGATAGCTACTCTCCCAGTATGTTCGTGGTTGTTGTCTGGATGATCAAAGTTGATTGTTGGCTCTCTCTCCAATTACCGATTTGGAGAGTCGACTTCCATCAGCTCTCACAATTCTCACCCCTTCTATGCCGTATCCTTTTTGATTTTTTGCACCTTGAACAGCCTTCCTAGCTTGGAACAGTGTGAGAACATTTTTCGTCCACAGTGCTCATTTCTGCTTCCATCAAAAGAACGCAAATCGGCTAAGTGGCTTGCTGAAGACTTTCATTTCGTCTCTCTGATTCCAGTGAAGAACAAATTACTTTTTACAATTTTGCTGTGAGTCGAAGTTTCTGTAGTGATTGTTTTGATCTGCAGGCATGTGATCACCAGCCTCGTGCCCAGCCTTCCCTCGTTTCCCTGGATTATGACCGGCTAGGAAGCTGGCAGACTAGTAAATTAGGCGAGGTTATCTACGCACGATGACCCTTTTCATTAGTCCACGTTTTGTCTGTGATGAACTAGTGCATATCAAGACTGTTGTAGAAATGTGATCTTCCATTACTCAACTTGCAGGGGGTAGGCAGGTAAACGACGATTTATAAACGATCCAACTTATCTTGTTCCATATACATTTCAAATTTGATATTGGGAATACGTGTATGAAATTCATTGGTCTCAAATCTATATCTGGCTATATATCATTCACCTGTTATTTAATCAGGAGTATTTGGCATTTACTCGTCGATTAAAATAAATATTTCAATGACAACTATGAGACTCACACTATAGATTTGTAAGAATACCAATTTCAGGCTAGTTCGTGACTCTTCACGGGTGCAGAGCCAATACCGCACCATCTGGTCTGCTCTTTCAGCCCTCTCAAACGTCACGGAACCACAATCCATGGAAAATTATACTCATGTGCAGTTGTGTGACGCGTCTCCTCATACTAATATTCTACCAAACTACGGTTTGAATAAAACTGATGAATAATAGTTTTACAACCGACTCTTGGTGTGGTGTTACAATTATTCCCGTTTTTATGTATGCACATGTTTTGAACTGTGTTCTTCTAGTAACAATTAACTGACACACTCGTTCCTTCTGTGAAACATGCATTGTCTCACTCTGATGTTTCAGTCTCACAGAAAAGAGAAATGAGTTTCACAAATGTGGTCCCTACACTTAAAAGTATATATTACATTTCGAACTGGTCGTTCGAGAAAAGATCTAACTGAATTACTAGAACCAAGAAAATGAGGGCGACTTTTCAGTAGAAACCTGACTGACTACAGCACGTACGATGAATTGAAGCAAAGATGAACCGGATGAACTTACATACAAGGCCTACGGAAAATGCATGAAAATGACACTCCTATGAAATTGATGCCATCCACGGTTAATTCACCAAATCAAAACGTAGCTCGGTGACTGGTAGAACTGTTAGAAACAATCCGTGCCAAGTTGAATGTCTGTGGTTTGAAAGACACCTTTCATTTCTCCAAAATATCGGAGAATCTGAACATATCGAATATATTCGAGGTGTCGTTCGACGCATCTTCCTTGTTTACAGAGATTCCTGTGAAAGAGACTATAGGAATTATTTGTCAATATGCTGACCACATAACTCACCGAAACAACGAAGTTAAACAGTTTCCACCAATGTGTATCGAAGACATACACTTTCCATTCAACTGTGTTCTGTACTGCTAGATTGGTGGAGTGGCTGCAGGAATTCCTCTCGGTGTGATTCCAGTGGACATCTTAATGGTCAACGCGAGACAAACAAGGACGAAGTTTGCAATTATTCAGAGAGACTTCTGTGTCAAGTATGTCAACGGAACACGTTCTAGGAACATGAGGCTACAAGGTGAACATGTAGCTCAACTGAATCCAGCTGTTGATGAGTTATAACGTTTCTCAATTCCTGATGTGACATTACTTGTATCTAGTTTTGTCATTGAGTATCTATCCTTGCCTTAGATTTGATGGAGCCATCAAGTGTTGCAGAGAGTGTATGGTTCAGTGAATGAACAATTCACCATTGTCCGTTATTCATCATCATCATCATCATCATCATCAATTTTCTCAACTCACTAAGTCCTCTCGCTCACTTTATCCAAGTCTGATTTCAATAAGGTGGACAGAGTAACTGATTTATTGTTTGTGAGACTCTGAAGTAGAGTTCGTGTAACTAACTGGTTCTGAATTTCAGTTGGGCGATGATTGAATCTGTCCAGTACGACTCAGGATTCATTTGATCTTCAGAGGTCGCCTCACTACATCAAGTAACCGTAATCAAGAGATAGAATCCCCTGTGAACCAGTGTCCAGTCACTGTTAGAATGCAGACTGACAGTGACACATTCTGTGTTTATCAAGGAAACACTGGTTTGATAATAAATGGTAGTACCACAGTGCAATATATCTCTCTCTCTCTCGCAATTAACTCTGAATTGTCTAACACAAGTCCGTGGAAAGAGAATGCTGTCGAGTGATGAATATGAGTTGATGTGGAAGATACATCTTGGATTACCTGGCTAGTCATTGTCAAATATTTTTAGTTCAGTGATTCAAACTGTAGGAGGAGATTTTCTACTACTAACCTCGTCTGTCTTTGCAGTGATGCATTTTAACAGACTGACTCTGTTGTTCGATGAAAAGCACACACTTAGATCAGTCAGTCGTAAGTTAGTGGCGTTGGAAAATTGTTTTCGAATTATCATCATCTTCTTCTCCTCATGAAATGAGTCTTAATACAATGTACTGATTCAAATCCCCTTTTCCCAAATCAGTTAGTAATTTGCAATGTACACAATTTGAAGGGTGGAGTTTTCACCACAATTTCCTTCAGTAAGCAGATTATTGAGATGACAACAGCATGTGGTCTGCTTGATGCCATAAATGGCATTCAAACCAGAAAACATATTTGCATTCAATTAAATGCCACTGACTGATTGAGATGAGCATTTTTGTACCACTCATACCGACCAGTTGTGCTTGCTAGCCAGTTCACAGTCATCTGAACAGCGTTTTGTTAATGCATTCATTGAGAAACAACACAAAAGCGGTAATACTGGTGGTCAAATTCTCCGAATTTATTTTTGGATGTTTAATCCTACACCTTTTGTTATATTTCCTACACACAACTTTCGCTGTTAACATTTATTTATTTATTGATGAGTTTGAAACATTCGCATATCATGATGAATTAGAAGTGAGTCTGCGCGAAGAATACTCTTTTCCATGGAATCTCCTCAGATTCTCGCAATTATAAAACGTAACATACGCAATGTAACAGATTGGTTGTGGGTTGAAAAAGCAAGTAGCACCTGTGTGACAGACACAGTCGGCTGAATGCATCCAACACATAAATATAGTGAAAAGTGAGACGAGAATATTGATGTGTCACACTGTATGCGTGCATAAAGTGTGTGGAAATGAAATCGATGAGCCAGAGTAGATTGTAAGCCTGAGGGGATCAGTTGATCATGAAATAACCAATGTGTGAAGTAAGACAGGTAGAGTCATTAAGGATTAGATTTTATGTTGATGAATCACACAGTGTTGTACCGATATATTAGCTGATTAACAGGTGGAGTCATGCAAGGAGAGAAGAGATTATATCAGGAATAAAGAGACAGAATAGTAGAAATGGAAAATTCAACAGTGCTGACGAATCGGAGAGGGAAGAGTATGAATGGTGCGAGGCAGATCACATTCTGTCATTTGATTACTTTGATTTCTGAAGGAAAATGTAGTTGGAATTTCATCCTCGAAATATAACCTGTAGAAATTGTGAACTAGATTCATGATGTCAGCAGTTTGCCAGTGTAGCTAGCGAGAAATCGGGTGCTCTGAACTGATCCGACTGTCTGAGGTGAATCAACACCCGGTAGACCGCTGATGACCTAGGCCTCAACCGAAACGGCTATCCGGTGTTTACATCACCTCGATCTGTCTAGCAGGCACAACTGGTTGGCATGAGTGCTACACAAGTACTCATCTCAATCAGTCAGTAGCAGATAGTTTGATGCGAGAATGTCCTGATGTTAATTACTTCTATGTACTCAGTTTAGTGGCTGACGGTAGATAATTTTGCACAACAACAGTGGATCATTCAAATTTTGCATGGAGCGAACTGTTCAGCTATTCTCCATCGTTATCTATTCTTTCTTCAGCAGTTCTTCCTGAATATGCTCACACTAGTGGAAAGTATTATTTTCACAATGCGATAGTATTCATCTGGTATCTTTGAGATAATCTTTCGTTGTACCCGTTTTTATTGAGAAGTAGAAGTCTGCACCAATGTGAGTGACCACTGGACAGAGTTATGCTGATTTAGATTCAGTCATCGATCAGGACTACAATGAGGCAGAAATTTCAATTTCAATTTTACCTAAACTACTATTTCGTTGATTATTTTTCGACAGTTCACATTGTATTGCGATGCATCTTATCTGATTCACACTTGCACGGCCTAATTCTTCGTACATTTGACTGTAATGTATTAATGAAGGCGAAACACGTAGATCAGCGAAGAGTCACTTTTCGGCGAATTCATTTTCTCAGCTGTACTATCATGAAGAGATATATCTATATATATGGGGTATATTGTATGCATGTGTACATCATGTTTATCCAACAAATATACCATTGATTATGCGAGTTCATCACGGATTGATATCAGTTAGAGAAGAATTGAAATCCACCACTGCAGTACTGGACAGCTGTTTCATCCTAGTTTGAGAACCATTGGCAGTACGCACCCACTGGGGTTCGAATGCAGCACCTTCCGGTTACAAGGCAACCTCCTTCACCATTCAGCCACTGGGAACCAAATCATTGGCCGTGGTTTCCAATGCTTCTCTAACTCACATTAATCCATCATCAACTCGTAAGAACAAATCTAATCCTTACAAACCAACTATTGACCATTGGTTTTGGTTATTTCAACTGAACAGGTGGAAATTAGTAAGTTTTGGGTAGAGTTGCATAGTAGAAAATCGGTCAAGAATACTGGGTGTTAATTAAACTAGCGTAGTACGTGACAAAGGTGATGAGTTGTCACAAACAGTTGTTAAAAACGAGTTACGCAATAATATGTATAATCTGATGATTCATTTGTACTCAGGATACACATAGGAAGAAAGTAGACAAGACGAAATCACATAGCAGTTCTCAATGAATACAAGAATTATAAGCAAGTAAAGAAACAGTCAAGCAAACAAACAAAATGAAGTGATCAAAAATCAAGAGAGTTTGTGTTGATTGGGATAGTTGAGTGGTCTGAATTATTGAATGCATACATCATACAGTGAAATGGATGAAATGACCATTCGTTTGAATTGAAATACTGGTGAAATTCTACTGGCCATGTCTAAACAACGTAACTCTTGTTAATGATAATAGAAATAAAAATATATAATATAATATGCAATTACTCATTACTCACTACCACAGTGCCCAAGTTTTACACACATATATATTCAAAAATAATATGAATAATAACAGTAATTTTGATCTTGTTTCATTTTGTCCATTTCCCAAACATTTTATTTCTAAACAGGTCAAAGATCATTTGTTATTTGGATGAACGCTAATCACCCATATTGAACTACATATTAACAAATAGCAAATTTCATATGTGTGAGTTTTAATCACGACAAAGTAAAGCAATTAGTAATAGTCATATTGATTATAGTCCCAACATTAATGCTATGCATATTGCGTTGACCATAGTAAAAACATCGAAAATGCTTTGATTTTACAGAAACTCAATTAGGCGTTGAAATTTGTTTAGTAGGAAAATCCTACAATGAATGCAGCACTGTTTAATCCTTATAGTTCTTTCTTTTGCTCTCAGAAAATAATATTGAGTTTAGTGAATGCGATTGCTTGACTAATCTGTACATATAACGGTTGTAACTGGAAAAGCGTTATGCACTCACACAGACGTCTACGCTAGGTATTTTGATGACGCGTTAGTCATTTGTGATTGTTTCAATGACTCATTCGAAACAATTATTATTATTATTGTATCCTTTAATTCTTAGAGGAACATAGGGCTTCAGCCGTGCGTCTCCATTGCGTTCTGTTCTCTGCTAGAGTCTTCACCTGGCTCCATGTCTGCACACACGTTTTCATCTCCTCTTCACATGACCTCCTCCAAGTCACTCTTGCACTGACGACCAACTTGCCACTTTCTTTTCGGGTTCCACTCAAGGGATTGTCTAGTGATGTCAGTTGATGTTTTCCTAAGAGTATTGCCAATCCATCTCCATTTCTTCCTGCCTATTTGTTTCACAATCGGTTCCTGGTTGGTTCGTTCCCAAAGATCCCTGTTGCTGATCGTTTCTGGCCATCTGATCTTGAGTATTGAGCGAAGACAACTGTTAATGAAGGCCTGTAGTTTGTTTGAGATGCTCTTTATGACGCGCGGTGCAAGTCTCTGATCCGTATAGTAGCACTGACTTCACATTGGAGTTGAAAATTTTAGAACGGAGCATGAGACTCAGGTCTAGTTTCATTTCCTTGACATTTGTATCCAACATGATACAGAGGGTGTAATCGTAATGTGCATAGGTAGAAATGAGACGTGCAGGTCGATTCGTCTGAACTTCAGAAGCTTCCGTCCAATAAGTTACGAAGGAGGCGATTGCTGAGAACATTGTTTTCTCGTGTGAGAAAGCTTTGCTGTGAAGCGAAGGTAGAGGTGTAGCTATCCCATGTGGAAGAATGTCTGAGTGATAACGCATACCTACAGAAGTTCATCGACAAACATGGGAAACTCAGTGATGAAAAGGTGAATTTCAGCACAGTATTGGCAAAGTCTTCCTTTCTCCCGTTCACAGAGTTCATCCTTATCTTACATTTAAATCTCAGGCTACATTTTCGAGCGTTAACAGTTATTAGTCTCTATCTATTTGGTTAACTCGTCCTTTAACCTAACTTGATTATATCATTTCTTATCAAAATTGCATGTTGATTGATATTCACTGTTACACCGTGATTTATGAAACATCATGCTTCAGATGTCTTGCATCTGACTAAATCAGTCTAATTCACAGTTTATTTTGTTTATTTTATATTTTATTTTGGTTAAATCTTTATTCCACACGGTATTTTCAGTACATGCATGGAATTTCTAGCATGTATATCGGTATCCCAAAAATTGCAGGCCGTCCATAGATATCGGGGTTGAGTCAGCGTTAGATCGAACCTCGGTCCATATGCATGGTCGGCGAGATTCCTAACCGCTGTTTATATTTCCCCATCTTATACATGCGTTAACAATTTTTTCATATGACTTTTATTTTACTTACCTAAATACTTTGTTGTCATCCTTGCTTCCCACTTTTATTTTATTTGAGCAAATTAATTAGTATTGTATATTTAGGTAGGCTAATATTGTTTTCACAATTAACTACAGATTTCTTTGTATCTACATACCATTATTATTAGTCCTTTGGGTTCTGAGTGGAACATGAGGCTTCAATATATATCCCCGTCTCACTTTGTCCTCTGTGTTCCTCTCCAACTGGCTCCACCATTATACATAGATTTTCATCTCTTACTCAACAGGACCCCTCCACATCATCATCATCCTTGGACTCCTAGATTGTTGTCAGAGTTCCACTTGACCGATGTCCTAGGGTGCAATGTCACCCAGTGGTCTGCACAGTGTGTCCTCAACTCATCTGTATTTGCACCAGCATATCTGTTGACCATGAGGTGGTTTACAAGTGCATAGCCTTTGTTCCTTGTTACTGACTCCTTCTGGATATTTTATCCCTATTATCAATCCACGATCAACTCGTATGAACAAATCTATTCCTTACAAACCGACTATTGACAATTGGTTATGCTCATTTACACTGACAGTGACTGGTGCTTCTTTTTGGCGGTTAAGTATCTCCATCACCTCTGTCTTCTCGAAATCCAATTCTCCTTCTTCTATCAAATCGTTGCTTTCTGCATGTAGATCTCATAGTTTGTGTGAAATCAGATGTCATGTATCCACGAAGTCTAGATCTCCTAGAGTTGTTTCTGTCGGTTCAACATATATCTGACTTCTCGACTGACTGCCATTCCATGCTCTGTTCGATGATGATTCGTATAATTGCTTGTCGATCTGCACAAGATTTGCTTTTCCTGAATCCAGCTTGATCTGGTGGGAGTTCTGCATCGATTTCATCTTTTGGTCTGCTCAGGATGACGCGACTCAGCAATTCAATTGGCGTGGACAAGAGCCTTATTTTGTACCAGTTCTGACGGAGGCGTGAGTCGCCATCTCTCGGTAGTTTATCATAGTAGCCTCTCTTCCAATCCACACGTACCTTTCCTCCCTGCCAAAATTTGCATGCTAAGGGCTTCATCATGTCCCCTATGGTCTAGTGATCCCATTCCAGTGCTTCAGGAGGAATTCCATCAGGTCCTGTTGCTTCCCCTGACTTCTGCAGCTTGGCTGTTTGCAAGACTTCTGCTTTTGTTAGGAGACTGGCGTTCACTGGCAGTTCTATGGCCGTTTGTAGCATTCCTGAACGATGCTGTCGGTGATGACCGATTGAAGAGCCCTTTCAAGTTAGCAGCCCACTGTTTACTCTCCTCTCCTGACTCTCCTTTTGGCAATGAGGTTCCTCTGGATATCATTTATCAATTTCATCATCTGGGTCGCTCTCTCATTCATTCAATGCAGTGTGCATTGAATCTAGTTTCTCTTTTTGTTGTTCATATATGCATTGTGTTATGTTCCCTTTCACCATCTTCCTTTCCTCGATTAGTTTCCACGTATCCTTTGCAGCCATTCCTTGTCTTGTCTCTTCTTTCTTCCTGACATAGGCATTCACATTTCCCTAAACATCTCTTTCATGGAATTCCAGTATCATTCCCGACATGTTTCATCGGTGATGACCCTAATTCGTTCTGGTGACAGCAGCGAAGTTGTTTTTGTCGTTCTTCCTTCACTTTCTGTGTATAAAGTAGAATTTCGGTCTGTTCCCTGTTGCTTCAAAATATTTCGCCTTGACTTTGAAGGTTTCTTCCACTAGATAATGCCTTGAGCCAACATCTGCTTCCATTCTCAATTTCATTTCTAGCACGCAGCGTCTCGAGATTCGTCACACTAAGATGAAATCTACCTGACTTATGGTGATTCCGCCAGGTGGAATCCATGTCACCTTGTGTGTATCATTGTGCTTTACACACTATTCCGAATCACCGAATCATTGAATTCACAGACGTTTGAGAGGAGTTGCCGCAGTCTCATGCATTTCGCCGACGGCTTCTCGACCCATGATGAGTGTTCTCCCTCCTTCCAGTTAGACATTCGTTTCGCCCATAAGGACTGTGATATCTCCATTTCGATGTTGTCAATTACTGTTTGCAGTTGTCTACACAAATCTTTCTTCTTATTCTTCTTCTTGTTCTTGTTTGTGTGGTTTGTATGCAAGTAGCTTTGGGTGGTTGTTAATTTCCTAATTTTTGAGTTGAACCTTGCTGCCATTATCCTTGAGGAGATTGCTTTCCAATGCTTCAGACATCATGATAGCTACTCTCCCAGTATGTTCGTGGTTGTTGTCTGGATGATCAAAGTTGATTGTTGGCTCTCTCTCCAATTACCGATTTGGAGAGTCGACTTCCATCAGCTCTCACAATTCTCACCCCTTCTATGCCGTATCCTTTTTGATTTTTTGCACCTTGAACAGCCTTCCTAGCTTGGAACAGTGTGAGAACATTTTTCGTCCACAGTGCTCATTTCTGCTTCCATCAAAAGAACGCAAATCGGCTAAGTGGCTTGCTGAAGACTTTCATTTCGTCTCTCTGATTCCAGTGAAGAACAAATTACTTTTTACAATTTTGCTGTGAGTCGAAGTTTCTGTAGTGATTGTTTTGATCTGCAGGCATGTGATCACCAGCCTCGTGCCCAGCCTTCCCTCGTTTCCCTGGATTATGACCGGCTAGGAAGCTGGCAGACTAGTAAATTAGGCGAGGTTATCTACGCACGATGACACTTTTTCATTAGTCCATGTTTTTGTGTAGCGAACAAGTGCATATTAAGTTTGTTATAGAACTGTGAGATTCCATTACTCAACTTGCAGGGGGTAGGCAGGTAAACGACGATTTATAAACGATCCAACTTATCTTGTTCCATATACATTTCAAATTTGATATTGGGAATACGTGTATGAAATTCATTGGTCTCAAATCTATATCTGGCTATATATCATTCACCTGTTATTTAATCAGGAGTATTTGGCATTTACTCGTCGATTAAAATAAATATTTCAATGACAACTATGAGACTCACACTATAGATTTGTAAGAATACCAATTTCAGGCTAGTTCGTGACTCTTCACGGGTGCAGAGCCAATACCGCACCATCTGGTCTGCTCTTTCAGCCCTCTCAAACGTCACGGAACAACAATCTATGGAAAATTATACTCATGTGCAGTTGTGTGACGCGTCTCCTCATACTAATATTCTACCAAACTACGGTTTGAATAAAACTGATGAATAATAGTTTTACAACCGACTCTTGGTGTGGTGTTACAATTATTCCCGTTTTTATGTATGCACATGTTTTGAACTGTGTTCTTCTAGTAACAATTAACTGACACACTCGTTCCTTCTGTGAAACATGCATTGTCTCACTCTGATGTTTCAGTCTCACAGAAAAGAGAAATGAGTTTCACAAATGTGGTCCCTACACTTAAAAGTATATATTACATTTCGAACTGGTCGTTCGAGAAAAGATCTAACTGAATTACTAGAACCAAGAAAATGAGGGCGACTTTTCAGTAGAAACCTGACTGACTACAGCACGTACGATGAATTGAAGCAAAGATGAACCGGATGAACTTACATACAAGGCCTACGGAAAATGCATGAAAATGACACTCCTATGAAATTGATGCCATCCACGGTTAATTCACCAAATCAAAACGTAGCTCGGTGACTGGTAGAACTGTTAGAAACAATCCGTGCCAAGTTGAATGTCTGTGGTTTGAAAGACACCTTTCATTTCTCCAAAATATCGGAGAATCTGAACATATCGAATATATTCGAGGTGTCGTTCGACGCATCTTCCTTGTTTACAGAGATTCCTGTGAAAGAGACTATAGGAATTATTTGTCAATATGCTGACCACATAACTCACCGAAACAACGAAGTTAAACAGTTTCCACCAAAGTGTATCGAAGACATACACTTTCCATTCAACTGTGTTCTGTACTGCTAGATTGGTGGAGTGGCTACAGGAATTCCTCTCGGTGTGATTCCAGTGGACATCTTAATGGTCAACGCGAGACAAACAAGGACGAAGTTTGCAATTATTCAGAGAGACTTCTGTGTCAAGTATGTCAACGGAACACGTTCTAGGAACATGAGGCTACAAGGTGAACATGTAGCTCAACTGAATCCAGCTGTTGATGAGTTATAACGTTTCTCAATTCCTGATGTGACATTACTTGTATCTAGTTTTGTCATTGAGTATCTATCCTTGCACTAGATTTCATGGAGCCATCAAGTGTTGCACAGAGTATATGGTTCAGTGAATGAACAATTCACCATTGTCCGTTATTCATCATCATCATCATCATCAATTTTCTCAACTCACTAAGTCCTCTCGCTCACTTTATCCAAGTCTGATTTCAATAAGGTGGACAGAGTAACTGATTTATTGTTTGTGAGACTCTGAAGTAGAGTTCGTGTAACAAACTGGTTCTGAATTTCAGTTGGGCGATGATTGAATCTGTCCAGTACGACTCAGGATTCATTTGATCTTCAGAGGTCGCCTCACTACATCAAGTAACCGTAATCAAGAGATAGAATCCCCTGTGAACCAGTGTCCAGTCACTGTTAGAATGCAGACTGACAGTGACACATTCTGTGTTTATCAAGGAAACACTGGTTTGATAATAAATGGTAGTACCACAGTGCAATATATCTCTCTCTCTCTCGCAATTAACTCTGAATTGTCTAACACAAGTCCGTGGAAAGAGAATGCTGTCGAGTGATGAATATGAGTTGATGTGGAAGATACATCTTGGATTACCTGGCTAGTCATTGTCAAATATTTTTAGTTCAGTGATTCAAACTGTAGGAGGAGATTTTCTACTACTAACCTCGTCTGTCTTTGCAGTGATGCATTTTAACAGACTGACTCTGTTGTTCGATGAAAAGCACACACTTAGATCAGTCAGTCGTAAGTTAGTGGCGTTGGAAAATTGTTTTCGAATTATCATCATCTTCTTCTCCTCATGAAATGAGTCTTAATACAATGTACTGATTCAAATCCCCTTTTCCCAAATCAGTTAGTAATTTGCAATGTACACAATTTGAAGGGTGGAGTTTTCACCACAATTTCCTTCAGTAAGCAGATTATTGAGATGACAACAGCATGTGGTCTGCTTGATGCCATAAATGGCATTCAAACCAGAAAACATATTTGCATTCAATTAAATGCCACTGACTGATTGAGATGAGCATTTTTGTACCACTCATACCGACCAGTTGTGCTTGCTAGCCAGTTCACAGTCATCTGAACAGCGTTTTGTTAATTCATTCATTGAGAAACAACACAAAAGCGGTAATACTGGTGGTCAAATTCTCCGAATTTATTTTTGGATGTTCAATCCTACACCTTTTGTTATATTTCCTACACACAACTTTCGCTGTTAACATTTATTTATTTATTGATGAGTTTGAAACATTCGCATATCATGATGAATTAGAAGTGGGTCTGCGCGAAGAATACTCTTTTCCATGGAATCTCCTCAGATTCTCACAATTACAAAACGTAACATACGCGATGTAACAGATTGGTTGTGGGTGAAAAAGCAAGTAGCACTTGTGTGACAGACCCAGTCGGCTGAATGCATCCAACACATAAATATAGTGAAAAGTGAGACACGAATGATGATGAGTCACACTGTTTGCGTGCATACAGTGTGTGGAAATGAAATCGACGAGCCGGGGTGGATAGTAAGTCTGAGGGGATCAGTTTATCATGATATAACCAATGTGTGAAGTAAGACAGGTAGAGTCATTAAGGATTAGATTTTATGTTGATGAATCACACAGTGTTGTACCGATATATTAGCTGATTAACAGGTGGAGTCATGCAAGGAGAGAAGAGATTATATCAGGAATAAAGAGACAGAATAGTAGAAATGGAAAATTCAACAGTGCTGACGAATCGGAGAGGGAAGAGTATGAATGGTGCGAGGCAGATCACATTCTGTCATTTGATTACTTTGATTTCTGAAGGAAAATGTAGTTGGAATTTCATCCTCGAAATATAACCTGTAGAAATTGTGAACTAGATTCATGATGTCAGCAGTTTGCCAGTGTAGCTACCGACAAATCGGGTGCTCTGAACTGATCCGACTGTCTGGGGTGAATCAACACTCGGTAGACCGCTGATGACCTAGGCCTCAAACGAAACGACTATTCGGTGTTTACACCACCTCGATCTGTCTAGCAGGCACAACTGGTTGGCATGAGTGCTACACAAGTACTCATCTCAATCAGTCAGTAGCAGATAGTTTGATGCGAGAATGTCCTGATGTTAATTACTTCTATGTACTCAGTTTAGTGGCTGATGGTAGATAATTTTGCACAACAACAGTGGATCATTCAAATTTTGCATGGAGCGAACTGTTCAGCTATTCTCCATCGTTATCTATTCTTTCTTCAGCAGTTCTTCCTGAATATGCTCACACTAGTGGAAAGTATTATTTTCACAATGCGATAGTATTCATCTGGTATCTTTGAGATAATCTTTCGTTGTACCCGTTTTTATTGAGAAGTAGAAGTCTGCACCAATGTGAGTGACCACTGGACAGAGTTATGCTGATTTAGATTCAGTCATCGATCAGGACTACAATGAGGCAGAAATTTCAATTTCAATTTGACTTTAACTACTATTTCATTGATTATTTTTCGACAGTTCACATTGTATTGCGATGCATCTTATCTGATTCACACATGCATGGCTTAATTCTTCGTACATTTAACTGTAATGTATTAATGGAGGCGAAACACGTAGATCAGCGAAGAGTCACTTTTCGGCGAATTCATTTTCTTAACTGTACTATCCGGAATATAAATATTTATTTATACGTGTGAGTTATATTGTATGCATGTGTATATCACGACTATCAAACAAATAAACCGTTGGTTGTGCAAGTTGATCACGGATTGATATCAGTTAGAAAAGCATTGAAAACCGGCACTGCAGTACTGGACAGCTGTTTCATCCTAGTTTGCGAATCATTGGCAGTACGCACCCACTGGGGTTCGAATGCAGCACCTTCCGGTTACAGGGCGACCTCCTTCACCATTCAGCCACTGGGAACCAAATCATTGGCCGTGGTTTCCAATGCTTCTCTAACTCACATTAATCCATCATCAACTCGTAAGAACAAATCTAATCCTTACAAACCAACTATTGACCATTGGTTTTGGTTATTTCAACTGAACAGGTGGAAATTAGTAAGTTTTGGGTAGAGTTGCATAGTAGAAAATCGGTCAAGAATACTGGGTGTTAATTAAACTAGCGTAGTACGTGACAAAGGTGATGAGTTGTCACAAACAGTTGTTAAAAACGAGTTACGCAATAATATGTATAATCTGATGATTCATTTGTACTCAGGATACACATAGGAAGAAAGTAGACAAGACGAAATCACATAGCAGTTCTCAATGAATACAAGAATTATAAGCAAGTAAAGAAACAGTCAAGCAAACAAACAAAATGAAGTGATCAAAAATCAAGAGAGTTTGTGTTGATTGGGATAGTTGAGTGGTCTGAATTATTGAATGCATACATCATACAGTGAAATGGATGAAATGACCATTCGTTTGAATTGAAATACTGGTGAAATTCTACTGGCCATGTCTAAACAACGTAACTCTTGTTAGTTAATGATAATAGAAATAAAATACATAATATGATATGGAATTACTCATTACTCACTACCACAGTGCCCAAGTTTTACACACATATATATTCAAAAATAATATGAATAATAACAGTAATTTTGATCTTGTTTCATTTTGTCCATTTCCCAAACATTTTATTTCTAAACAGGTCAAAGATCATTTGTTATTTGGATGAACGCTAATCACCCATATTGAACTACATATTAACAAATAGAAAATTTCATATGTGTGAGTTTTAATCACGACAAAGTAAAGCAATTAGTAATAGTCATATTGATTATAGTCCCAACATTAATGCTATGCATATTGCGTTGACCATAATAAAACATCGAAAATGCTTTGATTTTACAGAAACTCAATTAGGCGTTGAAATTTGTTTAGTAGGAAAATCCTACAATGAATGCAGCACTGTTTAATCCTTATAGTTCTTTCTTTTGCTCTCAGAAAATGATACTGAGTTTGGTAAATATGATTGCTGAACTAATCTGTACATATAACGGTTCTAACTGGAAAAGCGTTATGCACTCACACAGACGTCTATACTAGGTATATTGATGACCCATTGGTCATTTGTGATTGTTTCAATGATTCATTCGAAACATTAATCATCCTGAATAGTGCTGACTGTGATATAAATTTGAAAATGGAGCATGAGACTCAGGTCTAGTTTCATTTCCTTGACATTTGTATCCAACATGATACAGAGGGTGTAATCGTAATGTGCATAGGTAGAAATGAGACGTGCAGGTCGATTCGTCTGAACTTCAGAAGCTTCCGTCCAATAAGTTACGAAGGAGGCGATTGCTGAGAACATTGTTTTCTCGTGTGAGAAAGCTTTGCTGTGAAGCGAAGGTAGAGGTGTAGCTATCCCATGTGGAAGAATGTCTGAGTGATAACGCATACCTACAGAAGTTCATCGACAAACATGGGAAACTCAGTGATGAAAAGGTGAATTTCAGCACAGTATTGGCAAAGTCTTCCTTTCTCCCGTTCACAGAGTTCATCCTTATCTTACATTTAAATCTCAGGCTACATTTTCGAGCGTTAACTGTTATTAGTCTCTATCTATTTGGTTAACTCGTCCTTTAACCTAACTTGATTATATCATTTCTTATCGAAATTGCATGTTGATTGATATTCACTGTTACACCGTGATTTATGAAACATCATGCTTCAGATGTCTTGCATCTGACTAAATCAGTCTAATTCACAGTATATTTTTCCACATCTTACAAGAAGGAGTTAACAATTTTTTCAAATGACTTTTATTTTACTTACCTGAATACTTTGTTGTCATCCTTGCTTCCCACTTTTATTTTATTTGAGCAACTTAATTAATATTGTGCATTTAGGTAGGCTAATATTTTTTTTGTAATTTACTCACCCAAGATTCCTTTTTTTTTATCTGCCTGCTATTATCATTAGTCCTTTTGGTTCCGAGTGGAACATGAGGCTTCAATATATATCCCCGTCTCACTTTGTCCTCTGTGTTCCTCTTCAACTGGCTCCACCATTATCCATATCCATAGATTTTCATCTCCTACTCAACAGGACCACTCCACATCATCATCATCCTTGGACTCCTAGATTGTTGTCAGAGTTCCACTTGACCGATGTCCTAGGGTGCAGTGTCACCCAGTGGTCTGCACAGTGTGTCCTCAACTCATCTCTATTTTCACCATAACATCTGTATTTGATAAATCTTCAAACGAACGCATAGAAGCCTTCGAACATAAAGTAGAATTTCTGACTGTGGAATTAATGACGCTAAGGCTGTTTAGGGAACCTATTACAACATACAGAAGACGGCGTTGCCACTCACTCAATGTACTTAAATATAGCTTACAACAGACTATGTGCTGGTATCATCGAATATTTGATCTACACGCTAAACGGTGCATACAGCCATGTGCTTTCCAGCTGCTCATGGGAAACGAAAAGGCCGGCGGTCAGTGACGACTGTAGTCGCTAGCTTACACCCGTCCCACAATCGTCTCTTCAGGGTGACAGATAAAATAATGGGGGCACAATTCCTGGTCGATACCGGCGCAGAAGTTAGTGTAGTTCCCCCAACACCCAGCAAACGCTTACAACCAAATCCATCATTAGTTCTTAAGGCTGCGAACAATTCGACGATAAAAACTCTTGGAACTAGAAGAGAGAAACTTCATTTTGGTTGCAGCACACCATTTGAGTGGGAGTTCGTCATCGCCGATATAACCTTTCCTATGATTGGGATGGATTTTCTTCAGCACTACGAATCGCTAGTCGACTTTAGTCGCCACAGATTGATAAATCGCAGTCGTAAACTATCGATTTCAGGCATCTTCACAGATGTCGAGGCTATCCGCTTTAGGGTAGCTACAGCAGATCAATTATCCACGTACGATATTTTGCTAAAGAAATTTTCCAAACTCACACATAGCGATTACTCCACAGCCTCTCCCAAACACAACGTAACGTACCATATTGTAACTAAAGGTCCACCTGTCTCAGCAAATCCACGTCGTTTAGATACAGCTAAAATGCAAACAGCAAAAGCAGAGCTCAACAGATTGTTCGATCTAGGAATAATACGACTGTCAAACAGCCCATGGTCATCACCACTTCATACGGTATCAAAGAAAACCTCAACAGAGATACGACCATGTGGAGGCTACCGAGCTTTAAATAAGCAGACGATAGTGGACAGATACTCGATTCCGCATATCCACGATTTTTTTCGTACCATGACAGATGCTTAGATACTTTCCAAAATTGACCTCGTTCGTGAATACTACCATATACCCGTCGAACCCAAGGACATTCCCAAAACTGCGTTAACCACTCCTTTTGGCTTAATCGAGTTCGTCCGTCTACCATTTGGCTTAACTAACGCAGCGCAAACATTTCAGAGATTCATCGACCACGTCTTGCACGGCCTCACATTTACTTTCGCTTACGTCGATGATATGCTGGTCGCAAGTAAATCAACTGAGGAGCACCAACATCACTTAGAAACACTCTTTACATGTTTGGCCGAATATGGGATTGTAATTGAGCCAAGTAAATGTGAATTCGGTAAGAAACCTATAAAATTTCTAAGAAATCAGGTAGATAATCAAGGCATTCGACTGATAGCAGAACAGCTTCAAGTCATAGAAGAATACCCCCATTCTTTCAAAAATTAACGCCGATTCCTTGGTCTTGTCAATTTTTATCGCCGTTTCATTCCTCACTGTGCACAGCTGGCCCAACCTCTGACAGACTTACTAAAAGGTCACGCAAAATCACTGCACATGAATACTTCAGCAGTCGAAGCATTTGTAAAGCTGAAACAAACTCTAAGCTCAGAAACTTTACTGGTACGTCGTGACGTCAACGCTCCTATAGCTATTATGACAGATGCATCGGACATCGCCGTCGGCGCAGTTCTTCTACAATTTTCTGCTGGGAAATGGCAACCTCTCTCCTTTTCTCCAAAAGTCTAGACGCTACTCAATCCAGATATAGTGCATTCAGTGGGGAATCACCAGCAGTCTATCTTGCTGTTAAACATTTTCGTCATATGGTCGAAGGAATACCGTTTACCATCTACACAGACCACAAACCTTTAACCAGAGCCATGAATGCAAGGCACGATAAGTACTCGCCAAGAGAACTCCGACACCTCGAGTTCATTTCTCAGTTCACCTCAGATATTAGATTCATCAAAGGACATCAAAACAAGGTAGCAGATGCGTTATCCCGCGTCCATATAAATACCTTAGAAAAAGAAAAGATTGATCTTAAAAAGATGGCTAGACTGCAAACTATGGACGGGGATCTGAAAAGACTAAAACATAGCACGAATACTTCCTTACATTTGCAAGATGCTATGCTTCATGAAAGCCTAACTATTACGTGTGATGTTTCCAAAGGAAAACCGCGTCCTTTTGTTCCATAAGAAATGCGAAGAACAGTTTTCTCCAAAATATATGGCACTTCTCACCCTGGCATCCGAGCGACAGCTAAACTGATAAGTGACCGATATATATGGCCAAATATGAATCATGAGATTAAAGAGTGGACCAGATCATGTTTAGTCTGCCAAAAGTCAAAAGTACAACGACATACAGTTTCACCTAATGGCCAGTTTCCCGAACCTGATGGTAGGTTCCAGCACTTACACATCGTTGGACATCGTTGGACCATTACCACCATCTAATGGCTTTACTTACATCTTAACGTGTATTGACAGATTTACGAGATGGCCAGTTGCTGCCGAAACTGTTGCAAAGAGCATTATACAAAATTGGATTTCCAACTTCGGAGTGCCCAGCATTATCACCACAGACAGTGGTGCCTAATTCGAAAGCCATTTATTCCAACAACTCACAGAACTACTGTGAATCAAGCGCATACGTACTACTGCTTATCATCCTAGCTAAAATGGCTTAGTGGAGAGATTTCATCGTCAACTGAAATCATCATCGATGGCAGTGAAGGATGATGATAAGTGGAGCGATAAATTGCCTCGTGTACTTCTTGAAATATGTTCGACAATAAAACAAGATATCAAATGTTGTCCAGCAGAATTAGTTTATGGAACCACTTTACGACTGCCTGGAAAATATTTCAACCCAACCACTGAAGTTCCAGCTGACAAAACTACTTTTGCACAACAACTGAGACAGCATATGAGCTTTTTAAGATATCATCCCCCGCCACATCACCTCAACCAAGCATACATGCCTCAAAAACTAAACAATTGCACTCGTGTTTTCATACGACATAACAGTGTAAGGAAACCACTTCAACCACCTTATGACGGACCATTTAAAGTAATAAGCAGAACAAACAAAATCATCACTGTCGAACGTGGAGGAAAACACGAGAATGTACGCATCGATCGCGTAAAACCAGCTTTCATGGAAATAGAGGTGACTGAATGTTTACCCAAGTCATCAACATTACCTAAAGTTGAGCCGCGAAATGAGTCCTGCTCTCAAGATTCAAAATCTGGTGATATTACGGCTAGTAAAACAGAAAGAATCACACGATCAGGCAGACGAGTACATTGGCCACAAAGATTTGTACAGACAATTAATTTCTAATTCATTTCCACACTTCCTTATTACTGTACTATTAACTGGATGTAAGATATAAATCTATTCTGTAACTCTACAATAACAACCTCACTATTATTCTAATAATTTTTCTGGTTTCATTGTTGCATTTTGCACAATTTTCTAAACATTTTGGTTCGTTTCAAAGTTGTTAGCACTTTCGAGTATATACAGTAGTTATATCAGCAAACTTCAGAAAACTTCAAATCCTCAATTCGGTTTTCATACCAGAAACTCTTACATATATTTTGTGTCTTTATAATTTACAATGATATTCCGAATACAGCTAATTTTCATTTACCTGCATTCTACGGAGGGGCTATTGTGGTGACGCATTTTATAACTCATCATCGTAGTATACTTTCACTATGTAATTGGACTTTGATTTGTTTATCACTCTAAAGACTGCGTGTTAACAATGGATACATTTGTACTCGCTCAACTTTTGAATTTCGATTACTGCAATAATACACGTTCAAACTCCTTCTCAAGTGCTTTTTGATTTACGTTGTGGATGTCGAGTAATCACAACGTTAGGACACAGTAATAAACGCGAAGAAGTACTAGGATATACGTGTACGCTAGTTTGATCAAATAGAGCACCACAACAACAGTTCACAGTCTTGCTTTCAGTTACACTTGACCCTCTCTGAAGCGTGTTCACAGTCAACCATTGTCATTTTCAGCTCCCTTTCACAGAAGTATTACACTCGTCTCTAAACTTGACCTATCACATCATATATTCTACGAATTTCCAGAGTGTGCTAATTAAGTTGGCATAGAACGAAATAGATAATATTTGGTAGATAGTTTTCTGTGACTATGTGGACAAATATGTCATTGTATTTCGAATGTATAATTGTCATTAAGTTCACACGTTATTCCCCGAAATGTTTTGTAACACATCTCACAATCAAAATAAGGTGACACTTTAAGTACTTTGGCTGGACACTAGTTAGCCACATTTTGAGCGTTGACTTGTTCACAAACTGACAAATCAAGGGATTCTTGTGTATGACCATCTCGTCTTCCGTTTCCCCCACCACCGAAATCGACTACCTAGTTATGCTGTCCAATCGCCGTTGTTTTCAAAGTCCATTTCCCTTTACTGTATCATCGACTTACATGCATTTCCTGGGAGTTTGAGTAGAACAACCAGCTATTCAGTACTACCTGTTTCTCATAAGTTTTGCTTTTCCTCCACTTCCACACCTTCTATTTTGTTTAGTAGAACGTTTAAATTATATTTTTGTTGTATGCAGATGGTATGAAGAGACTATTCAAGTGCTCCTGACTCTATCCTTGGCGAAACGTCCGCTGTAATCTAGGTACTGCATATGAGGTGGTAAATGGATTATACACTAGATCCAAGTGACTAATTGGACCTTAATACAAAACATCAGCATGCACTGGGTGAATGGCAACAACTGGTTAGCGTCTTGTGTAGGTTGTAGGCATATGTGCGTGTACTCACTTACTTCCCGCTAGGCGACCGTTCAATGATTGATGGGTACTTATTACCGTGTACAATATTGATGTTCATAATTATTCGTTTATCGAGAGAATCCACAGGCAACAGTTGCATTCACTGACTGACTGACTGACTAACCGAGTTTCAACATATTACTTTTCACAGAAGGAGTTGCCACAGTCTGTGTAGCACACAAATGTACACAAAGGACAGGAAAGAAAATGAGACTCAAAAGAATCCTAATAAGTAGGAATGTGAGGGAGTAGGCATAGTTTGATGAGAAACATGAGTGTTCAGTAGATATGAGAGGTCACAGACGAGGAATCCATCTTCGACGTGCAACAACGACTTCGAGCAACACCATCAATAGTCTCGCACCATTGGTTATTAACATGCAGAGGACCACAACCGTGCCGCGTAAACCTCCCTAAGTGACTGGCTAAAACCGACCGTCAAAGACCTCATCGACTGATTTCGGCTTTTGTTTGACCAACCCTGACTCTCTCTCTCAACATAATCCTGTGTCAACAAATATTGTTCATAGAGAATCGCGATGGCTTAGCATACATAACACGACCCCGTTCCATTTCAGTCTATCCTCCCTCAAAACTCCATCGATTCACTTACCCTTCTAACCTAAATCCCTTTACGCCTAACGCCAATATTACTCACAATATTCCACCACTTCATACGCGAGATCATAGTAATATAAGAACTTAAATCTTAGAACTCGAATTAACTGAGTAAATCTCTTTCATACACTGAAATGAGGTATGACTAAAGAGATTGTACACACTGTGTAGAAGAAGAACAACAGTACTGTAGTCGTTCGGTACATTTCGAGTTCATCACATTGATGTGAAAACATCCTAACTCAACAGACCAGTAGTATCATTGGTAGTACAATGACTGATAGTATTGTCATCTTCACCTTCATAATTCAAATGGTTCTCTCTGTCTTCTTCCTCATTGACATTTTCATCATCTTCATCGTCATCATATATAACAATGTTCCACTCTTCAGTTGGGATGTCACTGTCGTCCATAGTGGACAGATCGCAAAATTCAAAACCTGGTGGTAGTTGGATCTGCAGTTCTTCTTCTTCTTCCATCGGCTCAGTACTTTCATTGTGCATTGGAAAATCGGTGTGATAATCTCGAAGCCACTCTGGCGGACGGTGAGCTCGGGATATTCGACCACTTGATGTATTGGTCTTTATTACGCCACCCAGTCTAGTGTGTTCATCTCCGCCTTGTGATTTCCGAGTATTCGACTTCACAAGTACAATGGTAGATCTGGTCACATCTGTAAAACAGTAAACATTGAACATGTGTAGTGCATACCAGTATATTCACAGTAACTGGTGAAATGCAAAGATAACTATTACAATCCCTGAGATAGATTCAATCTGCTACTTTAAGTGAAAATTGTTGGATTAAATGTTACTTGATGACTAAATTATCAACGCATAAAAAGGCATCAGATCGAGTTATCACGCTCAGAAAAGGCACGCATAAACTCAGAGAAGAGAAATGCAATGAATGTACAACGAATGGGTAGACATGTATAAAGAAAAAGCAGTTAGAGCATAAGTGAGGGTTTCAAAATGTGCACGGTTGTTGACGCTTTTGAAAACACATCACGAACAGTCCTCAACCAGCAAATTTTTCCCCGTTTAGGAAGCAACTGAGTAGTATTCCTCCAATGGTGCAAATCTGACTGAGTGGCTTAATCACTCGAATTCCAGATAACAGTTTTCAGGTTCGAGCCCCACTCAACCTACCTCACACTTCGCAACTATAGAGTACCATTACTTATCACAAAATACGCGTTACTCAGCGAAGTGCATAGAAACACGTTCGGGCTAACTGAATTCTAAATCATTTATCCCACCTGCCTCCCTTAAAACCCAATCACATCGATAATGAAGCTTCAGAGCACAAAACAAATAGACTTATGTTTGTGTCTCCAGTGAGTGACTTTCACTTGGCTGTTTCCTCTGGGCTTGAATCTGGAATACTCTACAGCTAGATGATAGATGATGCCATACAGCGAAAATATCCAAGAAGCCAGTTTTCCTGCAATGAAAGCAATATCAAGCCTGGTGACATGAGATGTTTGCAATATGTTTGAAGCTACTGAGATCGCAGAAATAATGAGAAGGTACGGTAAGATGTGTTATGAAGAAGAAGAGCTGATGTAGGCCCAGATTCTTATCTGATGTGAGGAACATACAAGATCGATTTGAAGAGCTTCTAGTGAATTGGGTACAAGTCGAAATCCAAGTTCAACACTTAGAAAATAGAGGCCGGAGTTACAAACGATATCATCACAGATGTCGTCAGAAAACGTTAGAGGCATCAAGCAACATGACTACGGAGACCCGTGTGGAAGAGCATTTGAGTATTGTGTAGGTGACGTGAAAGGAAAATCGTACACAGAAATCTTACGCGAGAATAATAGACAAGAAAACGAATCGCTATCTAAAGTCAAAATTAGACCGATGGAGAAGGGATCTGCGGTGTTTCAAATGGTGATCACCAAATTCAGAAGCTAGGTGTGACTTAAAAACAACTGAACAAAGAAGTGAATAAGAGTGTTGGGAGAAATAAAGGATGGCTTTAGGACGCACTAGAAACTGAAGTGAAACAGTCTGCAGGTGAGAGACATCAGCACACAGCATCAAATAACTGGGGCGCTATTAGGCAACAGGTACACACACAATCGGAGCCATCATTTCTACTCGTGAAGAACTTTAGCACTTCAGACTTAGAAAACGAAAGCTGAAATTCTGAGGAACATGCAGTAACGAAACGCCGGTAAGGTGTTAGGAACAGTTGGAGTAACCAACACGAGTATTGATAAAGGATCCAGAGACCTCACTGAATATCCCAAGATGCCTACTGCAGAAGGCATGCAGGAAAGTGAAACTATCTGCCGACTTGAGGTAAGGTTATATTGTCGAACTTCCGTAAAAGAGCACTGGATACTGCTCGTGCAAGAACTCGAGCGAAATTCTGTTTCTGTTCACTCCACACAAACATTAAATCGTGTCGTCATGCAAAGACTCAGTGATTTCCTGAATGTAAGAATTTATCTGGGACAGGCTGGATTCACAAAGACAAGTTATTCGCTGACCAGACTGAGACACTATGTACCCTCATCGTACTATGCATAGGAAGGTGACTAACTCTCTACCACGGACTTATCGAATCTGGAAAGACTTTCGACAGCGTCGACAGTGAATCGATTCTGAAACCGCTCCAACACCATGGAGTGTAGTACCGCTGTCATTTATAGACCTTATTCAGCTTCTACATAATAACTCAGAATTCCAAGTAATTCACAACGAAAAGCTCACCACAACATTTGAAATTGAAAACAGAATGTAAACAAGGTTGACTGCTATCACTGGTGATCTGCCTGATCGTCAATATGGTAGGTGGAATCATGCGACAGGATGTGAGGGGTGAAAATTAACAACGAAATGTTACTCAAAAACAACTTGCGACTTCATGCAGTTAGTGAGGAGCTATATTTATTGTGTGAGAGCGAGTGATACTACCTGTCTACTCCAACCTTATTGGGTGGAGCGGGGTCCGAACCAGTGCCTCAATGGCTGGATGTGGTGTGAAGAATGAGGAGACATGCAGATATTGGACCGACAGAAAGTCTCTACAAAATCTTCATTTCACAGATGATTGTTGCCTGACAAACTCGAAGATATGCAAAGGGAAACCAACAAGCTGGTTTGAGAAGCAACAAAGGCGATCGTCAACAACAGTTAACAGGACTGGTAGACATCTTAGGGAAATCATCTCTTTCACTCACCTTGTGAGCATCGTCTCAACCATATGCGATACGGATGAAGATGTCAAGGCCAGCCAGGATAGGACTGGGAATGTAGAGTCGGTGTTCATTACTCTGAAATCAGTGTGAATATCTACGACTCTCACGGCACGGAGGAATATCTGAATTTTCAACACTGTCGTCGAATTAGTGCAGTTCATTTGTGGCTTAGAGACTTTAAGTGTGAGTCACCGAAGGTATGCATATATACATATATATATATATAGTCGGGAACGAATCTGTTTCTTCACGTGATTTGTTATTTTATGAATGCTAATATGTGAGGATACATACCTTCTTGGGTAAATTTATGTGACGATAAAACAATTAACACAAAGTTGTAGTCAGATTTCAATTCATATTCTCAAAGTACAGGGTGGTTCATAGGCGATTCACATCATCTAAATAGATGTAATCAGCAAACCATAACGTTAGACTGATCACAGACAAGGTCACATAAACTTAGATCTTGGTGATTATAGTAACAGAAAAGGGTGAAAAGCACAAACTTACCGCGGGCAGGAGGTATTTTGAGATCAGCGTTTGCTTCTTGACGTTGGTGTTTATCATGATGTCGATCTAACAGAATCATTGAATTCGTCGTGAATTCACAATCGCCACAATGGCACTTTAGGCGGCCCACTAATCCTCGTGACTGACGTGTGTTACGCTCTCCAGTGTGCATGCTACGGACATGCTCCTCTAAATCCTTCTTTAAATTGAATGTGAATTCGCAATAACGGCAGACGTGGAGGCGATTGACTTTCAGATCATGGGTTCTTGTAATATGATGATTCAGTTGATTGAAACCAGGAAAACCCTGTTCACCACACACTGGACATGATATTATCTCACTTCTTCTATGAGTTGTAATGTGGGCTCTCAATGATAACACATCCTTCACATAAACATTGCATGGTAAACATCGAAATTTATTTTGGAGTGTACGAGCTGTCCGACAACCCCGTCTATGCTGATTCAGATTGTATATACTATCGAAGGTAACTGAGCACCCCAAACACTCTATAGATAACTGGATTAAATTAGATCGAATTGCATATATTCAACTCACCTGTTGGGAACTTATCACCTCGAAGTACTCACGAAGTTCATGTTCCCTTGTCTGCAAATGACTAAGATACGTGTCGTGAGATGAAAAGGCTTTATCACATGCCTCGCAACGAAATATTTTATCACGATGTATGTGTCGATTCCGATGGGTTATCATATTGGTCCTTTGTGTAAACCTTTTATTGCAAACTTCACAGACATAAGGTTTTTCTCCAGCATGCGAACGTTTGTGATGTTCCATGGTTACTCTATTATTTGTCTTATAATCGCACTGATCACAATGAAATTTGAAATTTGCAGGATTTCTTTCGGGCTTCTTTGGATCAACATGGCTGCGCCGAGCATGAAGGAATACTTGACTGAGGGTCTTAAAAAACCACCCACATTGATGACACGCGTACAGTTTAACGGAGTGCTTCTGTCGCATATGTTTAGTGAAAGCATTTGCACTGCTAAGCAATGCTGAACAAGACGGGCAGTGGTAGTTTACACTATCAAATCGTTGCGATGATGCGACTGGATCACAAGGTTGGGTTTGTTGATCTGGTGTTTCAATGATTTGTGCACCTCCCACACTCGGATCGAAAAGCTGTTACAAACATGTGCGGTGGAAATTTTGGAGACTCACCTGCAGATACTCTGTGCCATCCTCAGTCACAATAGCGGTAACACCACCTGAAGCGATCATATTTTTCAATGTCTCTGTATCATCAGCCATAACCACAATCATATCTTCTCCTATGTTGGATAATCCCAATTCATTGGGCTGTAAGACTACTTGTCCATCTTGAGTTGCGCTTAGTGGTATGGCGATGGAGGCGCCATCAGCATTTGCAATATACGGAGTGGGTTTATTGTAATCGACCATTTGATCTGACACTTTCAGCTAAATTATCCTCTGATATCCCGTTCTAAAATATGAGAGGATGAGCACGGCATATTTGCTTTTCGGTGTAAGGACAAAGTGTCTAAGATTTCTTATGCCTAATGAAAGCTGGAGAATAATATCGCAGTTCCGTGGACAGTAAGATGATTCAAACAGATGCGTTAATATTTAACACACAACATGCTACTGTACATGTTACAGATATATATACATATATATATATATATATTTGAGGACTTATTTCATATTCAGAGAAAATACCTGGAACGCACAACATTGTCATTATGAAAGATACAAAAGCAAAATAGACAAAATATAATCAAATAGTGCGGAAGTAGTATTGTGATTGAAATAGCTATTCTAGACTCACAAGCTATATTGAAAGCAGTAATATTATTTATTCAAAGCGCACGTATTAATAATTATATAAATGCCCTCACAGCTCTTGTAATGACTCTGTCGTACTGTGTAAAGTGAATGTAGCAACAAATAGTTCATAAATCCTTGACTCCAAACATCATTTGAATCCACTGTCCTGAACACATCGTGTTTGGCTGGTGATCGCCAAATCAGAACTCCATTATACTCACTTTACATTCATTAACCGAGTAGTATTAGGCATACGCCGACGTCTGCACTCTCCTAAAATGCATCAAATCGTCACGTTGTCTTACGATTAACTAGCTACACAGCTCAAAATGAAGTATCGACAGTAAAGCAAACTACACAAGACAAGAAAGTTACAGTACAGCGCAGATGCGAGGAGATTCCTATGGCTTCAAGTATACAACACAAAGCGCAAACAAATTCACTCAACCACTTTCTCTCTGGTCCTGAAAATTTCTGTATCGTGTATAACTCGATTGAAAACAGGCATTCTTAGACAAAGTTAAAGAATGCCCCTGTAACCATATGAGAAGGAAAATCTACACATTCCTTAAAATCAGTAAATACAGTTATGCATTTTGGAATGCTTTAAAAATTCATTCAATCCTCGTCAGTACAAAATAAGCAGAAGTGAAGCTAGCGTTTGCCTAACAGAGAGCGCCCAGGACTTCAGTTGTTATCTGATAGGTTTAAAACAAAACATATACCTGCATATTATGATATGTTTCGATTAAATCAAAAGCAACTCACTTTACTTGAGTGAGCTCTCAAAAAGCATTTGTACAGAAGAAATGTATAAAAATAAATTACGATAAAGTGACCTTTGAAAATCAAGAGGTACTTGGTCTTGAGGTGGTTTAAGCAAAGTTCTCGACCGGCAGGCATCATAGTGACCTCATAAATGAGGCGGCGATGGGTTGAAGTTGTTTTTAATGAGATTTCGAAATTCCTGAGCATATGTCCTTCAGAGAATTACATGGAAATAATTCCGAGGAAGGTTTCTATCACAACTAGAAGCAATGTCTACAATGATAAATAGTCACATTTGAAAACCTGATAAGTACAACAAGTGAATGTGTAAGTAACTCTCTGCATGTTATTTAAGTATCAAATTCCGTCGGAGGAAATTATCACTAAAGCCACACCAAATGTTATCATTACTACTAGCACCAACTGATGGTTTTTCAGTGATTTATTTAATTTTAAGCAGCGTCACTCATATTGATAGTAAAGTCGACCGTGGTGTTTATGGAATTATTGAGTGTTGTCGCTTCTCTGTCACTTAAATTTCATCTTTTCATAACACTGCAGAAGATCTACTGGTGGAGGTAGAAACAGATGTCGCTTAACTGCAGCGGCCAACAAACACGGACTACTCTTGTCATTATCAATGTTTATCCCACTGTCTTTGTATTGACATACTGAGTTTAGTTTCTGAATAAGCGTTGTTCTGATTGCAATATGCCACCAGCAATTAGACATGATTGTTTCACTTCATTTCTCCACCTATTTCAGATGACTTCCGAGATGCTATCAGTCTGTGTTGTTATTTTGTAAGATCCAACGTTTTCAGCCCTACTTACATTTGCTTCAACTTTTAAATAGACATTACTTATTGCATTTGCATTTAGTATGGCATTCTCAAAAGTGTAAGGAATAAATGATGCAAGTACATCTACTATATAGTGGATATTGACCACTGGCTGCTAAGTACTATTTTATTCAAATATAAAATTAATAATCTGAATACTAGCAAGCTTCTTTCCTTGTATGATAATAGCATGTAACTGAAATGGGAAATATAGTGTTTAATAATGGGAATAGTAAGAGGACATTTGTTCAACAAAGAATAAATGATGAGATAATGTGCGTTTATCAGTGGTGAATTAACTGCTGAAATGCAGGTTACAATGAGAAATCATGGTTACTTAGTGGAGTTAATCGGGAAATACTATATGCATGATAGGCGAAATCGGAGAGTGGCTAAAAATGGGTATCTTTGTCATAAGACAGATTTTGTTTTATTATTCGACTATAAGTCACAGTCATTATTTTACCATTATTCAGCCAGTTTTTACCCTTGTTGTCTGACCGTGTTACTTATTCCCCCAATGAGTTTATCTGTGGTAAAATCAACTGCTTATGTCGAGGAAATATGGTGAATCAACTATTTCGTTTGGTTTTTCAGCAGCTACGAGATTCTTCTGAAAATTATGCACAAAAGGCATAAACATAATACTTACAGTAATGAATAACTACATCTGAAAAGGTTCTTGTTTTCAAGGCCATAAAAGGAGCGCATTCGAATTCCAATGTCCAATATCGCTTTCACGGCTTGTTTTATTACGTTGGTTAAGATTTGATTGACAAACTTTTTGTGAATAAGTTTCAATATCATTGTGTTATATGTTTTCCGGATTGATGGGAATTCTCATTTCCTGACTTCTTGTGTTGGTGTCCGCATCATGTGCTCTGATTGCGACAATGATTAGTGGTTCAGGCGGACTGTTTCAAAATATTAGTATCTTGAGACTGATGGGATAGTTGGAGGGTAATGTGCCGACAGTAAACAATTGACCTCAACTTCAGACGACCTTGAAACAAGCAATCAGATTCTGCTAGGGAGAAAGTGGTACCTTATTTGCAAAGAAGTGTATCTACTATATATAGGTGATAAAAATGAATGATATGGGGTTTATACCTATAATATGCTGGAAGATCTGGTCCCAGATTCTCAAAGAATTATTTATGGACACATCAAACCAATGTTTTTTCTATTTCTCCAGGTGTGCGTCGGTGGCACAGTGGTTAGGACTCTCGCCGGCCATGCACATGGTCCGGGGTTCGATCCCCTGCCGACGCACACCCGATACCTATGGTCGGCCTGCAAAATTTGGGCTACCGATATCCATGCTGAAAATTCCATACTTGTACTGAAAATGCGGTGTGGCATCAAGCTGTAATCAAAATAAAATTAAATAAATAAATATAGCAGATCCTGGTTTCATATACGCAATATACTACTATGCAAGAGCTTTGATTTTGAGATGAAAGTGTCTACTAAGATCACCAGTTATGTACAACTTGCCAACTTATACAGACTTGCTCATATAAAGTGGTTAGAGCTGAATGCATAAACATCAGTAGCCTTGCAATACTTTTGCAGCCATTATTCCTCCACATATGCATGTTTTAGTACTCCGTATGAACACATTTCTCAAAGAGAAGTCAAAAACCAAACCTAGAAGAAATTTTCAACTAGGATAATGATTAGCATTCATTTGTAATTCTGAGCTGTCTGACTGGTTTAATCAAGGTCATTTGACTTTGGTAGCTATTGTATACTCTTGCCCGTAATGGCGTTTACACAAATAGTCTACTTTAAGTAGAAGCTGCACTTTTTGGGCAAGGTATCAATCACTGGAGACTTCACATCTCAGGATGTCAATGTAGCCTGTTTTCATATGAAGAACACTACTATCTGACAAGTGGATGCTATCAGTACATGGAAATCGCCTGTGAATGATAACGGACCTTTCTCTGGGAACAGAAGTTATCATGTATGTGTGTCTTTCACCTTATCTGTGTTTGTACAGGAATTATCGTTAGTTGAAATGTTATTTCTAAGTTGATTTAATTTATATTCGCACTGACTGATGCAGTGTTGTGTAGATTCAATGTATTAAAGATATTTCAGCTTTATTAATATTGTGTCACTGTGTGCTTAGCTGACTGCTAGGCCAACAAATGTGGGTGGTTCTCATGATTGTTGCAAGTGCAGTGCAATGGAGAAGGCAACGACTCGTTTGATTTTCTTCGCTGTTTCACTTAGTGCACTGACTCGGTTTATAATACTATTATACACGTAAATTCTGTCGATTATGTGAACTGAATCTAGTCAGCTTTATTATTATCAGTCTACTGTCTGCTATACCATTCCTGCTGACACTGTATACTTAATGCTGCAACATCTTTGATCAGCAATAGTGGAGATGAATTACTCCTGGGATTTTCACCCAGTACAGATTCACCATCACTGCTGAATGTCTAGGTCGCATTATAAGACATTATTATTCCCATCAACTCAACAGGTGTGTGTCTTGCAACATTTTAAGTGTTCATCTATGCTGTTAACACTGTGCATAGCTGTTTGGAGTTAAGGAATGTTCAGCTTATACTTGATAGGTACAGTTTCCTAAATATGAGAATGTAATTTCTGTAAGATTCACAAAACCATATTCACTAGGCACTACCGAGGTTGTGGATCAATTCCTAGGTAACACATCTGCAATACTTCCTTTAATGTAAACGAAGTTGGTGTGAAGTTGATCTGCAAGTAATCTTGATGAGAGCATGACACCTCGACAGTATGGATATTTCAGATATTGTCTTAAAATTTATGTATCATCCTCTGATTTTGGAAAACATATGAGGTCTACTTATGCATACGGCGTCAATACAAAAGCCAGCTGTGGACTACATATACTTTTATTTGCATGAGGATTTTACTCAGTGTTAATAGAGTCAGTGTATTCATGTGGTATACTAATATATAAAATTATATTTCATGACTTCATGTTGTGCTTTATATTTTAGGTATATGGGTGTTGTCGAATATGAAATCAGCGCAAATGTCAGTCGGTCAAAAAAACGCTAATACCCTGTATCAAAATTTTCTTTGTAAATTAAGAAAATGTTGAATTTACTCTTGATTTCTACTTCTTCCGGACTTTTTCAGTGCGTCGCTACACTATGAGCTTTCGTAATAAGTGAATCTGGATTAATGCATTTAAGCTCAGTTAGAGGCATGGAGATTTACTATAGTATTATGAGACTGTTACTCTAGTCATTCATAAGATTTCGCATCTGTTTCTTTGCAATAGCACATTGTAAAAGCTAAGTAGGATTTAGCAAGTTGAATAATAATTCTGTACTGTTCAATACGCCAAAGTCGCGTTATTTAGCTAGTCAGAAGTTCGTAATCTGCTAAGCGCCAAGTCTATAGTACAAGCAAATGTATTAACTTAGGGTTGATAGCTACTTCATTAATCTGTTAATATGCGATGGAATCTTCAAATAGACTGTTTACTTGACAATGAGCTAAGAAAATTTTTTTATTTATTACCGAAATGCCGTCCAATCATGTGACGTTACCTAATATCCATCATTTTTATGGTCAACAACTGCAGTATTTGTGAATCTACTTTGCTAAGTATGCGGATGACCTAATTGTCTCAATGCGTATAAGCTCACAGCTAGACTGTACTAAAATGAACAGCTTTTTATCAGGAGTAAGTAAATGGTTTTGAACTGAATCATTCTAAATTTCAGACAGTTAATTTCAGTTTCCGATGTAAAAGAAAGTTAAATGAACCTGTTAATTTCTATTACTATTGTTTAATTAATGATAGTGATATAGAAATGAAGTCTGAAATTAAGCATCTTGGATTAATTCTTTCTTCTGGCCGATCCTGATCTTTCTATGTCTCAGCGATTTCCAAACGAATATTTCATCAAACGTTTCACATTAAGAAGTTAAGGCACTCAGGTACAATTCAACCCTTCCTCTTACAGTTTGTCAACTCGTGCCTCTTACCTACTCTTCTTTACTGTTCACCCTTATACTTTCCTGGATTGCCTAGAAATGACTCTGTCATACTTTGTAGGACTCTGGAGACTGTTAGTACTGCGAGTGGTCTTTCTTTGGGCCATATAGTTGCAGCCGTCATTTACGATGTGCATTTGATTATGGCAGACTGTGAGCACTCACTTTACGTGCAGCGTCCAATTTTCGTCTCTCTAGGTAAAACGAGAAGGCTCCATAATGGTTAAGATTTTATTTCGATAAATCACACAGTGTTGCGCAACTGATGACGTTTCGAGCACAAACTATTGCTCATAATCATATCAAGTTGATATGATATGATTATGAGCAATAGTTTGTGCTCGAAACGTCATCAGTTGCGCAACACTGTGTGATTTATCAAAATAAAATCTTAACCATTATGGAGTTATACTCTACCACAGTGCCCAAGTTTTATACTTATATCAAAACAAGAAGGCATTTCAGAAGCCCATATATATGCACGTCTTAATATAAAACATCCATGATACTACATTTGGCACGTATTTTATGCGGTGAAAATAGTGTCAGATACTCACTAACTAACCTTATTTGCACTAGTGAATAGACCATTCTACTTATCCTCACCCGATCAAGCTTTACTGCGATCATTCTTATATTTATAAACCTCTCTCGAATAGTTTTGACTTAATAATAATAATAAATTTTGCTTTATTCCAAAAACAGTATTAATGATACAGCAAGGAATTTTCAGCATTCAGTACAGTATTGCATCTAATTTACTCAAAAACGACAACAACAAACAAAAAAATAGATAAACGGAATAATTAATACATAATAATGATAACAAAACGTTTTTATAGGAGCTATGTAGCAATTACAGTATAGGATAAGGAGAAAAATATAAAATTATAGTAATAATAGTAATAACAACTAAAATAAAAATAGCAAAGTTATAATTAAACGATAGAAAGGGTGACACCATAGAATTACAGAAAGATGAACAATGAAAGGGTCGATTCACTATGCTAATTACATAGTAACTTATATGTTTCACGTCTAACAGTGTCTTCATCACATAAAATACGGGCTAAATACGGTATTGTAGAATTTTTGTACTTAGTGGTACGAGCATATAATTTCTTATATTGACTTCTCGTTCTACCTGATGAGATACAAGGGGATAATTGTGAATAAAGAGGGTGCAGAGGGTCTGACAGTACGGCCTTTGCCCAATTTTTACAGGAATTTACGTGTCTCTCGACTATGGTATTGGCGAGATCACGCAGTGGCAAACCACAAGCACTACTCACAGCATTTAATACCCTTCGTAATACGGCATAGTCTTTTTTAAGAAGCCCAGGAAAGATTAATGGAGAACAATAAAGTAAAATGGGTAAAATACAGGAGTTTAAAAATCGCAGAACTAAAGGTTGGCTGATACCTTGTTGTCTTAACTTTTTAATGTAGAAGGTAAGACGAAACATTTTCTAAGAGACCAATAAAATGTGAGATGACCATGAAAGGTCCGAGGAAAGAAGTAATCCAAGGTATTTAATGCTTGATTTGGTTTCAATTTCTGTACCATCTATGCTACAGGCATCATGGGAACTAACTAGTTCATGTATGTCACGTCGATGGTTGAAGGTAAAGTTAACTGCCTGACATTTGGAAGGATTTAACATAAGACCATTTGACTTAGACCACATGCTGATGTCCAACAGAAAGCTATTAAGTTTGGAGCAGTCAGACTCAGAAGTGATAGGCAGTGATACAGTCAGATCATCAGCATATTTGACAAAATTGGTTTCGTTTAAATGTGGCAGGTCATGTAAGAAGAAAGAAAAAAGAAAGGGGGAGAGGACGGCACCTTGAGGAACACCGGCTTTTGTAAGCAAAGCAGAAGAAGATTTGCCATTATATGCAGTATACTGCATTCTATCAGAAAAATAAGAATGCAACCAACTCTTAGCCCAGGATGCTGTGTGCGTCAAAGAGAGCTTATTTAATAAAAGGCCCCTAGGTACAGAGTCAAACGCAGATGTGTAGTCTAGGAAAGCACCACGAACATATTTGGCACCTTTGTCTAAACAAGAAACAACATTATGATATAAGACAACCGCAGCATCCAAGGTACTTATACCATGTTTATATGCAAATTGCTTAGGGTCATTAAAAGCTTTCAATGAAGGTTCAAGACGAAGTAAAAGTAGTTTTTCCATCAATTTTAAAAAAGGAGAAGTAATTGCAATAGGCCTAAATTTACTATCGGTACCAGAAGATTGTTTTGGTATAGGGACAATTTTAATGTTTTTCCATGCAGAAGGTAGAACATTACTGGAAAAGGAAGCATTAAAAATATATTAGTAAGAGGGTAACACAAAATATCAGCACAGTTCCTGAGGACAATGGCAGGTACGCCATCAGGACCAAGGCTTTGGGAAGGCTTAAGAGAACGGAGACATTTAAGCACATCAAGGGTATTAAAACCATTAAAATTATTGTCTATGTGATTTGTATCATTAGGAAGGATATCGTCAGAGGAGCGTATGAAAGACTTATTAAGATTATTAACATTAAGAGATTGTACAGAATTACACCGCTTACCGCTAGTTATTTCTTTAAAAAGTTTCCATAAACTAGAAGGGGTTTTACATGACAAAAATCTTTGGTTGTATAAAACATTTAGTCTGTGCATTTCGAGTTTTATCAGAGGATTTAGCTTTTTTACACCTGACTTATCATTTGTTTTGAACAACAGTTCTTTATCTCTACGGAGCTTTTTGAGATATGGAGAAGAGAAACGGTCAAAACGAGTGAATAATGTTTCTTTAGGACAACACATTTCCAAACAGAATTTAAGATAATCTGTGGTGTTTGTGATTGTGTCATTTAATGTTTGTTCTGTAAATAGGTCCCAGTTAGTATCTATCAACATGCATCTAAGTTTGCTTAGATTATCTTGTGAGTAGCATCTCCGTTGAAATTTACTGTAGAGGTGAGAGAAGACACGTTTGTGTGATTTGGAATATATTTTAGGCAGTACACGTATGATGCTCTAACTGTGGACGAATTACTGTGGTTAATTTATATTTTAAGTTATTCAGACACAGTACTGTAACAAATGCGGAGAACTCCATTCTGTATTATAAGTACTGTTTTGAAATTTATGTAAATTATTTTTATTGGACCATAATGACGCCACTTAATCCCGCTTGACCTGTTCTTCTTGCTTTAATCATGATAGAACCATTTTTCACAGAACTCATCACACGGCGCATCAGCCTTCAATGTATACCACATGCAGGCATAATGCTTATGAGCTGGGTATGCTAATCAAAGTAAACGCTTGTACGGTATATTTATCATTTATAAGATTAACTAGTATGTAAGAACTAAGATTTGACCAGTTATACAACGTTTGATATATTTATACACAATCAACGTACGCTGCTTACTTCTATGACACACTACATAAAGCTACCTTAAAGTAGTTTACCCTGAAGGTTTTCTCCTATAGCTACTACCTTAGTGAGCAAACGTAAAAGTGGAAACCATGAGAATTTTCTTTGTAAAATGATCGTCTCCTAGTCGAAAAAAGTAAATGTATCCTAATCTCCACGAAAGCGTTTGGAGGCATTTATCCTATCACCTCAAATCACTTACTATATGCATTCACTTAAAAAGTAAAATTCAACTTACTTTTTGCCTATATCTAAGGCTTCTGGAAGACTGGGCGGTAACCAGTGGCATGACTTTCAACCTGAAAAAGTGCAAAGTAGTGAAGTTACGCACCTGTAGACTGCAGAATGCAAGTTACACCCTGTGCAATGAAAGCTTGTCCTGCTCAACGTCGGAACGTGACTTAGGTCTAGTTCTAACGGAGAAAATGGACACAAGCGTAAATTACACGGGGGATGTAGCGAGGGCATATGCGGTCATACACTTTACACATAGACAATTAGGTGCACTCACTCCTGAGTTCTTTCTAAGGTTGTATAAAACATACGTTAGACCGCATCTTGAAGTGCATAATATCATTGCACCCCCACTGCTTAAAAGAGACGCCAACCTCTTGGAAAGAGCCCAACGACGGGCAACAAAAGGAGTGGTTGGTCTCCGAAATAAACCATATGACGAAAGGCTGAAGAAATTAGACCTATTCACACTCAGTTACCGTCGCCTGAGGGGGAATTTAATTACTGCCTACAAAATAACAAATGATCAGAATCACCAAAACAAAGGTGTTCTGCCATTGAGTAGGTATAGGCTTCCTCGTGGAAATCCTAGAAGGATAGCTCATCAGAGGGCAAGGACCCGAGTGCGCTCCCACTTCTTTTCCCTGCGGGTTTGCCGTCCCTGGAATTCCTTGCCGGCAGACGTAGCTATGGCACCATCTGTGGATGCCTTTAAGCGAAGGCTGGACAACCATGCAGCGACACAAGGACTTCATCCAAATGGCCTATCCCCTTGAAATCGCACACACCATTCAAAGGTAGACAATTAAACTGGTCGTTTTACTTCTTCACATTCCCTTCAGTCTTACTCTCCTGACAGCTTTAACTACACCTATTATTATTATTATTATTACTATTATTATTATCATTATCATTATTACTGGTATATATATATATATATGTATACCGGTTGACTGACTGTTGTTACGTTTTCTTATTCTTTCTCTGTCTGTTAGTCTGAATACCTTTACTAATTATATCTATTATTATTATCTCTTTTCTATTGACGATGATACCGAAAGACTAACTGGTGAAAGGATCAACTCCATTCACAGTAGTAACAGTCTTAACACACTTCATACTACAAACCCCATATAATTAACCCCAGCACTACTCCTGTTGGAGTCAACCAAAGCTACGACAGTCCAGTGGTGGGACGAGCTACACAGACGTTTACCAAAGATCAGGAACCTCTACCTCACAATCAAGAGGCGAGCACAAAGAAATCAAATTGGTTTATACTAGCTCGTAAAAACGATATTGGATATTGGATCTTAGCTGCTGTTGAATAATATGATGTTACCTAATATCCATCATTTTTATGGTCAACAACTGCAGCATTCACATACCTACTCAATGGATATTAAATAAATTACGCCTCTATGCGTCTAATTACAACATTATTCCCTATTAATTTGATGTGTTTACACCAAACAAGTCTCATACAATCTCCCACAAATGCCAAGCTTTCTAGTATCACAAGTGTTAATGAAACCTGCTTCCCTGCTTTCAATACAAATGGTGTTCTAAAATATCCCCAGTGACCATGTAATAACAGAAAGCAAGAGTCAGGCAACAGATATTTTAAATAGGAGAGCGTCTCCTCAATGACCTTGAAATAAGAACGTTTTCAAATGTGGTTGTTTATTATTGTAGACACTACTTCTGGTTGTGGTTAGAACAATATTCCCGGAATTATTTCTGTGTAATTCTCCTCATGATATATTTGCAGAAATTTTAAAATTTCATTACACAACTTCAACCCATCACCGTGTCATTTATGAAACTACTGCATATAATAATTCTTGCTAATCTGCAGTAACCTTTAGCGAATTTATTATGCAAAAAGGCAAGGTTATACTTATTCCAGGATTGCCTGGATGGGGGCTGACAAATGGATACTGGGAAAGTGCTTTAGATACTTCTATTTGTCCAGGAAATCTCTCAATATTGACTGCTAATCCCAGTCCGGTAGCCTCTCATCATGACAGAGCATGTGAAGTGTTCGCACAACTTACCGGTACAGTTGTAGATTATGGACAGGAACATTCCAAGAGTTTCAAACATTCTAGATGGGGTAATGATTACAGCGGAAAGTCAGCACTCTTTCCCGAATGGGGAAGTTCAAGTCCTGTTCATTTTATATGCCATTCTGGAGCTGTGAATACCGTCAGAGTGCTTCAGAAACTTCTCGAAATTGATTTCTGGAACAGGAGAACCAGCGCGGAATGGATTCTGTCAGTTACTTCGATCAATGGCGCACTTAACGAAAGCGCCCTTTCTGAAGTTATTAATCGAGAAGTGATTCACTTGGTAAGCAGAAATTTCTTCTGCGAACAGTGCAAAAATCAAGGTTGTTCCTTCTGCCTTGGGATAAGAGTTCAAAAAGCGGCGAAAATACTTTGTCGATCTGTTATATGGGCAGCGACGTCAAAACTAAAACTAGACTTGGATCAGATACGTCTAGCATTGAATTGGCCTACAGATCACTGGATACATGATGATAGCGACGACAAAGAATCAATATCGAATGAAGGAGTTGTAAACAGGCTTAAGTCGAGCTTAAAATGTGGTATGTTTAGTTCAGGTGACAACATAATTTATGACCAAACACTAGAAGGTATTAACAAACTCGAAGAATTTTTCAGTTCCTCATCAACAGTTGGTCATCCTTTAGAACGCTCACCGAAGTTTGTTTATGACAAGACATTTTACCTTTGTTTATTCTCCAGTGCGACCACGTCGTCTACTCTTTGCATCCCACCGGAAATGTCTCCGATCTTATGGCCATTTTCTGCCATTCTTCTGGACAAAAACAGAAGTGAAAGACTGGAAGAAAGTACTAAGATTGTTATTCAAAAGATTCAGTCTATTAGTGATAGCGTAGATCCCATCAGAGACAATGACGGCATGGTCACAGTAATAAATCAGTGTGTACCACGGGGAGCTGAGTCATTAGTCGAAGTGTTCCCTGAAAAAGCTGGTTGGACGTCGAAAAATGCAAACTTACGACCAGGAGTATGGTATATTGATATCGTTAACAAATGGATAGACGGAACAGAAGAAGTTGCCTGCAGATCAGAGGCAGGTTGTGAAAGTACAGGCGTGGATGTTGTTTCCGGAAATCAGAAGCGCAAAATTTTATGGGATCATTTCGATGCCTGCTGGTCGAGAACTTTGCTTAAACCACCTCAAGACCAAGTACCTCTTGATTTTCAAAGGTCACTTTATCGTAATTTATTTTTATACATTTCTTCTGTACAAATGCTTTTTGAGAGCTCACTCAAGTAAAGTGAGTTGCTTTTGATTTAATCGAAACATATCATAATATGCAGGTATATGTTTTGTTTTAAACCTATCAGATAACAACTGAAGTCCTGGGCGCTCTCTGTTAGGCAAACGCTAGCTTCACTTCTGCTTATTTTGTACTGACGAGGATTGAATGAATTTTTAAAGCATTCCAAAATGCATAACTGTATTTACTGATTTTAAGGAATGTGTAGATTTTCCTTCTCATATGGTTACAGGGGCATTCTTTAACTTTGTCTAAGAATGCCTGTTTTCAATCGAGTTATACACGATACAGAAATTTTCAGGACCAGAGAGAAAGTGGTTGAGTGAATTTGTTTGCGCTTTGTGTTGTATACTTGAAGCCATAGAAATCTCCTCGCATCTGCGCTGTACTGTAACTTTCTTGTCTTGTGTAGTTTGCTTTACTGTCGATACTTCATTTTGAGCTGTGTAGCTAGTTAATCGTAAGACAACGTGACGATTTGATGCATTTTAGGAGAGTGCAGACGTCGGCGTATGCCTAATACTACTCGGTTAATGAATGTAAAGTGAGTATAATGGAGTTCTGATTTGGCGATCACCAGCCAAACACGATGTGTTCAGGACAGTGGATTCAAATGATGTTTGGAGTCAAGGATTTATGAACTATTTGTTGCTACATTCACTTTACACAGTACGACAGAGTCATTACAAGAGCTGTGAGGGCATTTATATAATTATTAATACGTGCGCTTTGAATAAATAATATTACTGCTTTCAATATAGCTTGTGAGTCTAGAATAGCTATTTCAATCACAATACTACTTCCGCACTATTTGATTATATTTTGTCTATTTTGCTTTTGTATCTTTCATAATGACAATGTTGTGCGTTCCAGGTATTTTCTCTGAATATGAAATAAGTCCTCAAATATATATATATATATATATATATGTATATATATCTGTAACATGTACGGTAGCATGTTGTGTGTTAAATATTAACGCATCTGTTTGAATCATCTTACTGTCCACGGAACTGCAATATTATTCTCCAGCTTTCATTAGGCATAAGATATCTTAGACACTTTGTCCTTACAGCGAAAAGCTTATCTAGACACGTGTGAAGTACATACTTATGAACTGTGGACTGAATGCTTAATCATAAGAATGCACATGTGGTTGTTATTCAGAAACATCTGAGCATTGGCGTATTAGCTGATTATTTTAGGACCAATTGTTTGTCCGCAGATAAAGGTACTAAAAACTAGCACCATTTTCAAAATAAAATTTTAGAACATAACGTTCTCAGCACTGTTTTATTGTTTGTTAATTTCTAAGAGACACATATAAATGGTTTTATAAGTATTGGTTAAAGTCGACCAGTTTACATTTTCATTATCACATTGTGTCAGAAATACTACCGTAAGTTCTTACAAAACATCAGTTTTCCTTCATAAGACCACTAAGCTAAAAGTACCTAAGCAAAAAAGAAATACTTTCTACTGAACGCCACCGTTAATTTGTTACATGAGTTTCCTAAAGCTGATAAAAAGTCATACTAAGTCTCCATGGCAAATTCAACTCCTACGCAAAGTTGAAATAATTAACTACTTCTTATTTTGATAACCAAGAAAACGTAGAATATTTCGAAGATAAGAATGTTCGGATAAAGCTGCAGAAAAGCATATAGCCTGACAAAAATTCAGTTGTAAACTGGTTAGACATTTCAACCCATGAAGATTAGAAGTTCCGGTAGCACTTGCTCTACAATTATAAGTTTTGTTTTATGCCATCTAGTGCCTTTAGTGACAAATATTTAGAGTCTCAAAGGAACCTCACAGCAGAAATCAAATTTTCTTAAGAAATCTGATTTAGTAATATCCAATAAAATTAAATTTTGGAACCACAAGTAACCGAGATTTTGCTGTAATTTTGATCTTAATCACATTTTTGGTTGTTATTTTGTTTTGAAGTACGTAATAGGAAATTAGGTCTTAGACAACTTAATTGGCGAAAACTGATAAGATCTGTTCAGTGCTGATGATTATCATGGCCAATACCTTGAAACACTATTTCTTTATTTAAAAGTCTGGATTTCTGAAAAAAATCACCTGGAAGTGGGATATGATGGAGGACACTGGAATGTCATATTTTTAATGAAGTTTCTTTCATTGATCATAGACATTGTAAAAACACGGGAAAAGAAGTGAAAACTAATGAACACTTTGTATTGAAAATCCAGGAGCAAGGTTGCATGCTTATTAACATTCACCAGCATGATGTATCTGCAACCACGAAGGAATTGATATTCCCTTAGAGTTTGGAATCTGCGTCACCTAGTGCAGCAGTTTAAGATGTTATTTGTTATAATTAACTGGCTGTATAACTGTAATGGGCTTACTGCCGATTACCTCGGACCATATAACACTAATTCAAAAAGTACATCGATACAGTGAATCTCATAGATTTGGGACCATACTGTCCGTCGGCTGATATGCTTCAGTTAGCAACATTTAAGACTACATACATGGTGCCAGTAAGTAAAGCTTCGTTTTTATTCGGATACTTTATGAAACAGGATTAAAATAACTTTTCTTATTTCCATATGTGTAACAAGAAACATTTTGTAGGTAAGATGACGATGGAGGTTAGAATTAGCTTAAATAAAATATGAAGATGACGAATTACTTCATTATAAACTTCTTAATGCATTTGATCGATATCTGTTGTCTGTTTACATTATACTGTAATTCAGGATGTGGATTCTTCATTTTTTTGAAACACTTTTCTGTCAGACCATCTAATCTTTGTATTCATATCATTTCAAGGTTATAAAAATATTCTCACACAATTTTTCTTGCTTGTGAATAGCTCGTTTTCAAATGAACACATTTTGATATTCAAGTATTGTTTTGTAGGGATTTGGTTGATTAGTTACAGGATTTCATCATAAGCTGACATTGGTTAGAGAACCATTGGAAAACCTGGGAGTACTGGACAGCTGTTTCGTCTTAGTTTGGGACTCTTCATCAGTACGTACCTACCGCCAGGGTTCGAACCCAGGACCTTCTGGGTACAAGGCGAGCTCGTATACCATTAAGCCACTGGGACCCGATCCAATGGCCCATGAATTCTAACTTTTGAGTGAAATCTCTACAACAATGTTTTAAAGGAAGATGGTCATTTTACCTACTACTTTCACTTTTTTCAGCATCCAGAGAATCCATAAAGTTTACTAGGAAACAAACATATATTATGGTAATAACGTGGAATTTCTTTATCTAGTTATTTAAACTGTAAGAATTGTATACCTTTTCTATTCTTAGCTATTCTGTTCTGTATAGAAATAAGGCTAAGCTTAGGAAGGGCTTAGGAAGATGAATAAGCATTCAGGTCGTCAATTGTTTCTACCCATAACTATACTGCATCATACTAACAAGGTGGAAAACAACTGAAAATGTAGTCACATAGTTCTATACAACTAATTGTCTTTATAATTGCATTCATATGTGGCCACTTTTTTTATATTTTCTTGTTAAATCTTGAATCCTGAGTATCTAAAATATCTTGAATAGTTATGACGTATCACTTACCAGTAGTAGTGTTTGAAACTAATGCAATCTTTTTTTGAATGTGTCTAGAAATAAGTGAAATCAGCTTGATTTTGGTTTTATCCCTCCTGGACAAACTTTACACAGACAAAGGTGGAGTCAATAAGAAGAGAATTTCCCCTCAAAATTGTGCTACTCACTACATCTCTTTATTCATCATATTTCTATACACTGACTAATACAGTTCGAATTTGTTTGAACAATGTGAAAGTGGAGACATTTTGTCTGTGTGATGAATTTTCCTGAAGGCCTACTTTCAGGTATCAAAACCACATACTTACTGTAATAAAAATTAATTCTTATAGATGATTGTAACCATGTTTACATTTAAGTGTAGGGAGTAATTGTATTAAGTGACTTCAAACTACTGTTTGTAGCATAATTTGTTCATTCTAAGCATCCGTTTACTCATCTTAGTTACCTATTTGACGTCTTTTTATTGACTTTTAAAGTTAAAAAACAAGTTGTTCAATCAACATATTGTAATAAGCGTCTTGTTGTTTTAAGTAACTCCGCCACAAATATATGCACAATATTCGTATTCAGTACTTTTGTTCATCTGTCTTCATTTCTTGTTAATACAACAAGAAATCCTTAGTTTTCAAGAATTAGTTTTTAGGGATTCTATTCTAAATTGATGAATTAGTAGAAGTTAGAATTCATGGGCCATTGAATCGGGTCCCAGTGGTTGAATGGTTTACCAGCTTACCTTGTAACTGGAAGGTCCTGGGTTCGAAACCCAGTGAGTGTGTACTGTAGACGATTCCCAAACTGGGATGAAACAGCTGTCCAGTACTCCCTGATTTTCAATGGTTCTCTAACTGATATCAATCCGTGGTCTAACATGGAACAAATCCTTAGTGTCTTGATTTATTCGTTTAAATGTCGATTAGACTGTTCTAATGAATATGTCTAATATTCTGTTTTTCATATTTCAGCAATTCGACACAATTAGAAGACCATTATTAACAGTTTACTTGAGGAATAGCATCACTATTGAAGTAGCGTTGATCATCATATTGGATTTTAACTTCAGCCACTTATTGTTTAAGCCATATTTGTCAAGTGACATTATGGTAGGCTGATGAATGTGGAATAAAACTAATCCAATCTTGTTGATGTCACAATAGTTTGTTATCAAAGTTTTATGTAAATGTTAGTACAATAGATTTCTCGGTCGTATATGCTATACTTGTAATAATTCAAGTGACAAGACATTCATCATCCGATTGTATACACTAAATGTGACGAAACAGACTAATTTCGAAATTTAAGGTGAATAATTATGTCAAATATTAACTACTTTATGCATTCTGTAATATTACAACAGTTCTGAGTGTAGTCATTAAATGCCTCGCTAGCTTAACGTCAGATTTCAGAATCTCCTGTTTAGGTATACTATCCTTAAGTGCCAAAAAACGTAGACTACGCTTTATAATCATAGAAATATGGTTTCAGGTGGCCTTCGATTGGCAGACTACTATTGGTGCACTGAGGGGAGATTGAAGGTCAAATGAAAAATCTGGATCTAGGCTTGATTTGAACAAGAAGCTTTCAGATAACTGCCGTTGGTGCTCTACCAGCCGACCCACAAGGTCCAGTAGTTCACCAGGTTACTAGCTAACTATGCTTACCTAGTAATTCCTATCCTGCTAGTTTTAAATATGCTCCGAGCCACATTTTTATTTCACCATCAATTGTCATTCACTACATCTTTTATAATCTAGTTATCAAAGGTAGATAATCGTGACATGAGCTTTAGATTTATTTGAAATGCTTTCAGAAAGATGATGAGTAGTTTTTTAAAAAAAAGCATAAGACAGGCTGATTAAAATAATAGAAGAGGATATTTTCACCTCTGGTTGTTAGACACACACTTAACATTTCATGCACTTAAAGATTGATTGATTTATTATTGTTAAAAGAAAATAATTCATCAATTTCTTCATCGTTTTTGAAACTACTTGCTTAATTATTTAATGCCTGGTGTGACTTTTGCCTTAAATAACAAGAGAGATATTCATTATAAGCCACACTATTATTGATTGTTTTTATGGTAACTAATAGAAACTAATCTATCTAAAACCAGGTCGCTTAATATCACAGTGATACACAGAGATTTTCTAAAGGGTGAGGTAGGCAAATGTGATAGTATTATTGGTCATTCGATGAATTGGTAAATAAATATTCTTATAATTGAATGTATTTAAATTCCATCGATTAATTCGTGAATGCATTAGTTAGCCAATCAACAATAAGTATTAATCAATACTAGACCATGTATCTGAATATTTTTCATTTGTTTTAGATATACTTATTAAGTTACTTGACTAGATTTCTGCCCTTTCAGTAAACAACTATTTTACTAATAGTTTGGATGCTTATGAATAAATGGTTGGTTAACAAATAGCCTGAACTATCAAATGTTGAGTTATTTTACACGATCTCAGCATCCTTGAAGTATAATGTGTGTTCAGCATTTCCTTTGAGGATTTAATTAAAGGGTTGAGGCGTGTGAGACTAGGGCGAGATGATCCCTCGGTGCTATTCGCTTTCCAGAAATCCTGTGTCTTCTACTGAATTCAGTTAACGTTTTTCACACTACTAAAACCAGAGAAATAAACTATTTTATACTGTTCCACAGTCCGATCTTCACATTATGCTGGCTGTAATGGTTCTTCAGCTTATTGCTATCTATGAAAACTATTTAGAAATCGGTAAAGTATCCTTTAACCATTCACAATCAAACTAATAGACTTTTCAATATAAGTTAACACATGACGGTGGCTAAAAGCAGAAGTATAACATGAATATGACGAGGTTAAAAGAAATAAATATTGGGTCTTAATTTGCTGTTTAAAACTCAGAGAACTCTCTAACTGGAACAATAAGAACTTAGGAATAGTCACTGATAAGCAGTGGAAAATTGAAAAGGTTTTCATATGAGAATGATTGTTGAGACTTCTGTTTTTATGTTTTCCACCCGAAATTGGAAGATACACGTATAATTTTTATTATCATAAACTTTTTTCTTTTTGTGAAATTACTAAACTATTTAAAAACAGTTCAGAGCGCACCACGATGAAGCGCCACTCTAGAATGGTGGACACTGCACCAAATGTAACATTAGTTACTCCATAGAGTCCAAACAAAAACTTCAACCCTGTAGACAGAAATGTAACTTAATATGTACTTATAATACTTATTGAAGAGTAAAGGAATTCTGACGACACTCATAAATTATTCCTGGTGGATAAGCATCGAGAAATGCTTTGGGATCATGCTGCACTGATCCCAAAAATTATTATGGTTCTTTTGAAGAGATTCCTGTCGAATCTTACTTAGGCTGAAATTAAGTTCATTTATCAAGATTCGTTCAAAAAATCCTTTACAGGTAATTTCATTTACAATCTACACATTCAAGTCAATTTATACTTCACACTATTTCATCACTTTACAAAGCAGTTGACCAGGTGAAGATCAACTAATTTGTGATAAGGTTATTGTGTCAGTGACTCGCTGAAGGATAAAGTTGTTTGAAGTACTAGTGGAAAGTCATGATGAGCAGGGCCTTCCGAGTCGAGCATGAGAACAGATGCCCACCGATTATATCATCCAGCCGTTGCGCTATATCGCAAATTGGGAGAATTGTTGGGCCATTGGATTCTGTCCCAATGGTTGAATGGTGACGAGCTCACCTTGTAACCTGAAGGTTCTCAGTTTGACCCTAGGTGGGGTTGTGGCTGTGTACCACTGCAGAGTTCCAAACAAGGACGAAACATCCATTCAGTACTTCTCGGTTTACGATGGTTCGATGAATGCAGTCAATACGTGTCAAAATTACGATCAGTATGTTGTTATAGTCGGCTGTTTGGAAATGAAATAAGCTTCCAGCATTTCTACATTTTTGTTATTTGATTATTAGTTTACACATTCTCGATTACTGATCAGTTAATTAGTTTTAAGGCAACACTTAGGGTAAGTAATGAATAACCTTTTTATGTACCAGTCTCCCTCCAAATGCATGAGATAGTGAGGAGAGATTTCATCTCTTGAAAATAATTCATCAGCATTTAGTTAGTGTTATATGCATAAGAGAAAGCTGAAATTAATGAAAGTTTAGCGTCTTCTTACCTGATTGTAATATACCTGTTATTTCAAGAAATAACCTCACAGTTCCGAACACTACTGTACTGCTTTTTATCAGATAGTGTAAAAATAAGGAGTCAATGAAAAGTTAAAACAGAGAGTTTGTATTGCTACGAAAATCCAAGGCAAGCAGAAGAGCCATTCAATTATATAATAACAATACGAGCAAGTGAATACGTAACCCTTAAGTAAGTTTCGACATTAATGAATACACAAAATATATTATGATTGCTTAAAGATATTCACGAGGCATATACAGACAGTTCAATGCCTGTTATGGGCTCTATGAAAAAGTAGCTTTCCAACTGGTCAACTGTACAATCACTGGAAATTTTTCAGAGGTAAGATGAAATGATGCAAAGCTGAATATTATGAATTCTGTTATAAAGGTATTGGAGGTAGATTAGCACACTACTGAAAATCATTGGTAGTAAAGGAGTAGTCACGCTGACCTAAGAATGTAGCTAACCAGAATGGAAACAACCCATTGCTGACAAATCCTAATAAGCTACCATATTTATGTGGTGTAAAATCTCCGAAATTTGTTTATTCAGATATTCATTGTCCTTTAATGAGGAGATCTTCTGCTGCTACTTTAACTGTTCAAAAGTTCTTTCCGTGATATCACATAATACATTAATTTAGTTGGTACAGGGTAACTAACCAAATCATTAAGAAAGCCATTTTTCCATCTATCCTCTAAATGTAGACGTCGCTTATTAGAAATAATAGGACATTTATCTATTCTAGATGACATGGACTTTTTCACTACATAAGTACTCAACTAGGTTACATTCTTCCATAGGCTTAACATTGAAAACTCTTATTCTTCAGTTCAATCTAAGAAAATATGTTACATTCAGATATTTAGAAATCGTCTCTTCACCAGAGCTATTTTGTAACTATCAAGGAATGACAGTCTTCCAAAGGAAATTCATACTGATTCTCTTGAATTAATTAATAAATTAATTTTGATCATAAATACACTTTTAGAACATTTGTTTTGGCTCTACAATCATTTTTTTCTAACTAGATAAATTTTTCATTAGTCTATGAATTCATTGTTTACGTTTTCGGCTTGCGTAAATGTATTCCGTCTTGTCAGCATGGGATTTCACCACTAAAATATACACATGACTGAAATGAATTCTTTTTTTTTTCATTTATATTTCAAAAACACTTGGAATCTTTTTCATGATTTAAAAAAAAATTAGTTTTACTGGATTTAGAATAGTTCCATTTCAATCACATTATATTTTCAGCTTTGTTGACAATTTGACATTTTGAAAATAGTCTCCGACATGTTAATCTAGTGTATTTCAATTCTTCTAAATAATGAATTCTTTGTATGCATTAGCTAAATTAAGATCACTTAAAATGTAAAACAGAAATAGTAATAATTATTATTTAGATCTTATTAAAACAGCTTTGCAATCAAGTAAGGATGTTAACAATGGTGAATAAAGTTATATGAAAACTCGCAGTTTTAACGCACTCACTAGCTTCAACTACTGAGTTTTAATGCACTAAATAACCATGGTAACTGTTGAGCAAATTAAAAGATGAATACACAGCTGATGCAAATATTATCTAACATTCCAAATAGTAGGTATAACACGGCAGTTGAAAGTTAGCTCAGTGAGTAATTCAGCCTGTAACCAGAAGGTCCTGGGTTCAAACCTCAGTGGGTAAGTTCTGACTAAGAGTCCCAAACTAGGACGAAACAGCTGTCCAGTACTCCCAGGTTTTCCAATGGTCCTCTAACCGATATCAGCTCATGATGAAATCGTTTAAACCATTCAAATCAAATCCCTGCCAGTCAACACTTGAATTCAACTTGCTATTGGTGTAGAAATCAGTACTTAGAACAAGAAAACTTTATTCACATTGTTAGACTCTTGCGGTAATCAATAATAGAGTCTATATCTATTAGAGAATAATTTATTTGATATTATATACGTACAGTAACAGCGGAAGTGTTAATGACTGACAATATATCAAGCTCTATTTATTGTTCATAAGCTTAAAATAAAGTTTCACTGTGGAGTGTAGTAAATGAATCAAAGAACTGAATATTTAATTTGGTCCTGTCACTCTGTTCCGTTTTTATTCTGATATCGATTATTATTTATTTCAAGATATAAGGTCTCTGTGACTACAGTGCTTAGCTTGTTGTAATATGTCATATAAAGAGACTTAGTCGGGTAGAAACTAAGATAAAATTGAATAAGTAAATTGAGCGGAAATGAGTAAAATTCAACTGAAATTGAACGAGAATCAAATTAACAACAGCTGTAAACACAAAGGTAGAAAATTAATAAGAGGTGAAAGAAGTGAATAATGCAATTAAAAATAGAGATTACTTATCCGGTGTTAACACAGATCAGGTCCATTGTAGATCTAGTGACTGAATAAACTTCTTCCGTATACAGAATTCATGATTTAACATGTGAATTGCCATTGATTCTGTGGTTTGAAGAAGTTAGATTCGTACTCTGCATTCTGCAGATAAATTTGAAGTTGGTTTGTAGGTTAGCTTGGTGTTCAGGTTAGATCAGGTGTTCCAAGTTAGTGCTGCCGGGGGGATCTTTTTTCTCCTTTATAAAACCATGAGGGTGAGTGTCCGATGATAAACCTGGATAGCAAACGCTAGGTATGGCCGATATATACCTAACTGCACAGGAGCATGTGAACTGATAAGTAAATTCTACTCACTACCGTCAATTAGCATACGTCACTCAATTTACTTAGTTTTATCTTTGTTTTTACCCCTATTAACGCTTCCTATATTACGTCATTTATTATCTAAAATCTACACTTCTGTTGTAATATGTATTAACTTTTAAAATATTCAATGAGAAGAAAGATTATTCCGACACGTGAATCAATGTACTCCGCTATTCAAGTTAGGATTTTTGAATATATATTTCTTACAACCTCTTAAAACGCTTTGTTTTTATATCATTTACATCTTATTAGAGACATATTTCAACGTCTGACTGATTGATGAATCTTCTTCTTGTGATAATGGTGGTGCATTTCTGGTAACTTTATGAATTATCCTACCAATGTACCGTTGTTTTTATGCCTCCAGTAAATTTAAAAGATGCTTTACCATCAAACATTAGTGATATCTGCCAACTCCTAACTACAGTGCCATAAAGTTTTCTTGTTTGAAGGTAACAAATAATTTTGATCAACGAACAATATTTTTAATTCATGGAAAATCTCCATCAGGGCATACAGAAAAATGAAAACATGAGAGTCAGACAAATATTTTTTTAGATTCTTTTCATTTACTGCAGTTGTACAATTGTAAATATATATAATTACTTGTAGCACTTTATCCAATACTTTAGCATTTAAAACACGAGATTACTGGGTATTTATTTTTATTTTGATTACCGCTTGATTCCACACCGTATTTTCAGTACAAGTATAGAATTTTCAGCATGGATATCGGTAGCCCAAATTTTGCAGGCTGACCATAGATATAGGGTATGCGTCGGCAGGGGATCGAACCCCGGACCATGTGCATGGTCGGCGAGAGTCCTAACCACTGTGCCACCATCGACATATAATGATGTAGTAAAGATGAATTATTATAAATAATGGTTTCCATATTAGAAGAAAATGTTGTGAAGTAGATTTTTGTCAAAATGACCATAGAAATAGAAAAATGTTACAGTTTAGGGTGATGCAGATTGATAGGAAGCGGCTAACGAAATTAACATTTTAAGTCAATGGCTGCATAGGTAGAAACGTTTATTCCTCAAATCTGGATTTAGTTTACGTTGTAGACAGAAAATAAACTCATTGGATAGCCCTGTTAAAGCTTGAGCCGATTGCCAACCAATCGGATCTAGATGAAATTGAATGTGGCCAAGAATGTACAAATATGATCTGTTTATTCTCATTAAAGGTCCATTGCCATGTCTCTTATCTTTTCCCCCTTACAACCGCATATACGTAAACATTTTTTAGAGTTAATTTATTATTTTGATTTTCAATCAGTTTAAAACAGACGGATTAAAGCCAAGAAAAAAGGATCATTTTCTCAAGTTTCTTCCATATGCAAAACTCTGGCCGATAAATTTTAATGGCCAAATTTTCAGCAATACAGATTAGGCAGACACATCGTGATTGCAGCTTGTTATTCTTTGTCTTATGATAATTTTAAAGAAAGGAGTTGCAGAAATGAAATTACTTGTGTAGAGAAGGCGTTTAGTTATTGTAATTCTTACAGACCCACTTCTATCTCTTCATAACCATGCACAACAATGTTCCTGAACCCATTTGGAATAATCCCGCATTAAACAACTGAAAAAGCTAGCACAACAGGAGCAGGTGAACTGATTAAGTGCGAGATCGTGTCTTTAAAGTTATGGGAAAGTAATAGTCACCTGGAAAACACTACTGTTAGAAACGATTGTCATTTTCAGGAAGTTTGAGACGCTTCTTTTAGAGATATTAGCTGCCAGATAACCTCTGAACCTTTAATTCATATACAGCACCTTTTAAATATAGAATATAACTAATGCTATCTAGGTTTTGAATGTATTTGTGTCTCTATGATCCTAGGCCGACATCAATTTCTGATCAGGACTTCGTTTTAGAATGTTTAACTCTTCTTTCAAGGTATCAGTGCTCAATATACGCGGAGAATGGTCGAATCACTTATGGATAACCGACTGCAGAGATTTGTCGCCTAACTATTCCATCACAGCCTTGTTTGAATCCATCTCCCCATGATTCTATCACTCCTCCACAATAACTTAACATTAAAAAAATCACTTTTAGGCTTTTTTTCCTATTTTCAGTTTGAATTTTAACGCCATATAGCAGTAATTAAGCATATTTAATCTATCCAAGTCACAGTTATCATCACAAATGGTAAAGGTATGTTCCACACCTTTTATACGACTTAATTCCTCTGTGTTTTGAATTCAGCTGTACCTTTTCTAAACTGGCTATAAAATAATCTTTTTTGGTCATATTATTATTCGTAATATATGGCCACTCCATCCACGTACATATTTAACTGTTATTTTATTAAAATCAATAGGTTTTAAAAGTTTAGAACTGTTACGAATGGCAACCTTGTTAGTGTATTCAAAATAACATTCTTTAAGCGTAGAATTAGGACTGGAATCCATTGTACTTATTATTTTTAAATCCAAATATTTCTAAATTTCGATTCCTTTTTTATTTTCTAAAAGGGGCTGATATCATATATATATATATATATATATATACATATATTATTTCCTTGGGTTCTGAGCGAAACACTCGGCCTCAACAGCACATGTCCACTTTGTCCTCTTCTGTGCAGTCCTCTTCAGATGACCCCACGATTTTCCATAGGCTTTCATCTCCTCCACATACGATCTCCTCCATGTCACCCTCTGACACCCAGCTCGTCATTTCCCACTCTCATTCCACTAGAGGGACAGCTTGGCGTGCATCATCACCTAATTTTCTCCTCAGCGTGTGTCTTATCCATTTCTGTTTTCTTCGGAATACTTGTTGAGCGATAGCTTCTTGGTTGTTTCCAGAGTTCCTCGTTGTTAATTCTTTCTCTTCATCTGATCTTCAATATGGAGCCAGAGAAGGCAGCTGTTGATAACAGTCTACATCCTATTAAAAATCCTTTTCCTTAGGCATCAAGTTTCTTAGCCATATAGATGAACTGCGTTAATGTCAGTGTTTCAAATCCAAATTTTATTGTTTATTCTGAGTGCAGCAGATTTTCAAACTGAATTCAGAGTGACGAAGGCCTGTCCTGGCTTTCCGATTCTGTTTTTGATATCATCATCCATGTCGCCTGTAACTGATATGTGAATGCTTAGATAAGTGAAAGAAGTGACCTCTTTCAAATTTCTCCCGATGATGGTGATTGGTGCTGGTTGTTGTTGCTGTTGGTTGGTTGGTCATCTTCAACATCTCTGTCTTCACTATGTCCATCTGCAGTCCTGTCTCTGCTGCCTACCTCTTCTACAAGTTAACTGGTTTTCGCCTGCATGTCTTCGAATTTGTGTGACATTAGACATATATCATATGCAAAATCCAGATCTTCTAGAATCTTCTTATCGGTGGTCCAACGTGCTCCTGTCTCCTTACTCCCAGTGCACAGCCTAACGCATAATCCAGTCCACCACAGTTAAGAATACCATTGGTGATAATAGTCAGTCTTATCTTACTCCTATATTCACCTCAAACACTTCGCTGAGTTTTCCGTTGTGGATCAGCTGTTGAATGGGGTTGACAAAGTCTTGCACACTACACGCCGTAGTGTTGAAGTAGTTTCCAAATTACTTATCGGTCAACGCTGTCTGTCAAAGGCCTTTACGAAGTCAATGAAGTTGAGGTAGAGGTTTGACTGCCATTCTAGGCCTTGTTCGATGACGATGCGTAGAGCTGCAATTTGATCAGCACATGATTTGCCTTTCCTGAATCTAGCTTGTTTTGGAGGGTGGCGTTCTGCATCTAATGCATCTTTTATCCTCTCCAGGATGATGCGACTTAGTATTTTACTTAGTGTGGACAAAAGCATTATACCACACCAGTTCTTGCACAGGCCTAAGTCGCCCTTCTCTGGTAGCTTGACAAGGTAACCTTTCTTCCTTTCAAACCTTGTACAATAATGGTGTCAGCATATCTGCCTCAGTCTCTGGGTCCGTTTTCAATGCTTCGGAATTCTGTCTGGTCCTGCTGCCTTTCCGGACTTCAGTGTCTTGATTGCATATAGGATTTCTGCTTTTGTAGGAGGATTGTTGTCCACTGGAATTACTGTGTTCATTTGTGCTATTTCTGGACGAGTTGAAGATGATGGTCAATCCAAGAGTCCTTTGAAGTTATCAGCCCATTGTTTTCTTTGTTTATCCCCTTTGATAACTAGGTAATCTTGACTATATATATATATATTTGTCGGTGGCTTAGTGATAGAAAACTGGCCAACCAGGCAAGGGGATAGGGGTTCAGTCCCTGCCCGACGCATGCCTTTACCTCGCTTAGCCGGTAATAAGCCCGGTAAAGAAGTTTCAATAGCAGTGTTTCTACCGGATGGGGTTGCTGGCCTCGTGCCCAACCTCCCCTCTTCACCGGGCTTATTACAGACTAAGCGAGGTAACGGTATGCGTCGGTTGAGCCTCGAACTCCGTACCATTTGAATGGTCTGCCAATGTTCTCCCACTGAATCACAAACGAAAACTCGTCTAAAATCATACTAATTAATCCAGCACTATGGAGATTGAGTAGAAGCTGAGAACAATGGTGAACTTAATATAAGTTGTGCTATGCAATGAAATCATACAGAGAGTCATTGAAAATCAAAACGAACTATGATTATATGTCGTTTTAATTCACAACTTTTCAAAGGTTTATACTCAGAAGCCTCAAGTTCTGTGTCGACTGTGTTATTATTCCACCACAATGTGAGAATCTAGTGGCATAGAAAACTTTTACTTCTTATTCAGTAGGTGTTTCAAATCTTATCCTGCTACAGTTGGCCCTTACTGTGTTCACCATTATTAAACGCTCGTAAACAAGTCGAATTCAGTCAATTTATTGCATATACTGTTACAAATGAATATCAAACAACTTAGATTCAAGACTAGTTACCGACTATTCAGGAATTACAGACGAATATTAGTAGAACCTGTCATATGCTATGGTGATGGTAATTAAACGCTATTATAGCTTACAAGAAGGAATATCCAACAACTACTGAATCTCTGAAAGTATTCTGCAACTTCTTGACATCCGTCAGTCCATTCAGATGCTAAGTGAGTAAAGTGGTTTGATTAGTGTATTTTTAACTAAACGTTCATGAAACGACCGAAGACTTCTTGGTTAAAATACTTGAGGAGATGGAAGCATCAGCCACATCTAGTTATATTCAGTAGCTATCTCATTTCATTCAATTCACTAAGAAGAGGAAATTTAGCAACAGTAAGGTGATTTATGAAACAGATGGTGTATTGAACAGCCAGATCCTAAACAAATGGAATGAAAATAGTAGGGATTTCCTAAATACACCACCCATTTTTAACTTCACCTTTGCACTTATGGAGACACTTCTGAAGAATATCTGTGGGACTAGTGTTGAGAAAGATTATTAGGAACTGAGCGTACTCAATTTAACATACAAGTTACCCATGTTGCATTTAGTCACTTGACAACTAGTAACTAAGTTCAGAGTATTTGCTTAACACTAAAAAATTACAAAATAGACCTGCAAGAGTAGAACGAGTTGGTTCTTATTCTTACTTAGTTAAGCGAGTAACTAAAAGTTTATATGGCCACTAGTTGTTTGGTTGAAGTAATATCAAGTCGAAAATCAGAGGGATAATCTTTCACTTTTACTATCATACTCTGCGTGCATAACATTTTTGCGCATTGAGCCCTTTAATATAGCAACGAAAGCCAATCTCTGTACTAGGAATTTCTGATAACTTTACGTTTTTAATCTTTGCTATCAGTTAAGGACTGCTTGCATTAGATAATAATATCATGCTAGCAATTCTGAAGTCGAACTGTATGTATTCGGTGTTTCTCTTCCAATAACTGGTGTCATCTAATGATTCCATTTTAGGGATTTCCATAGCTTTCAGTATCTGTTGGGTGAAAAGCAAAGATAATCAATACACGGAATGGCATCAGGATATGGAAAATAACTACGTTGGGTAATTAATTATCTTTTACTGTCTTAGAACTCCTAAGCTGGAGTTCAAGAGATCCTATAACTCGGTGGTATGATGTTTTATCAGACACTGTTCAGAAATAAAGTAATGATTGTGCTGTAGGTTTATAACTTTTTCTATAGGAGCTAGTACAAAGTCATGAAGTATCTTTTGAATATGCTTATTCGGTATACTTATCTGTCCACTAGATCATTCTTTAACTGTCTTCTTTTCTTTTTATATTGACAGTGAAACTGTCCGTAATAGCCTTGGACTGGTAGATGTCTATTAATGTAATAGGCGATAACTGAGAGTCATTTCAGCTTCAGTCGATCATCGATTCGTATAATATAATAGTCTATATTGCATCATATGAAACATATTCCTTTAATGAAATGACTAGAGCATACACAACAGTTTAGTAAAATGATGCATTATATATATTCTCCCCACATATCATTTCATCAATAATAAAGTATCGATTATGAAGTTGCTGACTGATTAAATACATAAAACAGTTGAATTAGCAGGTTACAATTAAGGAATTCACAGTTAACCACTAATCAAATGCGAAAAATGACTAACAGCAAAGCATTTATAACTACTTACTGACTTGTTTTCATATATTTTAATTTTATGGTTGCTGATATGTTTGTTATTCACTGAATAATCCGTTAATCTACTTTCATAAAGTATTACTCTATCCCTTCAGAAACATAGTGATACTTTAAATAACTGAATAATAGGATGATTTAAGCGGAATCAGAGGTTTTAAACGTGATATCTACTGCAATGAATTAACTTAATTTTTTTTTAAAACATTGAAAATCGTACACCACTAAGCCACCAGCTTAACAAATGTCAGTTGTGATATTGTTAGTATTTGAATGGTAAAATGAAAGTATCAATGACATAGATTATTGGAGTATAAACTAGTGAAAATTAATACTTAAAAATCAACATCTCAGTGCCTTGAACTCAATATGATACACAATCCACAATGATGATAACCAGAGGATGACAGAAAGGAAAGAAAGATCTTTGAAGTTCAAGTATTGCTTTGTAGGCATTTGATTTATTGGTTACAGGATTTCATCATGAGCTGACATCGGTTAGAAAACCATTGGAAAACCACCTGGGAGTACTGGACAGCTGTTTCATCCCAAATTGGGACTCTTCAGTAGTGCGCACCCACTGCTACGATTCGAACCCCTGACCTTCTGGTTACAACGCGAACTTGTAGACCATTAGGCCACTGGGACCCGGTCCAATGACCCGATCATTCAAGTATTCTAGTTGACTTAAGTTGAAAGTTAAAATATTAGATTCATCTTTTGAAGAGATTCACCATTGCAAATCATAACGGAAACTGAATATATATATAGGTATATTGTTGAAATTTCTTTCTTAAAACTGACTGACACAGGGTACTCTGTTTCTACTTAATAAGTAACTTTGGAAATTAGTTTTTATATTGTATTGTCTTCTGAGTATTTTAAAGCAGTCTAAAAAACAAAACTCGATCCTTTTCTTTCTAACTTTAAGTCAATTGGTTTTATATTTAAAAAAATAAACCAACGTTATTAGTTACTGTGTACTATGAACTGTGTGTATGTAGTTATTACACATAGAGCTGCAAAATCAAGTAATTGTCTAGAGGTTAGTGAGTATCAACTCTCTTCCCTTCAATGAGAATGTAATTTTTATTTTATCAAAATAATACTTGACATAAGTTTATTTTGATAAAATCACACAGTGTTATACAATAATATAATTCATAAATTTAATCCTGTTAATGAATCTGAATAAAGCAAGAACAGCAGTTTTTACAGAATAAAATGGTACCATCATTTATTTCGCTGGCTTCTCATCAGCTGCTTACAGTCAAAAGTCATTGTTACTGATGACGTTTCGAGCACAAATTATTGCTCATAATCATATCAAGGTACTTACACTAACTTTGTTGCTTCATTTATATTCATGAGTGAAAGCGATTAGACACTTGAATGAAATCAATAAGATAAGATAAAGTACATTCAGAAATAATATAAGTGTTATCAATAAAATATAATCAGATGTTTTTATAGTAAAAATAAGTAACTTGTTAGAATGTGAATTGAATACATTTTAACTCTATTTACTATCCTCTGATTTGACTGGTATTAATATCTTCCATATCTCTGGTATTTGCATTGAGTCACTTCTGTTGCATGTGTTGGGTGTAGATTCAGTTAGCCAGGATTCAGTAATCACATAGATTACTTCTTAGAATTTAGACTCTGTCCCACCCTATTGTGTGGTTGTGTGTTAATGCGTGCAGTGCGATTGCTGATTTTTTTCTAAATTGCTTCTCTTCTAGGGATAATCTCACTACTCCTGATCTACTGGTTTAACATATGTAGTTGACTTAATTCACACTCATTGCAAGGTATTTCGTAAACTATATTATTTTGTTTAATTGAGTGCACCGGGTCCTTTAATGTGCAGTTTGTCTCCGAATGAGGTTGTCGGTCTGAATGCCACCCTAATTCCTGCCCTATTGAGAATCTTACTTAGGGTCTCAGATGTCCCCTCCTTATGTGGTAAAACTGTAGATGCCTTATATTCTTTCTTATTTGTGCTATCATTATTAGTTTCACCATTATTTTTTTTTGCTTTTCACCTTTTTTGATATTCTTAATGAATTTTATAGGATAGTTATTTAACGCCAACGCCTCTTCTGTCTGTTTCATTTCATCGTTTAGGTTTTTATTGTACTACTTAATGCTATTGCTAGGTTTGTTATACACTTAACCAATGGAGTTATACTCTATCACAGTACCCAAGTTTTATCCTTATACTTGATAAAAGTTGTAAGAGTTTTAAGATTTGTGAAAAGGGGAAGTCTCACAAGTCAAAATGTAATTTACTGGTTAGGCTGTAATGACTTGACACATTTTTACTACAGTAATGAACTCTTACTTTGTAATTAAATGTTTGTTATGTCCTACTATGGATTAGTTTTAATACTTAAAATCATTTGTGATTACAACTTTTTTGAATTCAACGCTTCTATTAATTCACATTCTGTTGACTTCACAAGCGCCATTTTGAGTTTACATTCCGCATACAAGCAAGCACAGTGTTTGAGTATATATTGAGAAATGTAAAGAATAAATACGATTCACATGTACGCTACTGGAGTCAGATGAGGTAAACATTAAAGCCATCAAAAGAAACTCTAATGGATTTTGCTCTTCTAACTCCTTTGTAAGTAATCTAAGTAGTTAGATAATACCTTATAGAGTTGTTATTAATGAATGAACGCTATGTATTCATCATGTGCATTTTTTCTAAAATAAGTGCCTCAAAAGTGAACGATCATCAAATATCATAAATAATAATAATCATAAAATATGTCATTTGACCATCACTGTAATTTACTTAGAGCAAGAATAATTGAAGTGAATAATCGTTTTCAGTGAATTTTTTCTTCAGGCTCTACACGTGTAGATCCATTAATGTTTATGTGTGTAGGTAGTAGTTAGTTAGTAAACGTAAATTAGTATTATACTAGAAACTGTAAATCTTTACGTGTACAAGATGGGATGACTGTTAGTTTAGTTAGTTAGTTTTGATTTTCACTTAAATGCATACCAAATGTATAATTAATAGAATGAATTGAAATGAAATAAATAAATAAATGACTTCTTCATGTATTTATAATATGAAAACACACTGATTAAGGATCAATGAATGTTTTGCAGTTATATACTTATGATGGTTAAGGCACAATTGTTGTTAACAATATTAATGCCAAGAAGTATACGTGTAAACAGACTGTTACAATTCACTACGTGTGTATAGTTCTAAAAAAAGAACTTCGGATATGAAAATAAATGGTCATGAATGAATATAACAGTGTATATACAGGAGGCGTAAAAAGTAGGGCACTATTACACCCTTGTGGATTTATCGATTCTACAGTGGCACTTGTGACTGTGCTTGTATCTTTTTATAAATTCACTTAGTTAACACTAAATTATTATTTTAAATCACAAAAAATACCCATTTATTCATAAGTAAAAACACAGTTTTTTGTTGAGTGAAGAAATTTCTTTTCAAAGACTTCATTTTCATGCTGTACAGTCGTATTTATATTAAAGAAAAAGTTATTAAGTGCCACTAAATAATTGCTCAGTCAACATACCTATATATGTGATAAGAATAACGATAATTAAAATGTTATGAGTAGTAGAGTTGAATTGGATAAATTACAAAGTTATTAAAGATTGTTTTATAAGTGAATAGATATCAAAAAATTTTTTTTAATGTCAAGCGTTGTCTAAACATTTAAAAAAATTAGGAGTACGATTACGATGAGAATGAAGATGTGAAGTGAAGTGGAAAGAATTCAAGTGGTAACATAAAATAAAATAAAAACTAGAAAGAACATTACTATGACGAAGGTAAAGAAAGGGGTTTGACAAAACGGTTTTGAACACATAATCCCTCGTTTATGTGGTCTTCCAAAGGTGCACAAAGATTCCTCGTTCAACTTCCTTCACGTTAACCTAGATAGAAGAAAGAATGGAATGCTGTTAAGGTCGATTTACCGAAAGCCAACATTCATAGGGCAGTACACTAACTTCAACAGTTGGGTAACTTTAGGGAGAAAGAGAAATCTTATTCATTTCTTATGTTCCAGAATTCGTAAAATCTGCTCTATAGAGACAATCGGTAGAGAACTAGATAACCTTCGATCAAATCTCCTTAACAGTGGATATTTTACAAGGTTTATTGAACGTAACATCAAGAAAGAATCCGCCCCTAGACAAATCACAGTGCCAAAGAAAAAAACTGTTTATGAGTCTTCCATTCACAGTTGACATCATTTCTGAATTGATTAAAAATCGTTTATCTAAATGTATGAAACGCTCTTTTCATGCAGCTGACTTACAACTAGTTTTACCAGCCGAAATATGATTAGACAATGCGTCAAGGATAGATTACCGCTTATGTCCACATCTATGTGCATTTACTATTTTATCTGCTCCTGTGGAGCGTACTCTCCGAAAACGTCTAGCTGAACACTATCCGGTTTGGTTAATGAAAGGTGAACGTAGAACTGCGAAGTCGTCTATTTGTGATCGCCTGTTAGAGTGTGGTCATTCAGCCCCACGTGATTCATCCTTCAAGGTTATCTACATGGCAAAATCGAATCGATCCAAAAGTTTACGTTTTCTTCACTTATGCATAGCCGAAGCTTTAGCTAGACATGAACAGAAACCTAAATTATGTGTTTAGAAACGTTTTGTCAAACCCCTTTCTCTACCTTGGTCATAGTAATGTTCTTTCTAGTTTTTATTTTATTTTATCACTTGAATTCATTCCACTTCACTTCACATCTTTATTCTTATCGTAATCGTACTCCTAAATTTTAAAAAATTTTTGACAACGCTTGACATTTTAAAAATATTTTTGATATCTATTCACTTATAAACCAATCTCTAATAATTTTGTAATTCATCCACTTCAACTCTACTCCTCATAACATTTTAATTATCATTATTCTTATCACATATATATGTATATTGACTGAGCAATTATTTAGTGCCACTTAATAACTTTTTCTGTAATATCAATACGACTGTACAGCTTGAAAATGAAGTCGTTGAAAAGAAATTTCTTCACTGAACAAAAAAAACTGTTTAATTTTAATACCTTGAAAAAAGACACTTGCTAGTAATGTATTTGTTCCAAGACTAACACATACTTTGCAGATATTTATGACTTGTACTACTAAGGTCTCATTTTGGAAGACAATTTTTGGTGATGGTTTATATAATTAAGTCGCTCCAACTAAAAACACTTTTGTGATGCATTCTTCAGATTGACTTCCAGTTTGGAAACTTTAACTGAAATTTATCGTCAAGTTGTGTTACTAAACTAAGTGATATGGTAGCTATCGGTCACATGGAGGCTACAAAATGTAATTTTCCTCATATTTTTCAGCATACTTTCCTGATGCGTGTCGAAAATTCCTTGAGTTTCGTGTCAACTCAACTGTAATGTCTAATACTAAATCCTCGTATAGCAATTTTTCTTCATTTACATTACAACTAGGATGGTTGACAGTGATATAAAGGTTTTGCAATCAGTTACTTGGAGAATTCTGCTACAACAAATGTATATTTTCGATAATTTCTCACCAGGTTTCCCACTTAAATAAGAACAAACACTTGAAGTGGTTATTGGAGCTAAAGTTCAAGTAAGTAAATTACTTCATAATAATCGAAGTGATTGCAGTAACAATAAAAGCAACAGGGATAAATTCTTTGCAAATGTAATCAATCATTGTGAATATCTAAGTTGAATCTGTGTATTTGTAGGCGTGGGGAGTAAAAATAAGTATTCTGTCATAGTGATTACATATCAGAGTATTGGATTTTATAGTCAAATATCCAGTATCAGACTGTTTTAATTCAGTAATTCAATAAGTAACAGGCAGATATACTTCTGTAACGGTAGAAGACCAGAGACTTCGTAGAGGAATATTTATTAGGAATTAGGTATCTCAATATAGCAAAATTGTGTACACTTTATCTTCATATCATCATTTGCACAGATCTTCCGTGTTGTACTACTTCTATCCTTCATATTGTGTTTCCTTTTGTTCCTTTCATGTCTCCCATGTTTCTTCGCAACGCTGAATCATTTGCTTTATCTGACGTCAAATCTGTCTTCCTGATATTTGATGTTTTTTATACTGACGAACGTCTCTTTATATACTACTGATAAATCTTATCAGTAGCACACGCTTCACTTCAATTACTGCAGCGAAAGTGGTTAAGTATAGCTTGAAGAACTTCTTCAAATTACTATGAAGAGCAAGAAACAAGAAGATCAGCAGCGTTCCCCTTATTAAATATAATTAATTTTAAGTATTGGTTTTGTAGGGATTTTTTGTTTGATTGGTTAGAGGATTTCATCATTAGCTGACATCAGTTAGAGAACCATTGGACAACCTGGGAGTACTGGACAGCTGTTTCCTCCTAGTTTTGGACTCTTCATCAGCCCGCACCCATCCCTTAATCTACCAGTAAACTATGTGGAAGTGGATATAAGACCTCAAACGATTCGAAACTGACACTTTGTTATACGATGAACGTACACTAAGTTTGATAAGACAATTAATCGTTAAGTGAGAGGTGTGGCAATGAGCACTGTTTCGTACTGACATATTTTTAGCAAAATTAGAGAACGATTCTGTGAACGGTGTAACCGATGAACTCTCATTCAGTTTTAGATATATAGACGATACTTTATTTTACATAACAGTACCACCAGTGCCGAGGTCCTTATCAAAACGATCAATCTGGCTGTTCCACAAATTAAGTTCACATATGAAAGAAAGACAGATAAAAAATACCTTGCAATTTCTTGATTTCTTATTAAGAAGAAAACCAAATGACAGCATGGAGCGTTTTACATATATACGTAATTTTACTTTTACTCAATACGGCATAACAGCGACAAGTAGTGAGAGTACACCCCTGGTATCCGTGTTTATCTGTGCCGACACCCATGTAAATATGAAATCTTATGTATGCTTAATGTTACTGTGGATATGTTACCTTCCCTTCACTAAAGGCTTTTTCAATGAATAAAATGTAATTCATTTCACGGAAGAAGTAATTGCGATTAACTTCAAGTTTACATGATTCGTCGTATGTGTTAAAGTTAAAAACGCCAAGCGTATGCACCTAAGGCTCATATTCATGTTTCGATCGATCATCTAATACGTGCTTAATAGCCTTATTTAATAAAATGTGAATTAGTCACACATATCACATAATACAATGAAATATTTCGTAGTTTTATGCTCCAAAACCTATTAGATTTCTGATATCCCATGCCCACAGAGCTTTATTGAAAATAGTAATGTATGCCTCTTGGAATACTGTTTCCATATTTATTAATCAGTACCTTGTTTGAAAAATGGTGATTTAGGCATATACACGATATATACCAAAATACCATTATGTAGTATAAACTTACTTTATTCTTCATTCAGAACAAGTGAATACTACAAATTGACGTTTAAGCTGGAAATGAATTATGTTGCATCGATCTAAACATTTCATTCTAAAAAGCTTAAAATTCTTTCAGTTGACATAGAAGGAGTGGAAATTCAAGTTGGTGCAAAGCAATTAATCAACATTGTAAATCAGTTTAGTCTTTACGAATCATCATCATCATCAGTCCCTTGACTTTCGTCGTGGGGGTGCTATGACAGTTCGCGCTATCAGTCTTCGCCATTCTTCTCGGTTTAATGCTATTTTCTGTAGCGTATCCAAGGGCATTTCAGTCCACTCTTTTATGTTGTCAAGCCAGCTCTTATTCGGTCGACCTCTCTTTCGTGCTCCTCCTACTGTGCCTTGTAGAATCGTTTTGGACAATGTGTCATGTCTTACCGTGTGGCCGAACCATTGTAGTTTCCGTTTCTTTACGATCGAAAGGAGTGGTTCCTGTTTTCCTGCCAGTCTATGGACCTGGTGTAAGACATATTCATTAGTTTTCCTTTCAAGGTAACTTATTCCTAGGATCCTTCTATAGCTTTTGTTTTCGAAGGCTTGTATTCTTCTTTCTGTCTCTGCATTCAGGGTCCAGCTCTCACATCCATATAGGAATACAGAGAGGACCAGTGACGAGTAGAGTTTCATTTTTGCTGAGACGCTGATGTTGTTCTTCCATATTTTCCCTAACTTGGACATGGTGGCAGAGGCTAGGTTTAGTCGAATTTTTATTTCCTTAGTGGACCTTCCATCTTTTGTTAGGGTAGACCCAAGGTATTTGAAAGTTTCAACCTCTTCTAATACATGTCCATCAAGTCTGATACATCTATCTGAGTTGTTTCCTCCGTTAATGAGTATTTTGCTTTTTTCTGTGCTGATTTCCATGCCCACAGATTTGGTTGCAACATCAAGTCTTGAGGTGAGATCCTGAACTTGATCAATGTTTTCCCCAATGAGGGCTATATCATCAGCAAATCTGAGGTTGGAAATTGGTCTTCCGTTTATGCTAAGTGTCGGTGTAAAGTCATGTAGGGTTTGTGTCATAATATGTTCGAGGAATAAATTAAAGAGGACTGGTGAGAGAATGCACCCTTGGCGTACTCCTATAGTTGTTCTGAAGAACTCGCCAGTTTGATTATTTAGAGATACTGCACTACTAGATTTGTTATATAAAGACTTAATAACCTCAATTATGTTTTTATCTATATTGTAGTTATTCATGACTTGCCATAAGCCTTCGTGCCACACACGGTCAAAGGCCTTCTTAAAATCGATAAAGTTGTGTACTAGCATTTTTTGGCGTTGTAGACATTTTTCGTTTAGTACCCTTATGTTAAAAATTTGTTCAGCAGTGCTTCTGCCCGGCCTGAATCCGGCCTGTTCTTCTGAGAGTATTTCCTCTACTTTCTTTTTGAGTCTGTTCAATATTACTTTCAGCATGACTTTACTTGGGTGGCTGATTAAACTTATTGTTCTGTAGTTCTCGCACTGCTTTGCGTCCCCTTTCTTAAATATTGGAATGATTAGTGACTGAGTCCATTCTTTAGGCCATTCTTTTTCTTGCCAGATTTTTTGACAGGCTGCTTTCAGCCATTTAACTGTTTGTGGTCCACCATGTTTAATTAGTTCTGCCGGTATGTTGTCAATTCCTGGTGATTTATCTCCCTTAAGTGATTTTATTGCTTCCTCTACTTCTGACTCTAGTATGGGTGAATCACCGATCTCCCTATTGTCCCAGCATGAATTGTTTATTAGGCTATAATTAGGGCTTATTTTATGATTGTAGAGTCCCTTGCAGTATTCTGTCCACCTTCTAAGGATATCTGCTTCTTCTGTTAAGAGGGTGCCTTTACCATCCTCAATTACGGTTGCTCTATTCAGTTTCGTATTGGTCAGCTTACTCAGTGTTTCGAATGCTTTTTTATTGTTGCCTCCCCTTAAGCTGTTGTCGATGATATTACATTGCTCAGTAATCCAGCCCTCTTTTGCTCTCTTCATTTTGGAGCGTATTTCTTTGTCTACTGTTCTATACTCTTCCCTGTACTGGGAATTAAGTCCTTTCTTCTTTTTTAGTTCTCTTCTTGTATCACACAGGTTTAAAATATCGTCTGTGACCCATGGTTTGATTTTCTTTCTTTTGTTACCCAGAACTTCTGTTGCTGATTCATGCAGCACTGTTTTAATGGTTTCAGTGAGTGAATCGATATTGTCGTGAATCAAGGTAAGTGCAGCGAACTTGCCCCCTACATTTGCCTTAAATATTTCTGCTATGTTTGGGTCCCTAAGTTTCTCTAGGTCATATCTGATTCTAGGGCTTATTTGTCTGCGGTTCTGTTTTAGTTTTAATTTTATAGTCATCAAAACCATGTCATGATCGCTGCCTATGTCTGCTCCAGGAAAAGTTCTGGTTTTAGCCTTGTTAATGCTTGACTTGAATCTTGCTGGGAACAGAATGTAGTCTATCTGGCTATGTGTTTTGTTGTCAGGTGAGTGCCATGTTGTTTTCCTTGATGTCTTATGAGGGAATAGAGTGTTGGCCAGTGTGAGCTTGTGGCTGCTTGCAAATTCCAGCAGTCTTATTCCTCTCTCATTGGTTTCACCTAATCCAAAACGTCCAGCTGTGCCTGCCCATTGGTCATATGCATCTTCACCTACCTTAGCATTCCAGTCACCCATGACAATAAGAATGTCTTTTTTCGGAGCCTCATTAGTACACTCCTCTAGTTCATCATAGAAGCATTCTACTTCCTCGTCCTGGTATTCAGATGTAGGCGCATAAACTTGTATTATTGTTATGTTAAGTGGTTGAGCCCTAACTCGTAGAGAAATGATTCTATTGTTTACGGGTCTACAGCTTATTACAGAGTTAACTTGTTTTTTGTTTACGATGAAACTCACACCATGTTGGTGTTTCTCTTCGTCCCCACTGTACCATATCTTATGACCCTCTTCTGTAGTTGTTACTCCCGAGCCTGTCCACCTAACTTCTGATAAGCCTAGGATGTCCCATCGGTATTTACTGAGTTCATGGGTCAGTTCTTTTACTTTCCCACAGGCATAAAGCGTTCGAACATTCCATGTTCCTATGACTGTGTCAGCATTTGGGAGTTTTATTAGTCGGTGTGTCTCAGTAGCTAACTTATCACTTCTGCCCTGTGACACGGCAGCAGAAAGCGCGGTCGTTGTTAAACCGGGCCCCGACCGATCCGGCATGGCGTTTACTGATATTGTTCTCATCATAGCATTACACTGGGTTTGATAGGTCTTGACGGCACCCATCTCCTATCCAAGACCGATTTTTCCTCAGGGTTGTCTCCCGAAGATGGACTGTCTTTCTGGACTTATGAGCTCCATCTGCCCAGTATCCTCAAACTTTACGGATAGTATGACTAATTTCATTTCGATGATTCGGTAGAAAAGATACTTTTGCAGAAAAACTTTTCAGCGAATCAGCGATCTATAGCTTTGCCAGCATTTGACACTGGCCGTTGACATTCGCTGTTTAAGTGAGCAGGTTCAGCTAAAGACAATGCCTTCATAAATTACTCTGATATCGATTTTCGTCCTTTACTCACCTAAAAAAAAATTCTGATTAAATCTGCATGAATTTCACCTAAAGTATTACAGCAATGATGCATTGATAACTGTGCTCATATTCCCATAAGTGGAAAATACAGATATCAAAGAGAGACAATTAATCGCTTCTGCCCACAATTTGTGACTACTTATGTATCATTTCTATGAATACGAAGGCCTCCAAACATAGAAAATGAATTTCTTTTCTAAAATACCACCCTTGTTATTAACACTGCATACTTTATGTTATATCAAATAGACTAATTTAATAATATAGGAGATCGTTTAATATTCAAAACCACTGTATTTACAAGAGTACAGAAATGTTGCATCCCTAATTCCTCAAACTTTTCCGTGATTCATTTCATTGCCACTCTGTAAGATGATGGGAAATATCTTTAGAACAAATTATAGTCAAAACAAATAAACTTTAGCTATCGCTTGGGAAATATATTAGTTTCAGCGTTTCACATTTATTTAACCATTGAACTTTTAATCGTCCTGAAACCTCAGTGTATTCCCTTCACATTTAAGATAGAGTCCAGAACGTCTATCAAGTATCTGATGTGGATAGCAATACTCTAAAGAACTCTCCAGTGACAGCATCCACTTTTGGCGTTTTGAAAACTAACCATCATCCCAACGTTATATCAGTGTGGTTTGTTTGCACCTTTGTAGATGATATCTATGTGACTGAGTACGTGGGTTGTTATTAAAGCTTACAGCTACCTATCTATCAAATCATTCACAAATACATACACTTAAATATTCCTCTTGTGAGAGAGTTTCATACTTAGATGGTTGAGATAATTTATTGCTACCAAGCTAAAATATTATTACACTGTGAAGTAAGCTGTACACAGAATGATACTGAATATCAGACGTTCCTTTATTTATTTTTTTCGAAGCTTTCTGTCACCTGGTAACCTATGCCTTCAGTAGATCTTTACTTGCTCAGCGGGATACTGACAAAATGCAAGTTCAGCGAAAATTCTTGTCTCCCTACTTCATATAAGATAAAGGCTGATTGATTTGCGGAGAGCTGTCTATTAATGCGAATCCGTTGTATCATACCACACTAGCTGATTTTAGTCTGGTGTTATGTTGAAGCTAAATGGACGAGCATATGGCACACGATCACGTGAAACATAACAATTACTTAAGAGGTTTTGGATAAACCCATGGAATCGCCAAGTCACCTTTCATGTTCTGAAACACTGTTGCATGTTGAAAGTTCAAAAGAATTATCGAATAGTTAAAAAGGAGAGTTACAGTATCCGCCTGACTAACAAGCGCACCAAGTGTAAATAAAGGAGCGCTAGCTTAGCTCCATAAATTATGAAACTGCTGTCTGTTGGCGATAGGAATCGGCTTAAAACAGTATTCATCTTACGATTCATTGTGTGATCGGATGACTGCAAACTTTCATTAACTTCTTCTTACCTTAGTCTTGGTCAAATCGCCAACCAATCAGAATATTTATTTTTCAGGGACCTAACGGAATCACTTACCAATCAGAACAATCTGCTTGTGTTTCCCTAGGGAAATTTTAATGTGTTTAAAAATATATAAATATGACTTCCTTTGCTTCCTAATAAAAGCGTTTCATTCCAACAGTCACAGACCAGTCTTTGTCTTTTGATATTTACGTGTCTTAGTGAAGCGGAAGGTACCGTGGACGAATAGGCGTTTATAGCATATCAGTTGATTTGTCCATTGCGTCAGTGCTATTATACCCACACATAAGTCTACTCGGTCATTTTAAATGTCAACGTGATCATATCAGTTAGCGAAAAACCATAACAAACTGGCGACATAGATCATAACAGATAAGATATGTTCTTTCCAACATACTCTTCGTAATCAGGTGATCGCATAATGAAACATTGATTTCTGTGACTCAGTCATACAATCTCACTAACTTGTTGACTATTCTTAAGAATAAAGTCAGCTTAACACTATCTTCTGGATGGTGTGGGAATCTTCATATCATTTGCATACTACAGTAATCGTTTAAAATGTTTAAAAATCGGAACCTATTGGAAGATTAATACAAAGACATATCTTGAAATATTATTATTATCGTTCCCTTGGGTGCCTAATGGAACATAGGGCTTCAACTACACGTCTCCACTTACTTCTATCTTCTGCTGTACTTTTCACCTGCATCCCTATTAATCCATACTGTTTCAATTCCTCTTCACACGATCTCCTCCACGTCACCCTTGAACGTCCCACTCACCGCTTCCCTTTCGGGTTCCACTCGAGGGCCTGACGCGCGATGTCACCCAATGGCCTCCTCAACGAGTGTCCAATCCATCTCCACTTTCTCCTGCATATTTGTTGGCCGATTGGTTCTTGTTTTGTTTGTTCCCATAGTTTCTTGTTGGTTCTTCTTCTTTCCGCCCATCTGATCTTCAATATAGAACGAAGACAGTTGTTGATAAAGGTCTGCAACCTGTTGGAAATGCTCATTCTTTGTGACCCGCCAAGTTTCTGATCCGTATAGAAGAACTGACTGACCTGACGTTTGTATTGAAAATCCGAATTTTGTTGTTGGGTGTTGCTGAGTGACGAAGATTTCCAGATTGGTTTCAGGTTGATGAATGTGTTTCTCGCCTTCCCGATCCTCGATTTGACATCCTCGTCCGTTCCTCCTGTATTTGAGACAATGCTCCCTAAATAAGTGAATCAAGTAACCTCTTTCAAATCCCTCCTGTTGATGGTGATTGACACTGGATGTTGCTGCTGTTGTTGATTGGTTATTTTCATAACCTCCGTCTTGTCTATGTTCACCTGGAGTCCTGTCTTTGCTGCTTCTTCGACCAGTTTGTCGGTTTTCGCTTGTAAGTCTTCGATTTTGTGCGACATCAAACATAAATCATCCGCGAAATCTTGAGATAACGACTGTCTTATCAATTTTTTACCTCTTTTCTCTTCATATTATTGTGACGGGTCTTTTGTTAGCTGTGCTGCGGCATGTAAGCATATGAATTCCTGAGTTCTGTTTCAAAACTTATCTCACAGTAGTATTCTTAGTAAAATCACAATCTTATTGTCTAGTATATGAACAGTAGCTTATCTCTTAGCAGTATGTATAATTGAAAGGCTAATGAAATGAAGCGAATAATCAGAACTGTAATTCACATTGCTAGAAACTTTTAAAGTTAGGACAATCTATCGGTATCTGTTTGTACTAACTACCTCATTAATTGGTACAAGCTTCTAATTAACCTGTCATATTTATCCGTTAGCTCTTGAATACAACCAACTTACTCTACTCACATTCTCTACTATACACCGATGCATTCATATGTATAAAAGTTACAATTTACAGAAATTTCAATGATATTGAAACAAGCACGCCGAAAGTTTGTACACATGTTACAAATGTTAATATCAGTTTATGCGTACCCATTTTACTTTTACTCAACGCAAACAATTTAAAGATGATATGCAACTAGACACACATACAGTCCGCGATTAGTAATAAAGGACTACTAACTCTGTTTTAGTGAGCTATTCATAAATTGGATAAGGCATTTGAATACAAAATATGATACATATCGCCTGTTTTAAACGACAGTGTCTCACAACCTAAGGTTAGGACAGATCGAAATGCCATAGAGTCTACGCCCTTTAACTGACAGCCAAATATTTTGCCACTACAAAAGATGTCACAAGTTATCAAATATCAAACGTGACTGCTAGATACTCTTAATTTTACCTAGTAACTATATCTGCAAGCTAAAGCCTGCTCAAATTAGAATCAACAGTCTAAGTCGTTTGGCTGGTGAGGCAGAAGATATAGTCCTAATTCGGTTAGACAACTTTTGATATCCGACTGTATACAACTAATCAAACTGGTTATTCGTAGTGTATACACACGGTGTATGTTCGTCTAATAAAGTTGATGTTCTCACCGTAGTAGATCAACTTGTCTTCCAACTTTTCCGCTGGCTCAGTGCAGCAGATAGTAATTGAGGAAGAGCAGTCACATTAGGTCTTTAGTTGCGTTGCTTACTGCATTTCAGTGTTGAACACGAATCCCAGTATTATTGTGTACAGATATTGCGACAAGTTAACGGTCATATAAGAGACTTTTGTATCCGTGCTATGATTTCGTCAATAATCAGTTCATTGTGTTTGATATAGCTTCACAAAGAAAAGAAATATTTGACAAATTCAGTCCCGTCTACTACACTTCTTAAAATTCAAGTAGATGTAGGCGACTTTTTGGAAAATGTCAAGTTTGGACATAGATTATGTATGATTGGCTGACAGATTAATGTAGCCTCTTGCACAAGAATGAATCAGTTCAAGGCACATAACTTTGCGAAGCACAAATTCACTTCGAGAACACAAATAGGATGACGTCACAGTGGATATTAGTCAGCGCGAGGGATAAAATAATTCACAAAAATTAGTGAAGATTTTCAGAACTTCTGCATCACCGTTAACTATTTTCAGTCGCATTATGTAGAGTTTTGAACGACTAATTCTTAGCATCCTGATGACCCATTTTCAGCAAACTTTAACACATTTCCCAGTCAGACCAGTAAGTGATGACTTTGTTTCCATTTTATAAGCGTCAACTGACACTCCCGTTAATCTTATTTCATCCGACACTATTTACCAAGAAAGGCAACTATTTCATGTACGTAACACTTGCTCATACTAACTTAACCGATGAAGATCTACAGTCCTAGGGATTGACTAACATTTCACGCTATACCATAAGTTTAATTCGAAAATATCTTATCGCATTATCCAAAATAATTTGGGAAAGCTCTGGGAAGCTGACTACGGTCAAGATCCTGCTATCCTTCAAAACCCTCCACTTATATCTACTATACTCCGCATCTGTAAAATTAGGCAGATTTAAGAAACATGATTTGCAAGACAGCAGCGAAGATTGATGCAGACTGACACGTGTTAAACCCCACTGCTGAAACTGTGGCGCAAATCAGTCAGAAAAACTACTTGGTTTATTGATTCTTTTCACGAAACTTATCAGACTACCAAAGTGCTGTCCTTCAATAGGATGAGATGTATGAGTCAGAACACATTTTATAAATTGACGGATTTCGCCCAGATAATGTGGCTCATGAGTCGTTATACCATCATCAGAAATGATTTTAGGTGTTTCTGTAACTGTTGTATAGCTTCCAGCTTGTTTTACCAGCAAGTAGATTTAATTCAACATATTTCAAGGAAAAACATCTACGATATCGGGAAAACAGCTGCAAACAACTTGGAACTGAGGATATCGAAATGATTAATCTGCCTTATAAAAAACATTTAAGCCACAAACATTTTCATTTCTGAATTTCGACCCATTTAAACTGCACAAAACTATGTATTTGCCTTAAATGTGTTCTTATACATTTATTATGCTTAGTCATAGAAGTGAAGCATTACAAGACCTTGTAACACAATCGATCAATACAAAAGGTATAGAGAGAAATTAAAATTATTTAGTGTTCCGTAAGTTCTCCTCTTCCAGAACTATATTTCAGAACTCATCCACCTGATTATCTTCCACAACTGTGTGTCGATAACGAAGAAATTCAGTGCTGTACCCATATTCCTCATTTCATTATTTAATAACAATGTCCCATCAAGGAAATTGAATTCGTTAACCGACGTGATGGAATTGATATATTTTTCTCGTTGGAATTATTTGGTAATTTTATACATTTTAGACGATTCGACGGGATTGAAATTCTAAAAATCATTTGTTTTTATAAGAAAAAAAATAATTCAAGAATTATACAACAGTAATAATAGAAGAATCGCCATGCCTAATTGACCGGCAGTAGAATTGGAAAAGATTTTTTTCAGGGAATCTTCAACACTTAAAGTGTAGATTATCACTTTATTTGGAGTGGAATCATCCCAGTCAACAGATGAATAAATTCATAAATTATTGCTACAGTCTTTTTATCGAAAAGCCTTTAGTTCTTTTTCCAAATACACAGTGTATTTGTACCAACATAACAACTGTTACCTATTCCCCAAGAGACATACTGAAGTAAAATACGGTAATTTTTTGCCGATCAGTATAGATGCATCTATTTTCGTATTAAAAAAATTAGCGATCGATAATACATACCCAGAAAGTAACTCTTCAGTATTATACACGTTAAAAGATCTTATGAAAACAATTAACATTACTGATCAACTCTTAGTGAAAATGGGAATATTCTGAAATGACTGTCCAAGTAACACTGATCCACCGTTGAACCTTCTAAAAGATATCAGATTATGTATCGTTGTTGAATCAAATTCACTAACACCTGTCTAGTTGTCACACTAAAATCACTAACTGATAGAAGTTAGGATCCATGGACGATTAGGTCGAGCTTCCTTTGTAATCGGGAGGTCCCGGATTCGAACCCCCGGCAGGTGTGTGCTGTTGGAGAGTCCCAAAGTGGGATGAAACAACTGTCCAGTAGCCCCTGGTTTTCAATGGTTCTCTAATTGACATCAATATGTGATCACATTTGAAACCTGTCTAAAAGTTGACAGTACTCTCTGCATGATATACGCTCATCATTTATGACATAAACAATTATTGACAAAGAAATCAGAAGTAGTGCCCAATGATCTTAGGTACTGTTTTACTTATGAGGTTAATTCACTTATACTTGGCAACAATGTGACTTTTTTATCTTTAAGGCCTTCTTCTTCTGACATTCAATCCCTTCGGAGTTTTTTCGAAATTTCTCACTTTAAACAGTTCAAGTATGATTTGAATAACTTGAGTCGATAAGATTATTCATCTTGTCTTACAAATAATAGTGTCAAAAGGAAACAACCAGATGGCCATATTTATACTTGACAAAATGAAAACTAGGATAGTACGAAGATGAACAACCCTTTCAATAGTTGAATTCAACTGATCTTTTTGGTCAAATAAGATAAATAACATGTCACTGAGTGCGTCGGTGGCGCAGAAGCAGAATGCTCACCAACCACTCTCAGGTGGTTCGGAGTTCGATCCCCGACCGATGCACTCCCAAACCTTGCTTAGCTGATAATAAGCCTGACAAAGAGCGAAGGTTGGGCGTGAGATTGGCGATCCTATCCCGTAAAATTGAAACTACTGCCACCGAAACTTCAAAGCTCTAGCTTGAAGCCCTATGTTCCACTGGGAACGCAGAGTGTCACAGATTCTCTTAAGAACACTTAGACATTGATAATTTATAAAAATAACTTCTATCCAATATGTCAGGGGTATTTGGCAACCACTTTACTAGAAATACACATTACTGTAAATAATTTTACAGTCCATGTTTCTCCACTAATTATATTTATAGTTATTGAATAACAGACTATCTGTAAAACAAATTTCGCTTACTAACAGACTTTTCACATTGTTATTACCACCTGTTTTTCTGCTTCAATAAATTCATACGAAATTTGTTGTGTGAACAGATAATGGGATATTTCGAATTTTGTTTTGCCTACACCTATTTATTTATGCTGTTAACTAATGGAAATAGTACGAAATAGTTTCTTATATCCAAAAGGCAATGGACTTTGAGACCTATCTGTATGTAGAAGGTAGGACATTAATTCTTTGCGACCTGTTAAATATATATTTGTGTGTCGGTGGCACAGTGGTTACGACTCTCGCCGACCATGCACATGGTCCGGGGTTCGACCCCCTGCCGACGCACACCTGATATCTATGGTCGGCCTGCAAAATTTGGGCTACCGATATCACATGCTGAAAATTCCACACCTGTATCAAAAAATACGGTGTGGAATCAAGCTGTAATCAAAAATAAAAAATAAATTTAATTATTTATTCTACAGAACATTATTAATACACAACCTTGTAACAACCTGTCTACAATACTTGCGCTTCTGATGCCACATTCGATATTGTTGGCGCGAAATATTGATTTTCAACACAAAATAATGATTTAAGATCGGAAGCATGTTGAATAAAATTGAGTAGGTTGATGATAATAATAATTGTTTAGTATTTATTGTTCCCAGTGTGAGAGGGAATACTTCCAAACTCAATGAAAACCTCCCTAATGTTTCAGCCCTCATACACTACATCATGAAAATAAACACGTTGTGCAAGAATTCATCCTGGGTTTCACACATGTGAAACGCTTAAGGTCAAAGGCAGATAATCCCAATTCTCCACAAAATGTATGAATACTTATAAATTAGTTAACATTTAAATATATTCCAAAAAATATTAAAATAAAACTACCTCAGAATCACAGGGTTTGCCGTATCGTTTTCTGCCTTTTCATGATCAGTCAAAATATCTGTTCTTACAGGAAACAATCTAGAATTTAGTGTATAATTGTATGTAATTGGTGATCTTGAATTATAGTGTGAAGAACTCTTAGTTCTAATAGGTGGAATTGATCGCATCAGTTGTCTGACATTTGTTGATGTAGGTCGTGTAGGATTAACTTTGGTAAATTCACCGTTATAACTGTAAAACAAAAACATAAAAAACTAGGGATATTAATTCACTAGAAACTACCCCCATCATATGATTAAATTACAAAGTAACTCAAAGAAACTAGAAATTATCTCAAAAATGGTGAGATTTATATGAACGAGAATGAAATAACTTTCCATGAACACCTTTCCATCTTATGTGATATGCGATACTCTGCTTTAATTAGGAAGTAAAGCGTTTTTCCGCTATAAACTGGATGTTGGATTAAGCGCAATACAACCCGATTTTTCTTAAAAAACAACCTTGAAAATCTACTAAACTCAAAGAGTAAGCATACTTACTCCAAACAGACAGTATATCTTCTTGGTCTGCATAACTAAAGAAGTCCTGTATCACATATACCTATAACTACAATTTATCGCCAACTTAGTGTATTCTATAAAAGTCCGTATTAGGTTTGCTGTGTTTAGTAAAATCGACTACCCAAATACAATGCAGTCATCTATCTAAAACTAACTTAACTGTTTATATATTTCTTGCTAACTGAACATATTTTATTTGATAGTTAGGGCCACGTTATCTGCACCTTGTCAGTAAACAGACCATAAAACTACAAATGGATTTCACCATATAGTTGAAATTTTGTTTAATTTATCCTGCTATGGTTTGGTTGATAACATAAAATCCATTCGACTAGGCTTTTTTAAATTTAACAGTCGCGATAATAGAACAGTGGTTCAATGGCAGGATACTAGGTAATCACACGGTAGGTGTGAGTTCTGTTCTCAGCCAATACAGAGTAAATGTTAGAAAACATGGAAGACTGAGTCTGAGACTGAAAACCCTGTCCAATAAAAACAACACTGCTATTGAAACTTCAAAGTTTGTGACCCTATTTTCCCATCCAGAATGCAAAAAATTAAATAGAAATAACACAGGATTTGTCTTTCTTTCGGTTTAACTTGATTGTGTCTTGATAAATGGCGAAGTTTGAGTACATTAAAAAGGGTAAAAACGATATAGGATTTGAATCGTTGGTATCTGATAGGAATCTACACAAGATCAACTTTCTTTAAAGTTTACACTAAAATTTAAACCTACAATAATCAAAGGTTAAAAACGATAATTAACAGGACTGTCGAAATTTTATAGCTGCTTTTCATCCACTGCGTGTATTTTGTGTTCATTCGTGCAATTATTCGAAGAATTTAGAAATAAGTTTGGTAACAAATGAAATCAGTCTTCAGTCGATTATTAACAGCATAACACATAATGATTTCCTAATGCACAATGAAAATATGCATAATTTGAATCAGTTACTTTTAGTCGTCTTTTCTGACATAGTAAAGTTGTTTCAAGTCTTTGGAAAAAATCCCTCATGGACTAAAATCCTTGACCTTCATCTATCTCCATTTGTCTTAGGAACAGAAAATAAATGGTGCACTTCTACTGTACCTGTATTAGACGAAGAGAAATGCATGACATATGGAAATTGATGTGTTTCTCACGAAGCCCCAAACAAATGATTAAGAGGATACTAAAAATTAAGACACCTACCTTAAAGGTTGTTGTGAACAACACAATTCAGAATTCGTTTGACGAAACTTATTGAGGTCATCGAAAAGTTCTTGTCGATTTAACCATTGGTCGTCAACTGATTCACAACCTAATAACTTTTTATCACAGCTGTCCATAATGTTGGCATACATTGACCTCATTTGATTATCTACCATTGATGCTATCCAGTCATAACCCAGTAATTCCGTAGAGGAAGTCTGTGCGGCTCCAGCGCCTTCTCTTTTCGCATCACTGGTTAGCTGAAATAGATCAAAAGGAAGTAGACTGAGTAAGTGACAAATTTAAAGGCAGACTCCACAAAGTGATATCTGTTGAAAATCCATTATACCAAGAAAAAGGTAACCACTCCCTTCTTGAAACTATACACAATCTACATAATCAGGCTTACTCTTCCAATTAATCGTTTAGTATTTCATTCGATAAGCTTTTTCAAGAAAAGTTTTAAGGAAAAAGCTGAACTTCTAATTTCTGAAATATGTGAAAAGAATGAAATTCATGCAGCCATAATCCACTTAATCATCTTCCAAGAAAATTGCACTAAATAGCAGCGAGATATGATTTACTTCACTCTAATTGGGTGACGCTTCACAATTACTCATACAGGATAACTGAAGTGTCTTAGAGCCCAAGTTATCATTAAGACAGTCCTCTTCAAGAAAATTTAAGCTGAAGTTAACAAAATTGAGAAATATCTATTGACGCTATTTCCATTAAGACGACAGCTAATAACATGGAAATTCTTGCAAAGTTCTCTCAACACAACTTATCACTGATTCAACCATGCTTTAATTTGTTAATCAGATATAGAAATGCATGAAGTATTACGGATCTTTAGAAATAAGGTAGAGGAAGTTCTGTATAAAGAGAATACGTTTCAGATTACTTTACTTCCGCATTATATTCTGAACAGCGTACAATTAAATTTGCTTTTTGCCTTCATTTGTACGTCTACTAAATAACATAAATTCAACTAAACTACTTACAGTCATATTAACACTTGCAGTTTGGTTCCATTTAGTTATTCACATCTACAATTTGTTTGAATCCCCACAGAAACGAAATAGTAAAAAATTTAACAACAGAAATTTATAAGATAAACCTAGTAAAATAAAGCCTGAAAATGTTTTTATTGCAAGGTGCTATACGTTGCAAAAGTACACACAAAGGTAATCAACAGAAATGTAGTGAAACTGCAATGGACAAGATGAATAATGGCTATTTGAAAATCAGTGAATTGTCTGAATTTTTCTTAGTTTCTGCATCTAGTCGTCAACATTACATCCTGCGATACAAATCCTCCTTTTATTTTTAAGGTTGATGAGGACTTTCAGAATCCGGAAGATAACAAGGGGGCAAATGCATTTACGCCATTCAGAACTATTTTAGGTCACATCGCCAACAGTCTCCAGCCATTAATATTTAGTATCCAATGGATTTCAGCAAAGGAAGTTTAAATCTTGACCGACTACCCCTCCTCTCTTATACAGAACATTACAACTAAGCAAAATATTACTGAACACAATCGTTTACCATATATGAGATAGAACTGTTAAAAACCGGAAATATTCTCACATCTACCGAACTCGGTACACTGATCAAACAGGTAGACAGTGGAACATAAAAAACGCCTGCAGTATATAAATGCTCTAATATGGATTTAATCGCCTACAATTGCACGTGGTCGCCTTGATAACATTTAGCAGCTTCCAGTCTTCGTTATTTCTAGGGGTTCTCATGATCACTCTCTCTTCAATCAGTTGAGATTTACCTGTAGAAATTTACTACCATTTTTTAATCATTACCCTGCAAGTCGCCAACATTCATCACATCCGTTTCTAGGTAAAATTGGATATGCTTGGTGTGAAGGGTTTCCCCAAATAAAACGTTCTTTCTTTGTGTTAAAGATTAATGGCGGCCAGAAATACATAGTTATCTGGACAAAATTCTTGGGAGACGGTCAGTATTAATGACTCATCAGAATCGAACTTCATATATATATATATATATACTGTGCTTTTTGACTGAGTTCATCTTTCTTACTTGTGCATTAAATTACACCTATTTCTGGAAGTAAACTACACATATTGCGATCAAACTAATAGTTTATTCTATCAGAACTGCAGTTCACCGAGAGGTGAGTTTTCTGTTCTTCAGCTAAATTATGTCACTTTGCACTAGCAATTTCATGAGAACTAGATGATAGACCTTATGACACCCATAAGACGAAATTTGTAAGTTCACCACTTTTGCCAGGCAAAGTTGGTTGAGTAACTACACTTGAGCCTTTAATAGGCTTCTCAGAGACGCAGCATAAGCGAAAGACTTAAGATGCTTGGGTTTAGGCTAGTGAAACAGTTACCATTTTTCGGCACCCTGAACAGTGGGGGTTAGCTTATCTTTGGAGTTTCTGAGAGAGGGAAGAAACTACCACTGTGTGGTCCCAGATCCCAGAGGACCACTGTTTGAAGTCGGTCACTAATGGTCTGATTGCGGGCCGAGTTTGCAGAACTTTATCTTCATACAAGACTTTCTCAGAGTGAAAACGTCGTATAGCCAGCTTGGTCCTTTTCTGAAAACACCTTACTACGGATACACCTCTGTCTACCAGCAATACAACTTTATTGTCATCCTTTCATGGCAACTCCATTTAGTCTAATTGCCATTCAGTAAAACTTTGTGGTGTGAAATAACCATCTGCGGTATTTATTTGAGCCAGTATAGCTCCTTGGGTTAATGCGATATGTAAGCCTGATCATCACATCCAGGCAAAAGCTACTGGTATTATGCTTTAACAACGAATAGTAAGTATCCAGCAGAAAGGCTAAAAAGCAATGTTTACGCGGTGAAATATTACCACGTAAACTATCGGTATTCGCCCCTTAGTTACTATTTGTAGTACGGTTAAGTTTTGGGAAAATATCTTTTAATTTTTCTGAATTCGGATTTCACTAACTACTATTTTATGTAGAAAGTTTTACACAAAACAGTTATTAGTGTAATACAGTGGAAGAAATCAGCCAACTTTCAAATACTGTCATTTTATTGAAATTAGTTTCTTGAGAACATCATTTATCCGAAGAAAACACTTACATCTTCTTTTACAACAGCTTTTTTATACTTTGGTCGGATATTTAATACATCTTCAAGATCATAAGAAAAATTCGTGAAATTGCGTCTTCTATCGGTCACTGTTTGTGAAGACATCCCCTCTTATTTCAATAAGTATTACAATTATTTGATAGAAAACACACTCTTCAGCAGTACTCAATTATTCTAAAAAAATGTAAAACCAAATATTGTGAAATACTATGAGTAAACAATTATATCAAGATATATAAACTATAAGGTGAGCTCTGTATACAAAATAAAGGACCATTCACATAAATTATTATTCAAACCTGTCTGACAAATTCACTCCAGAAACGTATATTTACCTTACCCTTGGGAAACTTTCACTCATCTTTATTCATGTAATCATCTACTACAAGTTTGGATTACTACACAACTTGGTAGGCTTTTAATAACTGAATATGATTTCAAGCAACCTCAGAATGAACACTGTATTCATGCTTAGACAAATATTTGCTTACCTCTGTCGAAATGCAGACTTCCTCGAAATTCTGAGCAACTAAGAACTTCACTCGGATTAGGTGTTTGTTTTGCTGCAGGCTAACGCTTGTTGGGGCCAATGCATGATGAAAATCTTCCCAGGGATTCTATAGCTACTAGTGATCTGCAGCTTTTCGTAATAAAAAATGACTAGTTTCGAAGTTGTCTATTTGTGCTCACCACTGGCTGGATGTAGACCGTAAACTTTCTGGACTACATATCTTTTTAGTTTTACAATTACTGATAGTGAGGGGTCGGTAACTAATAGATCAAAGCTAAAACGCACAGTTGATGTTGATACTCTTCAGTACAATGCATGAATTTACAAGAGATTATATCTGACTCGAACAGAGGAAACCAAAGGATATTAAACTTTAGTGTTGAGTAACAACCTTATATGTACTAACAACCCTAAATCTGTGTGATGAGGCAGATATATAACCTAAAATGGTATGGGTTAAAAAAAGCCAGTGGTATTTACTGATGTGGTGTGAAGTCGATACACAAAACTGTGATATTTTTTCGAACAGAAAAGAACTCGAGAGATGCATGAATCACACGAAGTCAGTTTAGAATCACCTCGAAATCTCCCCACTTGTTTTATTTGCTTTTTGCATAATCAAACTGAAATATTACTAGCAAATTTGCAGTACGTATTAACTTTACAATAATATTTTATCGTCTCAGTGTTCCTAGCCACAAGGTATTCACGCCCATAAGTGCCCAAGCTTACAACAATTCTTAACTTATTCTAACCTATTCTTCGATAATGCCTTTTTATGGTAAATGAAGATTTTATCTACACACTATGTTCTGAAATGACGCTGGTCGTGCTTAAAAAGAGAGCTGGGTGCTGAATTAAGTCTTTTCGTTCTGAAGTAACGCTAGTCCGCGCTGAATATGTCCTGTGAGGGCTGAAAAAACGCTGATAAGCAAACGCAGTAGGTTCTGATCTACTCCTGAGAATGCCTAGAAAAAGAACACGGTGCTGAATTAGTGCCAGTCATGCTGAAAACCAGCACTGAGTTCTAGTCTGTGCTATTAAAGAATCCATTTCAGAACAGATTCAGAAGTTACTCACTATAGAACGTGAGAATTATTTCAGAATTAGTGAGATTTAATTTAGCATTATGGTAAGCTCGGGTGAATCAAGTTGTAAAATTCAGTCTATGAGAATTATTAGCAAGAATATAAAACTTGAAGACATCAAACACTTGTGTTGATTATACGTAACAAACACGTGTTTGTTTGCACATTAGGTACCTAATTTGCAATAGAAATCAAGGAGTGAGATGCACCAGAATTGACAATTCAGACTGTTTATATAGTGACTAGCGAACAATAGCAAAACACTTAAAGGCCTTTTACGCAGTAGTTAAAACTATGCCCACCTGAAAAAATTTGCAGGAAATCGAAATATGCGTGTTTATCACTATACACATAGCAATGCGTTCAGTATTCAATTGTCAGAGTGAATCGAAAGAAATACACACATTCTTTCTACATAATTTAGGTATCCAGAAAAACTTCAGCTGAGAAAATAGTATTTTAGACGTAATGGACCAACAAATGTTTGTCCACATTAAATACGATAGTTTCATTACAATTTCAAACACTCAGCTACTGTGCAGTGTAGATTTGGTTATCTAGGAAAATTTATTCAACAGTCATCATGCACCCTTTCAAGAGTCATCATGCATCTTTTTAAATTTCTATGTGTAATCTCTGAAGGTGTCAACCAGTACAACTTTTCACAGAGAATTTGTATGCATACCTGTAGATTGAACTGCTACAGCAGAACGTAGTCTCTCAGTATCTTACCTGTTAGTTCACTTCTCGGTATTTGATTGGCTGAAGTTACCGGTCGCACATATCTTTCCCATATTTTCGTACGTCACATCTCCTGTTAGTTTCATAAACTTCAGCCTACATTTTGCCTGCAAACAGCACTATATTCTGCATATGTGAGTGTCATTTACCCGTCTATACCTTCTTTTAAATCAGCTTCACCCATGGCTCATTAGAGTCACCTTTTATTGCCTGTACCACTCCTAAGGACGTTAAGTTTGTATATTTTTTGTTCCATCCTAATGGACTTAGTAGCAGAATAGGTGTTTGACACAATTATCGTACCTAACTCAGACGTTTCGTAGGGTTCGTTAAAATAAGAAATCCCGAAGCTAAATTCTATAAGGGACTGATAACTGATTGACTAAATAATTGCAGGCGAATACTGAAACTAAAAATAGGCGGTTGACAGTTGCGAAATGTTATTCCACACTATATGAATTTATCCCATAATATGCAATGTTGCAGAAGTAATAACTAGATGACTTCCGGAGCAAAATCTATCACCCATGTCCATATCGATATATCTGAACAACTTCAGAACTCGTCTTATATGCTTTCACTCTCCCTTGCTTTCCGTTAAAATATCCCAGAAAAAATTTACTTACTTATTCATCCGTGCACGTAGAGTGCACGTGTTTTGTTTTGATTTGATAGACGAAATTCGGTGATTAAGTACTCTAGCAAAATATATTACTTTTTATTACTTTAGCCCTATCCCAACCTATGGTGCGTTTACGTTCAGTTGAATGTATCTCAGTGATAGAAATGCTCTACTGATTATTTAACTGGGAAGGGTTAGCCATATAGCACTCCCTGAGTTCCCACTTTTCAATCATCGAATTGACCCTGATCTACTAAATCGACACACATAATTCATCCCAAAGTCATTTGATAAATCATGTTTTTCCTGATTGGATTTGTCGGGTCTCTGAGACAACAAAGCTTGTTCCTGAATGGGTTTGTAGGTTTAATTTCACTTTTACTGTAACCTATTTAGGAATTCCACAAAGGTTTTATTCTGATGCCTCTTTATGTGGAATTGTTATTGAGGGCTTAGACTCCTTATTATCTGTATTATTTTTTCCACTTAAACCACTACTCTTCCTATGCGTTTTTGTACTTTTTAGGCATAAGCTGGTGGGAGGCTTTTCATCACTTTTTCCCTATTTATCAGTTTATTACTTAAATCTTCTGAATTACTGGTTAGGCTCCTGGCTGGATTAAATGAACGTTTAATCGTTTTAAGTGTGGGGAATCAAGGTCTAAGTACATACAAGAGTGTGAAATATGTCTATACATGCAAATGCTTGACACGCCATTCCGTTTTCGTCTACTCCCATTTTCTTGACCCACTAATTTATCAAGTTCATTTTCAAATCAGAAAGTGTATTAGATTCAATGGACTACTGGATTTATGTGTTAAAAACTTTAAAAAATGTTAGATGAATGCATTGTCTGCATATGTGGACCATAACTTAAGAATATAACTTAGCCTCTTAAGGTCTTTAAGAAAAGAAACATTCCGTCTAATCTATCCTGCATAATCTCCGTCCAAGGTTTCTCTATGTCTGCCACACGTGCCGTGAAAACTATGCCGTATTGGTTCAGCTACCAAGGAGAATATCGTCCACTTTACAAACCGCCAGGATATGAACGGCTGGAAACCTTATTCAGAAGATGAGGATGGCCGAAACGGCAGCTATCAGCCAAGAACATTTAAACAGACAGATAACCGTGAACCGATTGTCGGAGCATGTAGCACATGAGAAAACAATGATTCCAGGAGGAAGATGTCATGCTGTTACACAAACAGCAACCAAACTGGAACCGTCAGCAGAATCAGCACAAAATTGTCTGTCTTTCTACAAGAACATCCTTCATCCCCTGTGTACATCTATTTGACATGCAAAAGTGAAAGTGACTCTTTGTGCATAAGCAACTGAGCCGAATCCGGACAGCCAGAATCAACACACTATATCCTCCACTTTATCTACCTGTGATGGACACACAGTGTCTAATGGTGGAATTATGAACTGAACAATACGCGAGCTAAGCCTGTTTCACATTGGTGTTTGGGGTGTGAATTTTATGGAAATCACCACTCGCCTGCTTCACTGGGTCCTGTCGGTTTGTACCGGACGTATTCAGCCTAACAACTTGGCAGAATCCCAAGGATAGTGGCCATCTGAGAATAGACCGTCGACATTTTTGGTGAGGATACCGTTCTGCTGTTGTCACTTACTGGCTTCCTATTCCTTCACTGTTTTGTTATTCTGTTTTCTTTTTCTTCTTTGACTTTCCTCCCATTTTGTTTTGCTTGTCTGTGTATCTCTCCTCCTTTTTCACCCATAATTATGGCTTTTCTATCGTATGGTGGGAATATCTAGTGAAACGTTAAACTACCACAACAGAAGAGATGCCGTCTTACTAGGAACCATGAATTAAATAACGCCACAGCAGCCAAGTGAATATGCATATCTAAGAGACTGGAGAAATTCTTGAATCCTAACAAAATTAAAAACTTCATCTATGGTAAACGGTTCGCCTATCACTAAGATAGTAAATAAAAGCAAAGTTGAGCAAGCGTAAGAACCAGCCAGGTATCTGGCGTAAGTCTATATAGGCGGATCACATAACTTTTTCCAGAATTATTTGTAGTTATGACCGCCTGTTTGAACAGCCCAGACTATTTATGCACTTTATCGAAATCCAATAAATATCTAAAACCTTTCTACAAAGAATTCATGAGTTTTGGAAAAGCTTGCAGCAAACATTTTGGTGTTATAGCAAGCGCTTCGAAAAGGAAAGTGGCATTTTTACGTTGTGAAGTAACTTCTGCTTTCGTTGTGTAAGTCTCATCAGAAGCTTTCTGGTCTACTTTAACTGATTTAATTAGTTGAAGTATTGTTTTTGTGCCCTTTTGTGACTTTTTGTGTATATACATATTTGTCTGTGTAACTTAAACGACTTATACCGATATGAGTCTCTCAAATAGCTGCGGACGACCGGACTGCTACTTTCAGGTGGATGATGGGATGCAGTGTGATAACTGCAACCTATGGTTTCATAATGTTTGCACTCGCTTATCACCATCGAACTATGGGGGATGCAGCAAGCCATCATCTCCGTAGATGTGCAAATTTTGTATTAAACCATTGGACCTCCTCATCCAAGAGACTGTAGGACTTCTGATGTCCAAGTAACTGACAAAAACCTCAGATGAGGTGAAAAAGCAGGATCTGGTACCAATTTTATGGATGAGGATTCTGGCCTGAATGATAAGACTGAGATATAACCACATCCCCAAGCTTCGAAAGACACAACAGAGGTAAAGTGTGCCCAAAAGTCTGCAACAGCAAGCAAAAGCCCGAAAATCGACAAGGTATCTCACACCTTCCTTATCATGAGAAGATGGAGCATCTTTATCTCTCCCCATTATCATACCGAAGGAGTAGAGGTGACTTAATTTTGGCTTGCCCTATACTAAGGGGCGATTTAAGGACTGATCTTTCAAACCTTTTCTCTCCCTCTAGGATGCATTTACGAGGTCACCATGAATGGAACTCCTCACAGGATACAGTAGTAACATTTCCTTCGGTGAACGCTTTCAAAGAGAAACTGGATCTCCGAAGATATATATATTGCAACAAGAGCCTTATATTCCTATAATATGAATATGAATCTGAATCTATTGGATAATGGATATTAAGCGCTGACTTTGAGCATTACGCAACATCCAAAATGAAGTGTAAACATTGTGGGAGCTCTAATTTAGAAGAAGACCGTGCCCGTGCTGACCTAATATGTTTAGATTGTGGGATGGTTATGGGCGAAAATGTCATTTCTTCAGAGGTAGAGTTCGTTGAAACAAATACTGGTCAATGTACTGCTGTTGGTCGTTTTGTCTCAGATGGGAGTAAGTTTTGATATTTTACTCCATTTTATTTCAGGCCAAGCTCTTAACTTCAAAGAGTCACGTCAATTAACCGAAAATAAAGGTGAGCGGGAAATACTCTTCTTGTTTCTCTGTCACAAGTATGTGAAAATGAGATAATATGTTTTATATTATCCTGTTTTGTTTTCCTGAAAATTTATTTTGAGGTTGATCTTATATTTTAATGCCATACAAGCACGTGCTTGTTATGCTCGTTTTTTGGCTCCAAAAGTGCATACTACTAAGATAGCATAAGTCCGTAGATATTTGGATGGATTGAGTTACTTGAGACATTGTTTGAATTATGAAACCCTACTTAACGGCCGAAGATCCCCCTATAAAACTTCACTTTTGTTTTTGCGTTAGCTTATTGGTGACCATTCAGCTTCCTAATCAAATTCATTAATACACTTTCGTGTTTGCTATTGTACTTTTGATCTGGTTAAGAGTCTAGACATTAGGTAAAACAGACTTGTTCCCTTCTTTTAAGTGGTGTCTCAAGTGGAATTTTTGGTAATTATTTTGTATAGGTCTATATTGCACGAAATTTTGTGAGTTTGAAATTAGCATAGTCTGGAAATCGACTGATTAGTTTTTAACAACCAATTTAGGTCTTTTTCCATCGCCTGGACAGATTTATTAATATCTCTGAATAAAAGCTTGAATTTAAGAAGCAGCGCAAACCATGTCTAAATTCTTTTCACATGTTTGTCCACACTTAGTCACCAAAATGGTTTTAAGAACTTCCAACCATTAAAATGAGTTTACCCATTGGAACTGTTACCATCCTGCATACAATTACTTGGCCTAGTTGATTATGAAGTCTCAATGCTTTTATCATCATAAGTTATTTTGGTTAGCTGATTCATTTGAAAATTTATCCTGATTTGATGTTAGATTTTAAAGGATACATGTCACAGAAATTTACACTTCGGGTGCTCTTACTGACTTAATGTGACGTGGTACATTCAGACTAAAAGTCTCGTTTGCTTGTTGACTAATTAGTGTTCACTTCTACTTATCGTTATTTATGTTCTAACCTGTTTGAAATTTGATCATTATAGCTCGTCGAAGGATTGATACCATTTGTGGCCAGTTGCGTCTTGGCAATGATATAACAGTCTCTGCCTTTCGTTATTATCAAAGTGCACTTTTTCGTGGACTTACAAGGGGTCGCAATGCTTTTACAGTAGCTGCGGGCTGTATATATTTAGCAGCCCGCCAGTTGCGCGTCAATTTGATGTTATTAGACCTCAGTGATGCAGTTGGAATCAATGTTTATGTTCTTGGTCGTGTCTACGCTGATCTAAAAAAGCGACTTAATTTAGCCATACCAGAAATGGGTTAGTTCAAGTTTTGATGATGATCTTAAAGACTTCTCAATGTTCTCCCCCCTTTTTATCTGTATCTTCTATCGTTTTTATATTATTTTTATGTTTTTAAAAATCACTTTTGAGTTAAATAATTATGAAAGTGACATGGATTTGTATGTTATATTGTTTAGAAAGCAAAACAATCTTTAAAACATTCCACCGTTTAGTACTAGTAGCTTCATCAATGCTGGTGCACCAGAATGCCCTACTTAGAAATTCATGTTCATTACAACGACCGAATTCTTTTGCATAAGTAATTCTGTTTACATAGCAATTTGTACTGAACAAAAAGCATTTATATCCTTTTTATAGTAATCACAAATATTAAGTTGCGTATGTAGTTTCTACATTTTCACTGTTTGCCAAAAGCAGTCTAAATACGGTGGTAGTTTTTGTATTTGTTATTATTTGCACATTCTCTTATGTGCATCATAAATCTTTTACGGATCTGTCGGGGATATAAGAGCACATAAAAGAGAAATTTTACGCTGGTATTTCCTTCATAGTGTATGTAGATTATTATTTTAGAAGCATCTCGTTTGAATCCTGCCGTTACCTATACCTATATTTCATCGATTATTGGTGATTACACCAGTGGTAGTCTCACAGTCTAGAACCATACAGGATAATCTCAGTCTAGATATGTAAATGGCTGAAGAATAAAAAGTGGGGATATTTAGATACTACTTTTGTAAAGTGGATAATGAATAGGGGAATTTGTTCTGTTTAGGAGCCAAACTTGTTTTATTCCTCTTGTATATATACATATATATATGATCTTTCCTAACTTATTTCAGATCCTTGTATCTATATTGATCGCTTCGCAAGTCAGTTGGAGTTCGGTGACAAAGTGTCCACAGTCGCTACAACCGCCATGCGTCTGTTACAAAGGATGAAGAAAGACTGGATCGCTACTGGTCGTAGGCCTAGTGGATTGGCTGCTGCTGCACTACTTGTTGCTGCTCGAATTCATGAATTCAATAGGACAGAGGAGGACGTAGCTCGAATTGGTATAATTCCTCCTTTATTATCTGTCTTCATAATAACCGATTTTATACGATTAAGGAAAGAAACTTGATAACCAAGTGCACTTTTTTCAGTGCATGAACTAGCAGCATTTTTTTTCATTTTATCACATTTTATACAAGCATCATACTGGTAGCACTTTTAGAAACCACTCCATCAGCATTCTTGATATTCCATACACTTAAAAAGGCACAATTATTGGTAACTACAAGTGATAATTTTGACAGTTGTCAGTCGAACAGTGCTTTTTATTTACCAAACTTCAGGAGCTAGAAGTAGGGAAAGAGGCGTAGTAGACATCTATTCACCGAGTGGTTAAATTTTAATCAGCGCAGGAAATTCAGACCTTTTATAAGAGTTTGTCTTGTGCATCCTTTGATTAATAAGTTTCAATAAACAGTAGTGTTGTTGCTTTGTTATACTCAGTGAATACGGTAAACATTTTATTATTATCATTATTTTCCGATGAATTCTAGATCAAGCCTTTTCACTAATTTATTTATGTGATTTCAGCTCGGATTAGTCAGAGTACTGCACGCAAACGTTTAGAAGAATTCAGTCGTACTCCATCATCCGCTCTTAGTATTGAAGCATTTTTCTCAGTTGATTATGATGAGGAGCAAGATCCTCCAGCATTTGTTGCTTCAATGAAGCAGGAGGATGAAAAGTTGAAAGTAAGTTTACCTTATTATATTATTTATTCGGTTTCTATCCACACTGTAGAGTACCATGTATTTTTCTACCGTTTATGAAAACGTCGTAAAATTAGTATTTTTTGGCTGTAAATGTCAGTTTTGATAAGTGAAAATTTTTATAGTGTTTACTTCATAATCTAAGTCATTGTTTTATGGTTAAGATAAAGCAACTCATCACCAATTGGCATGAAATAAATGCGACCGCTGTTAAACCTGACAACTGTAGGTCAAACATCATATGTCCTTACGTACTCACTGTTAAAAAATAGTAGACTAGTATAGAACAGGTGGGTGTTGAGTCCCATTTGAAGTTTAGTGGTTGGTTAAGTGACATCATCTTGGGATGAAGACTGTTTTGAAGTCCATAAGTAAACTAGGCATGTGAATTATTTGCTAAACGAAAACCATTGTAGTTACGTAGTCTTAAGTTTGTTTACTGAAACTTGGAAATTATGTAGTGTGGTCACCAAGCCATATGTGATCTGATAATTGAGGAAATATGGGTTTCCTCAAGATTTCAGGAAAGCCTTGTTGATAAATCCGGTCAAGCACGAAACCTATGTCCAGAGCTTTGTGGTGCTAACTCACTTAAGAAGTGAGTTTTTATTTAATATTTCTTGCTTGTTTTATTTTAAAGGTGTGAAATTGTTTACTTTAGTATGTTTGCATAGACAAACCTCTGAATGTACCGACTTATTCACCTGTTTATTCCGTCAAGTGTAGTAGGAGCAAATTTCTTCATACATCACTTAATTAGAATTAAGGTAGCCAAAAAGAAATGCCTGATATACAGGGCTTTGAGTCACGCTTATTGTGTAAGGGATTATGCATTTGTTCAGGATGAAATAGGTAGGCAGGACTCGAACCTACGTCGTGTTTGATATTAGATGGTTGGAAGCAATTGGCAGGAAGCCTTGGACCTAGGTTTCGTGCTAGTTGGTACTTGTCAGCAAGGCGTATCTGCAACCTTGAGGGAACTCATGTCCCTTTTGAGATTGGAACCCGCGTTACCAAAAGCTACAGTCAGAGACGTTACCACTGAGGTATTCGGGGTAGGAATTGACCTCCTGTTGGACTCTTTTGGATACTTTGTTTGGACTAACTAGTGTCTAATCAAACTAGGTCGTTTTTGTTGAAAGTCTGCTTCTGAAGTCAGTGAATCGTGTCTCGGAAAGTTAACAGAAATTGAACTTCCACTAGGAACAAGTACACCCTTTTCTGGAGTATATTATTACTTGAAAAGTACTGTGTATCTAGGAACAGCTTTAATCCTGATCATATATAATTTTCGCTCTATTCAAATTGTCGTAAATTCCTTTCAGTTATATTTACCATAAAGCTTTCATTTTTTGTATGATCAGAGTATGTCAGAGGGTGCAATGGCTCGTATAACTATGGAGATAACTGAATTAGAACGTCGTATAGATACTGAACTACAAAAGCTGTCTGGGAAATACACAGCTCGTACAATTTCTACACAACTTTCTAAAATAGGTAAGTTTATTTTGAAGTCATTTGTGATAGTTTTTGTAGTCTTATTGACTGACGTAGACCTCTGTACAAAATGCAGCAATATACATTGCTACACTCCCCAAAAGCACGCAAAAGTAGGGGAGAAATTGAAGCACAGTGAAAGGAAACGTACGAGATAGGTAATAATCAGAGGCGGATCAATTAAGAGTTTTGAATCTAGAAGATAACAAGGAGGGAATTCGTCTGTGCTTTTTAGGATGATCATGATCCATGCTACCAACAGTCTCCGGCTATTAGATCTTGGTATCTCAAGGATATGAGGCAGACAATTTATACATCACTACGGGACTCACTAGTCGAAGACTCCATGGGTATGTGCCAGATTCTCGCGTGACATTAAATAAAAGTGATGTTGGATTTCTCTGACGGATAGCACTAGTTGTTATTATTTCAGATGAAATGGGTCTTGTGTCTAAGCTTAGAGAAGAGGGAGTATATCGTTGCAGGCAAGGTAAAGAAAATTCCTATCTGTGGCTTTGAACAGTTCACAACTTACTTATATATCTAACATACATCAACTTGTGCCACCTCTGGCGCCATCGCTATGTTAGCCTGGCTGTCAAAGGTCGGGTATACAATGCTTCGGTGAGGGCTGCCTTGCTCTACGCCTGTGAAACCTGGCCTCTCCGAGCTGAGGATGTGCGGCGACTCTGCGTGTTCGATCATCGCTGTCTCCGCAGGATTGCTTGCGTTCGATGGTATAATCGCGTGAGTAATTCTGAGGTTCGGCGGCGTGTGTTTGAACACAGTGGAGATCACCATTCATTGAGTGTCGTCATCAGGAAACACCAGCTCCGATGGCTTGGACATGTGCTGCGAATGTCATCCCAGAGGCTTCTGTACAGGTCTCTGTTCGCTAGCCCTGGGACGGGATGGAAAAGGCGGAGGGGTGGTCAGTCCATGACGTGGCGTCGTGGGATGAAGGATATTTGTGCTAGATTAGCATCGGTTGGTGTGTCATGACTCCCTGGTTGGAATCCACGAGATAGCTCGAATCGATGGCTCGAAACGTTATCGGATATGGCCAAGAACCGTAATCAATGGCAAACGTGTTGCAATTTCCTTCTTTCTTCCCTTCCTAATGGTAGTTAACGAATACTGTTTGAACTTGTTAAACATGACTGTTTTCCTTCCAGATGAAGTTCTTTATCCGTTTTCTACTTATATTTTTACTTTTGATGTATGTTGTTTTGTTATTATTGTGTGGCGCATCTTTCTTGGTGCCATATTGTACCAAGTTTTTTCTGCGTTTAAATAAATAAATAAATATACCTAACATGGCCAGCCATCACTGTTGTGCTACTCGGTGGTCTTTCTTGACTACTCAAGTTTGACATAAAGTAAAAAAATATACCTACTGAAAGAGTCGGTGCATACAAAATTTTCAGTTTTCCTCTGGATTTTGATCATGGTTTAGTGTGCCAGGTTTATTTTGCGTTTACGTGGTGTTCTTAAATATTATTCCAAACTGGTTGACATAAGCAAATTAGTTGCTCCTAATACTGCAGCTAAATATCAACGGAGCTAAATTAGAGACCAGCCAATAATGTCCCAGAAAATATTGACGAACAGTGACCGTGATTAAAATCTGATATGACGATGGTTAGTAAATCTACTTGCGGCTTATAAGGGCGTTGAGTTTTCACTAGTCCTTTGCAACAACGTCACTTCTGTTAGTTCCTCCGGGTGAGTAGCCTGTAGAAACATTTGCTTAAGTCGCCTATAAGTAAAACTAAGTAATATTACTGTTGGGACTTCGAATTCTTGTGGTTATTGTAGGAGTTGCATCCTAAAACATTTGCAAACACTGAAAACAGCTTGCCTGGTCCACACAGCCAGTGTTCTGTATTTTAAAGCACAGTGCTCCGTAGTCATTTTACACGGATCTATCTTTTACAGGTACTTTAACTGCTTAAATGTCATGTGTCGCTGAAACTATATGGAAAAAACGGAAAGGTAGTGAAATCGTAGGTGCGAAAGCAGTCATGTCAGAACAACATTTGTTGGCATACCACAACTCCCTGAACGAGGTTTATAAATCCAAGCGATGCGTGAATTTTTCTCTTTCGGTTATTTTACGAAATCAACTTAAGCAATATGAACAGGTGGAAATTAGCAACACATTACGCTTCCATAAGTACACAGTTCCGATATGCGCTTGTTTGCCTATAGTTTCTCTTTATAAGTCCTTTGTTAGTCTCAGTTATTGCCACATTTCTTTGTATTGTATTCTAAATTGTAGATGTTGGATGTTCCAAAGGCATACAGCATTTATTAGCTGAAAACTCAGATAGTTTGAAAACATCGGGCCTCCTAAGTGAACTAAAAGACGTATCGAGTGAAACTGCTGAATGTAGTGGTAACGATGATGCTATAACTAACAAAAGTAATACCTCTAGTCAAAATGAAAGTGGTGAAGTTCGCGGGATACTACGTGATGTATTGGATGGCTTAGTTGAGCCAGAGTTATTGGACAGCTGCGTTGAGGATTTGCACATTCTAACTCAACATTCTGGTACCAAAATGTGTCAACTGTTGTCTGAAGCAGAAGAGACAAGAAATCAGGCTGATATTGGTTCAGATCAGAAATTACCAGAACAAGATGTGGACTCCAAGCCGTCTGATGCTGAAGATACTAGACCCAGTGAACCTCCTTTAAAAGGTGAGCCTTATTTGTACTTATTAATGCACCTGATTTAGTTCAGTGGTATGATTACTTATTTGAAAGTCCACTTATGAATTATCCTGTGGTTAGAACTTATTCATTAGTCTCTTTGAATCACTGAATTGCTGCATTCACAGAAATTAGTATTCGCTGGTAAATATTCGTAAAACATTAGTATTTGCAGTTACAGGATTTGCATTGATTAGTTTTCGCCTCTGAGCACGAAAACCAGTGGTCTTATTACTTTACAACTACCTTTGTGTGTTTATTTAATACCTAATGTATATCTGCAACTAAATCAAAAGTAAATCAATTTGCCACTGTACTTAATTTTTGGAAAGCTGTTGTATTTATATGTAAACTAAGTTTTAGTTCATAATCTGGTGTTTACACCATAAAATGAAACAATAATTGTGCAGCTTACTAAATAAAGCCGTCTCAGCGTACTAATTTAGATACTTGACTGTCTAGAATTGTGTGGCTTGACTTATCGGAAGACAGTTAAATGAGTACTACAACAGCACAACTAAAAAAATCTATCCAATGATGTGTTATCGACAGTGCTTACCTTGTGTACTATGAGAATTTCTATGATATTTCGCATTTTGACCCAGTATATCTAATAATGGAGGTACAACTCAGTAATAATAACAACTTAAAACTGGATATTAATTATGCGAGTTAAACAGACGTTTAACTGTATGTTGTATGTCAAATTTCATAGCATCACTGTGTTTTTATGAATCGCATGATAATGTTTCTCCGAAACACTTTTCAGTGAATAACAAGGATGCAGTTTCGTTAAATTTGCTTGACTGTAGAATGCTTATCAAAGAATGATAATGAGAGCATATAGTCAGTATTTTTTTTCTCTTTTTTGTTTTCAGATAAAAATTGCCTGAAGTTACCTGTTTTTATCCCATCAAGTGTTGTTCCAAAGCAAGAAACTAAAAGTAGGTATCCATTGATTTGCAGAGTATTAGTGAAATGAATTATAAACCCCATAAGCAACAGTTTTGTTCACACTGGTTAGGCTTCATCTCTAGAGGTGTTTATTAAAGTTCACTGATCCCCTTTGATGCATATATATTTTCCTACTTAGTGGCATTACAAGAAAATTTTGGTAATTCTGTTTTACACAATTAGTCCTAGTTGTCACTAAAACAAAAAGACTAAAATTTGGTGTATTAGAGATATCGATTCCATATTATTTTGTTTATTAGATATATCACACAGCGAAACAGTATTATTTACTGGATGACAAAGTTTCGAACAAAATTTATTGTTCATAATCATATCATTTATAATCACACGACTTCGAAACTTGAGTTTTATAGTCTTCTTTGTTCTCTCCTATTTGTCGTCGTTGGGGTAGTAGAATTTTCCAGATATCTGGGACAGATGTTGAATCATTCCTATTGCATGTGTTTGCAATTGATTCAGTAAACAAAGCTTCCATTATCAATCTCTCGCTCCATCCTGCTACATTGGATTTTAAAACTGTCATCTTATTCCGTCCTATTGTATGGTTGTGTGTAATTGCATGTATCGCTTTAGTTGAACTATTCTCCAGATTTTTTTATCTCATTAGGGTCAACTAATCTAGATTTTGGTAAGTTTGTGTGCTCCGCTAGTCTGAGTGACTGACTGACTGACCCGTTCTGCTACTTTGACCTATGTATTTGACCTGACAATCATTCAAGCAGGTTATTAGATAAACTAAATTGTTTTGTTTAATTGACTCTACAGGATCCCTTAACCAACAAAGCTTATTTCTAATTGAGTTTGTGGGTTTGAATACCACTTTTATTCCTGCCTTGTTAAGAATTCTCCGTAGGGTTCTCGGGATTCCTTCTTTGTATGGAAGTACTGCTGATGATCTATATTCCTTATTATTGGTGTTGTCATTATCCTGTGCATGTTTAACATGCTTGTCATCACTAATATTATTATTATTATCATTACTATCACTACTATTACCATCTATTTTATTTTTACATTTTCCTACATATTTCCTAATTAATTTATCAGGGTAATTATTCAGTTTCAAACGTCATCCAGTAAATAATACTGTTTCACTTTGTGATATATCTAATAAACAAATTAATATGGAATTACTTACTACCACAGTGGCCAAGTTTCACACATTAATCAAAGATATCGATATGTGCATCAGATTAAATTGAATTTCGTTAAAAAAATCTGTCACAGGACTAGAAGTAATTATGATTAGAAGGGGAAAACTCGGTTGTGATAAACAACATCTGTGACCTCTTGACATTCATCGTCAACAAATATGTTTTACAGTGTAGAGCGAGTGAACTGGTTTGCAATGCATACTATCTAATAGTTATTTTTCATTGTCCCATCGGTGACATAGGTGGAAGGTAGCATTTTCTATTCATACGAAGACTGCGAACAACTGACTCGATTAATGGTCATGCAAATTTTTAACGTATTCAGTCAATTGTTTTCCCCAGTTGTTAAGCCAGATACCGTATCACATCAATCCTTCACACTCTTTTTGATTCGAGACTCAAAAAGAAGCCTGTACTCTGCTAACGTTGTTTTTGTCTAAAAGGATTACGCTGAGTGCCGATGAGAATTTAACCCATCTAACAAGACTACCAGCATTGTAGGTCAATACAAGTCTTTTCGCTGCAGTCATTAGTATTTGAAAATTATTTTATTTATTTATTTATTTAAACGCAGAAAAAACTTGGTACAATATGGCACCAAGAAAGATGCGCCACACAATAATAATAAAACAACATACATCAAAAGTAAAAATATAAGTAGAAAACGGATAAAGAACTTCATCTGGAAGGAAAACAGTCATGTTTAACAAGTTCAAACAGTATTCGTTAACTACCATTAGGAAGGGAAGAAAGAAGGAAATTGCAACACGTTTGCCATTGATTACGGTTCTTGGCCATATCCGATAACGTTTCGAGCCATCGATTCGAGCTATCTCGTGGATTCCAACCAGGGAGTCGTGACGCACCAACCGATGCTAATCTAGCACAAATATCCTTCATCCCACGACGCCACGTTATGGACTGACCACCCCTCCGCCTTTTCCATCCCGTCCCAGGGCTAGCGAACAGAGACCTGTACGGAAGCCTCTGGGATGACATTCGCAGCACATGTCCAAGCCACCGGAGCTGGTGTTTCCAGATGACGACACTCAATGAATGGTGATCTCCACTGTGTTCAAACACACGCCGCCGAACCTCAGAATTACTCACGCGATGATGCCATCGAACGCAAGCAATCCTGCGGAGACAGCGATGATCGAACACGCAGAGTCGCCGCACATCCTCAGCTCAGAGAGGCCAGGTTTCACAGGCGTAGAGCAAGACAGCCCGCACCGAAGCATTGTATACCCGATCTTTGACAGCCAGGCTAACGTCGCGACGGCGCCAGAGGTGGCTCAAGTTGATGTATGCCACCCTAGCCTTCATTATACGGTTGGAAATCTCATCCGTCACCCCTCCGCCAGCACTCACACAACTACCCAGATACACAAACTTATCAACAACTTCAAGCGGTTCACCCGCAAGAGTGAGTGCAGGTACAGGCTCCTGCCAATCTTGTAACAGTACTTTTCACTTAGACGGTGCAAAGCACATACCATACTTACAGACACTGATCGCCAACTGATTAAGTGCGATTTGGGCAGCCTGCATGCTATCGCACAGTAAGACGATATCGTCTGCATACTCGAGGTCGAAAAGTCTATCTCCAGTTAGCAGATCTACACCACCTTCACGCACATCCTTCAGAGCTGACTCCAGAATGTCATCGATGGCAAAGTTAAAGAGAACTGGAGAGATTGGGCAACCCTGTCTAACCCCACTGTTGGTTGGGAACAGTGATGATAGTTGGTTGTATGCCCTCACTCTACCTGAGGTGTTTCTGTATAGGGCTTTCAAGATGTTAACAAATTTCTCAGGTGCACCTCTCTCTAACAGACAGTTCCAGAGCACAGTTCTGTCCAACAAATCGAAGGCAGCCCTAATATCAAGAAACACAACGATCGTTGGCCTGCAATACGTGTGACGGTGTTCCAACAACTGACGAAGGGTGAACACATGATCAATGCATCCACTACCTGAACGAAACCCAGCCTGCTCTTCGCGAATCAATGATAAGCGAAACAATCTTTGAGAAAAATGGCACCATAATTAGCTCGCAGGATAGACGTCTGGAGCGCTGGAAAGAACACTATGAGGAGCAGTTTAATTGGCCCACAGCCACACTTAACCTACCGAACATCCAACACCTCCCTGAATGGGATATAGACACAGGTCCTCCGTCCTTAACTCAGGTTACTAAAGCTGTCACTAATCTGAAACAAGGCAAAGCAGCGGGACCTGATGGATTGACTCCAGAGGTATTTAAGTACGGTGGAGACAGTTTACTGTCTGCGTTAACTGAGGTTCTAAGCAGCGTCTGGGAATCAGAGGAAGTCCCATCGGGTTGGTGTAAGTCACTGATCATCCCGATATACAAAAGGTAGACAAGTCTTCTTGTGATAATCCCAGAGGGATTAGCTTGACTAATATAGTATCTAAAATCCTAGGCTCAATAATAATGCGTAGACTAAGTGGTCCTCGGGAGGCACAAACACGAGAAAACCAGGCAGGTTTTAGGCCAGGAAGAGGGTGTATTGATCATATCTTCACTCCCCAACAGATTCTAGAACATAGGCATTCCTACCGGCGTCCAACAATCATTATATTTCTTGACTTAAAGGCGGCATACGATTCTGTCGACCGAGAGGTTCTCTGGCGATGCTTGGCTGTGAAGGGAATGCCGAGAAAATACATTGCACTGATTAAGGCACTCTACTCATACTCATGCAGCCAGGTGAGGGCCTATGGCGAGTAGTCATCTGAAGTGGTGACGACTAGTGGTGTCCGTCAAGGATGCCCATTATCCCCATTCCTATTCAACTTCATCATAGACGTATTAATGAACTTAACCCTAACATACTTCAGCGACTCAGGGATTGACTTGCTACCAGGGAATAATCTCGTTGACTTAGAATATGCGGACGATATAGTCCTTCTAGGCGAGGACGCTGACAAAATGCAGAGTCTACTGAACACCTTGAGCAACAACCTTCGTATGTTTGACATGCGATTCGCCCCTGTAAAATGTAAGATGATGCTGCAAGATTGGACTCCACCGACCCCTAGACTAGAAATAGGAAGTGAAGTGGTAGAGCACGTTGACCACTTCACTTACTTGGGAAGTACCATCAGCCAGTGCCAACGGGTTGATCTCTGACGAAATCTCAGCATGATTACAGAGGGCTAGGTTCGCATATGCCAGTTTACGCCGTCTCTGGCGTAGACGTGACATCCGACTATCGACCAAAGGGCGTGTGTACTGCTTAACAGTCCGCTCCGTCCTCCTTTATGGCTGTGAGACATGGCCATTGAGAGCAGAAGACATGAAAAGATTAACTGTCTTCGATCATAGGTGTCTGTGTTCTATCTCCCGCGTGAAGTGGTATAATAAGGTGAGCAATATTGAGCTTAGGCGTCGAGTGCTAGGTAAGGCGGGGAAATCAGTCTACGAGACTGTGAAATTACATCGACTGAGATGGCTGGGACATGTGTTACGTATGCCTAGTCATCACCTTCCTCGACGGGCAATGTTAGCTGATATAGGGTCAGGCTGGAAAAGAGCTAGCGGCAGTCAAACGAAAACATGGCACCAGTCAATGAAATCCACAACAGTTAGTCTAAGCCAAGTAGGAAGGTGTAGACTTCCTGGTTGGGGTCCTCGGGACGGTAAAAACCCATGGTTGGAAACAATTGGTGACATGGCTCAAAATCGTTCTCAGTGGCGCAGATGCATCCACTCCTTGTGACTTATGATTTCCAATGAAACTGTTTTGTTCTTCGTTATTACTATTCCTTTATCTCACACCTCTGTTTACTGTCTATATTATGCATTTCTTCTCTTGCTTTGTGTCCTACATGGAGTGTGGCGACTTGAACTGCCGCACATATGTGCAAAGTTCTATGTCGAAAACCGACCGAATCAATCCTTCACGTATTCTGCACAGCCTGCGAAGCAAGGCAGCAGCCAATAATTTAGACGCGACTGGTAGTATTTGAAAAAGTCAATACGTTTGCCTTCATAGGGTATTTACTGTTTCAATCCGATCATTGATGCAACACTTAGTGTTTAATGCTAACAGGACATCCGACCGCCATTTAAAAGGCAAGTGTACTACACATCACTTCATCCTCTCCCATAAAGGGTAAACGGTAGATGTCACATCATTGTTACTATATGGGTAGGGGGAAAACTGAATAATGGAAAATATTGATGTTACAGTAGAATAAGGGGACGAAGTTGTGAACTTACTTTGATGTAAAATATAGGCAGCACATAAATAAACCAGCTTTTGCCTTATTAAACTTTACGACTGAGTTTATTCAGTATTATTGGAGTAGATTGTAAGGATGACTTCATCAAGTGAGTCTACCAATCTGATTTAGGAGTAATCTAAATTCCACTACAATACTTACTTTACTTCGGCTATCTCCTACGGGAGGATGAGCCGGCTTCATGAACATCTCGAATCATCGCTGCCCAGGCGCGGCGATCTGATGCAAGGTTTTGCGACAGACGGAGTCCGTAGAAGGTTTGTAGCCCCAGGCACTCCATATCATCCTTGACTGTACCAAGCCATGTTTTCAGCTGTCCACCTCTGCGACATCGCCAAGATGATAATGGTGAGGGATTTAGAACTGATTTGACCAGATCGTCATCTGGTCGGCACAGAACATGGCCAAACCACCGAAGGCGACATTGTTGGACCAATACTGGAATTTGGTTGATGTTGTAGCAACGACGACGCACTTCTTCGTTGGAGCATGGTGAGAGTCGTTTGTAAGAGAGTTCATGAAGTTTCATGGGAATTTGGTACGAGTGATTTTTCCAGAATCGCTCGGCCTTTTGTTTGAGAGTACAGCTCTAGCCTTTACACAACCAAGTGTGACCTATAAGGCAGTAAGAGTGGAGTAGGGAGTTCGCTATCCATTGGCAGCCGGTGACTGGAGTTCGGTTCATACGCCTTTTTGAATGGGGCCAGACATTCAGGACATCCAACAAGCCCTTTGTCCATACGTCTGCCGGTGAGCTCCAGTGAGCTTCATACGCCAGTCGTTGGAGGTTTGGAATCAGGGTTTAGCCATCTCCCCTAGACTGTCGTCCAATGGACAGTCAACCCGGTGAAGAGCGCCGGGCATCCGCTTCCCCCCTCTCACTTTGGTGAAAAACACCTCCGCCACGTGAAGGCAGTGAGTAGGACTTCCTCAAGAGAGGCTATGTAAGACGCCCGGTCATATGGGAGCTTTTCAAGAGGTGTGCGGAGGGGTGGCCAACCCGCAGCGCAAGGCACCCACCCCTGACCATCCTGAGGCTTTGGAGGCAAATGTTTCATGCAAATGTATTCATTCTTATGCATTTTGAGAATTTTGAATATTTTCACTATTCGCGCTCTCCGTATTTACGTCTTACTTTGCCAATGTATTCTCATCTGTTTTCTGTCTCATAATATTGTGAAGTGCGACTACTTTAAACTTTATGCTCTTCTGAGCCAAATATCGTAATGATGTCAGTTGGCTAATTAAATCAACGTCTTCTCTATTTTTCCTTGCAATCTGAGATAGTCAGTTAATATGAATATATCAAGAAAACTACGATTTTTGAGATAAACTCTGATGGAATACATTAGTGGCCTCTAAATTGTTCTTTGAAACGTGTTTTTAATTATTCAGATTTAAAGGATCTGTGCCTATATCCTAATAAAATAGCAAACGAACTATTGTTTAAATATGTTAAATAAATTGGTTAGTGTAAACAATTATGTTCCTATTGAAATACAGATTTCATGTTAGATGATTGCATAATAACTTGTATCGTCTAAATTAATTCAGATGAAGCGTGCTAGTTAGTAGGCATTACCTATACGATATAATATCACTATTATGTAATCCAAATACAAGCGTAACTCCACTGATTTTTAAATGTGCCATCTTTAGAGTATTACAAGTTTTGCTCACTCTTTACAAAAATATATACCTAGCCAGTAAGTATTGATCTGAATATTCACAAGGAGAATGAATATACGTAATCGAAATGCCTTATAAATTATTATTATTAGTAGTAGTATTCAAGTTAATTTCGATATTTCAACGATTGTCAATCCTCATGATGTTTTCTTTTATTGCTTGTTTATTTCAATGACCGATGTTTTTCACCTGTACAGAGTACAATTGTGAAAAGATATACTAGATGTCATTTCTTGTTGTTGTTGATATCTCTTGAAAATATCGAATCCTATCCTCCAAACATTTTGTTCATTTTACGGTTGTTTTTTTTAGCTGAAGATGATACACTGTATACCGAAGACATTGATGATGAAGAAATAGACCGAGTGAGTATTTTTCAGTGCATAATTTTCTTTTCTTTGTCCACTTCTTCAGTTTACATATGGTATTATATATATTCAATACAAATCAGCTTCTGTCAGCCACTGCTTATGACTGAAGTAATTTATCCGAGAATCTAATCCAACATTGTAAATTGTCACAGTGTTCCTTTGATATCATTTTTATCATTCTTTGCGTTCTGAGTGAAATGTAGGACTTCAAGCGTTGAATTTTTCAGTTGTAATGGTGTTATTTTTACGGAGTGTGGTTGCCAACCTCGTGCCCAATCCTCTGTCTTCTCTAGGCTGATTACCGATTAGTAAGCTAGGCGAATTTTAGCAGTACGTCAGCCGGGAGTTGATCTCAAACCTCCTACATGAGACTAGTGAACATTGGAACACCGACGCAAATATATATATTTCAAGAGTTGTTTTGTAAAGATTAGATTTGTGTTTACGAGTTTGACCACGGATTGATATCAGTCAGAGAACCATTGAAAACCAGGGAGTACTGGACAGCTGTTTAATCCTAGTTTGGGAATCATTGGCAGTACGCACCCACTGGGGTTCGAACCCAGGACCTTGCGGTTACAAGGCAAGCTCGTATACCTTTGAGCTACTGGCACCCGATTCAATGGCCTCATGATTTATAACTTCTGCCGCTTTGTGACTAAGCGCGACCACCAACCAATGTCATCGGTGGGAAATCCATCCTCACACTTGATTGGATGGACCTCACTGGCCACGACTTCTCACTAGAACTCCAAGAAACTCCATCCTCTAGCAACTCACTAGCGAGCATCAAATTAATTTTCGAGAGTTGGTTTGTAAGGATTAGATTTGTGTTTTACGAGTGCGTACTGCTGATGATTTCCCAATGGGTGCTTGCTGTCGATGATTTCCAAACTAGGATGAGACAGCTGTCCAGTACTCCCTGGTTTTCAATGGTTCTAATATATATACGGCCTAACATCTCAACTACTTCAGAAGGACTAACCAACGATTTCTGTGATTGAAAAGATAAAAATTCCTGTATTTATTGCCTGATGTTTTTATTCCAGGAGTATTTACTTCAGCCCAGAGAAATCATGCTGAAAGCAGCTATATGGTTCAAAGCCAATGCAGAACACTTGGAACAAGCACGAAGTAAGTTAAGAAAAAGTTATTTCATCCTATTCCAATTGTTACTGAAAGTTGATATGCAGATAAATTGCATTATTTGCAAAAGCTGACATCACGGAAACAGGTGGTAAAAGGCAAATGATAAGCGAAACAATCTCCGAGAAAAATCGCACAATAATCAGTCCGCAGGATACACGATTGGAATGTTGGAAAAAACATTTTGAGGTGCAATTTAATTGGCCTACAGTCATGATGAACTTACCCAGCATCCAACACCTCCCTGAGTGGTATATAGGCACAGGTCCTCCGTCCCCGACTGAGGTTACTAAGGCTGTCACTAGTCTAAAACGAGGTAAAGCAGCAAGACCTGATGGGATGACCCCAGAGGTGTTCAAGGACTGTGGAGACGATTTACTCTCTGCGTCAACCAAGGTATTAGGCAGCGTCTGGGAATCAGAGATAGTCCTGTCGAGGTGGTGTAAGTCATTGATTATCCCGATATACAAGAAGGGAAACACGTCTTCCTGTGATAATCACAGGGGGATTAGCTTGATCAATGATAAATTTATTTGATAAAATTACACTGTGACGCAGTATTATCTGATGATGACGTTTCGAGCACAATTTATTGCTCACAATCATATGAAGGCACTCATATAACTTTCAAACTTTGTTCATGTAATTCCTTTATTTCTTATCGTTCGATTTAAGTGGTGGTAACATTTTCCATATCTTTGATATTGGGAATGAGTCATCCCAATGGAATGTTTGTGGTGTAGATTTGATGAACAAAGATTCGGTAATCAACCTTTCACTCTCTCTAAAAAGCAATATAGGTTAAACTGGTTACTGAATCTTTGTTCATTGAATCTACACCTAACACATTCAATAGGGATGACTCATCACCAATAAATTTACTCTGTAGCGGCACTAATTTCACTTGTGAAGAAATACGATATCTCATGCGAAAGTCATCAGAATCAATCCAACGATATACACAGACAAATTATTAATAAATGAAAAACAATGAAAAATTGTCGATCTCTAATCATACGGGATTCTGTTCGTATGTGTCTACACCTGAATGAAAACAGAAGAGACCGAAAATATGTAGTCCTTTATTGATATAATATTTGCAATATCTGTTGTTTTTATTTTATCATACGTTATTAAGAGTTGCATCCTTAGAATATTTATAGGCTCAGACCTTTTGGAGTGAACACACGTATTTCATATACCATTTTATAGCTGTTTTATTTATTTCTGTTTAGAACGTAAATTAGCCAAAAGACAAAAAGAACAGCAACAACAACAGGAAGATATTAAAGGTCCTAAAAAGGTTTGTTTATTTATTCTAATAAATCATTTTGTGTCATTTTAAATTGTATATTACTAACATGTTATCATTCAATCAGAGTTATCGAAGACACTTACTATGCCTGTTGGATAAATCACTCGAGAACATCCTACTCATAGTGAACCTACTTAACTGTACTGTATGAAATTTGAAATTCTGCTAAGACAAAACCTGATTTTTTCAGTAAGTGATGAACTCGTCAATGATTTTAGCTTGTGAGATTTCTGTTACGCGAAAACAGACTTGACTGCCTAGTGATTTAAGAAACCTTTCAATTAGCTTGGCGACAAAATCTCACAGCTCAACTTTTGCTTCTTTAGAGCAGTAACAGTCGAGTTTGTTAAACCAGATGTTGACATTACTTCATAAATTCCTTTGTTTTCTTTGCATGAAGGATTTTCATCATGAGCTGACGTCAGTTAGAGAACCACTGGAAAATCAACTGGGAGTACTGGACAGCTGTTTCGTCCTAGTTTGGGACTCTTCATCAGCACGCACTCACCGGGGTTCGAACCCAAGACCTTCTGGTTACAAGGCGAGCTCGTAGAACATTGAGCCACTGGGTTTTCCAGTGGTTCTCTAACTGATGTCAGCTCACGATGAAATCCTCCTTGCAATCAACAATCCTACATTCAATTTGCAAGGTATGTATTTTACCTATATGTTAGTTCTTTACTTACTGGAATTAGGATCCACCTACACTTAGTACTGACATGGGTGGAAATATGGATTCCCTTTTGATTGTAAATATACTTTACTGACAAATGCTAGGAAGCTATCCGGGATAGATTTTTCATGTATCAGGCTATGACCCACCCACCTGGGTTGATGATACTACCCAGTTGCCCAGGCTGAAGTAGGTGTAGTGGGATTTGAACCTCGGACCCACCAACTGAAATTTGAGTGCTTAATCTAGTGAGTTACATTTTTGTGCCAGCTGGCACAAAACCTAGATACATACTTGGTTACCTGTCGAATAACTCCTCCTAAGATTGTAACTCTATAAATGCTTGGTTGTAACAATAACCACTCAGTTTTGCCAGTGATATTTGATCCACCTGATTTCTTTCTACCTAACACTTAACTCAAGTTATACAATTCATTTTTCATTCTTTCGTTAATTTTTTTTGTGTATGGTGATAATTGCCGACATATGCGTATTAATTCGCTCCAGAAACGATTTGTAAGACAGATGGATACTATCTGTCGACGTTTGTTATCTGATACCTTTAAATTAAATGGGATACGTAATTATTGAATATTTCAGCTATTTTCTTCTTTTACTTAAGTGATCTCTTGATTGTTGTGATTTAATCTATCTACCATACCGACTTATTAAAAATGTATTAGTTCATCACGTCGTTTTTAGACATTGGAAGATTGTAGGTATTAGTTGGTTATGAGTAACAATATTTTAATCACGTATTGATATCAGTTAAAGAACTATCGGAAACCAGAGAATACTGGATAGGCGTTTCGTCCTGGGTTGGGATTTTTCAGCAGCATGCAGTCATGACTCTACCGGGTATGGAACCAAAGACCTTCAGGTTATGAGGTGAGCTCGTTTACCCTCCACCCACTGGTATAGATTCCAATGACCCATGATTTCTAACTCCTGTTTGTTCGTGGGAGACCTCCAGTGAGATTATAGGTGTTCCGAACTAGAACGCAACAACTGTCCAGTACTCCCTGGTTTTCAGTAGTTCCCTAACTGATATCAATCTTTGATCAAACTTAAAACGTATCAAATCCCCGACAAACTAACACTTTAAATTTTTAAAAAAACATTCCTTAAAAATTTGGTTAATATAAAAATAATGTCAGTTTGGTTTATTAATATGGTGAGATGAAAAACGGTAAAAATGTGTAAAATCCTAAAGTTCTAATATACCGTAGATGAGTGATGCAGATAGTTAACCAATTGGTTCATACACTTAGGTCGTATTCAAACAGCTTCATGTGTATACACAACGTTTGGCTGATAGAACGTATATATTATATGGTGAATCAAGTTAAATTTCTTGAAAATCACTGATTAACTTTACTGTATATTTAAATCAGCATTGAGACTGGAAATAACCTTTTAACTTTCCTTTATTTTTCAAAAGATTCTTTTATATTTGCTTACTTTGTTTGTTTTGAAATAGCGTAAAACGGCTAGTCGACGTAATAATTATTCTTCATCAACAAGATCAAATCGTAATGCAATTTCAAAAGAAGAAGATAGTAAACCAATATCTCGTAAAATTAACTATGAAGCACTTGAAGCAGTTGTTGGTCTATCTGCTGCACCAGCTTCATCCTCCCAATCAGACCAGCATATTGTACCGGCAACTGATGTAGATAATAGTGAACCAAGACCTGGTCCATTGCTTGCATCCACTTTATGTGATAATGAAAATCCTAAAGAATTATTTAAATCACCTAAGCAAATTTTAGACGCTAAGAATCATAAATCACGTTCAACAGTATCTGTATGTAACGGTGAACAGTTAAATAAAGCCTATGGTGACAAAGAAACAACATTGCTGTTGATAATGATAATAATGAGGAGGAGGAAGAAGAAGAAGAAGCAGTTGAAGACGACGAAGAAAATAATGTTGGCAATAATGATCCGTATAATCAATATTTGCCTAACTACAGTCATGGAATCGATGATGAACGATGATGAAGACTGGTCGACTGGTGCTGAATTATGGTGATTACCAGTGAATTGTAAATATTGTAAATATTTTATCAGTGAAGTGAAATTATCCATAATGTATATAGATGAATGTGTATTATCTTCTTTTACTACTCTATATTTATGTGACCAAATGCATTTAATTTCAATTATTTATACATTTATGAACAGTTTATGAATTGAAAAAAACAAACAAACGAAACTCTGTTCACTATTCAACGATTAATTTTTCTGTGTATTTGAGTAACAGAGTAAGTAAGTAGCGAGTTCCAGCTCTCCTACCTGTTAATTTTTTATACCGAATAGATTTTTTTATAATTGTATTTTTTTTCTCGTCTCTTTGTTCACATTTAAGATTTTAAAAGTATTTTATTTGTTTTGTGATTTTCTTTTACTTGTTGATTTGTTATTATTTAATGAAATTGTATTTTACTTTTGTGATTATTACATAACTGCGTGTATGTGATTTCTTAAAGAAGGGAATTTTATTTCATTTAAATAAATATCATATAGTAGAAACGAATGGATTTTTTGGGTAGGGAATTATGCAATACAATAACATGTGTCGTTAACACTTGAATTCAATAAGGCAACTGGAAGAGCCTCACATAGAAATCATCAGTTCAAAGGTGATATTATATTTTTGATTTTGATTTTTTTTTAATTTTTGATTATAGCTTGAAACCACACAGTATTTTTGGTACAAGTATGGAATTTTCAGCATTTGATATCGGTAGCCCAAATTTTGCAGGCCGACCATAGATATCAGGTGTGCGTCAGCAGGTGATCGAACCCCGGACCATGTGCATGGTCGGCGAGAGTCCTGACCGCTGTGCTACCGACGCACAGGTTGAATTGTTTTTCGTAAACCAGAATCCATGAACATGAACAAGTTTATTCGGTATAACACAGTAATAATAACTGGATGATGTTTCGAGCACAATTTATCACTCATAATCATATCAATGTGATTATGAACAATAAATGTCGCGTGAATCGTCATCCATTTATTCAAACTGTATTATTTTGATATAGCAAATAAATCATCTAACGTAAACTTCAATCTACAAAATCCCTGACTTTCTGTTAATTAAAGAAAATCCGTGATTGATGGTCTAGTGTGCATTTGTAGATGCACTATTTATAGGAGTTCTTACTGTTTGCTTTAGAGTGCGTCCACCAGCCAATTGTGCTCATAATCATATCAAGGCATGATATGAGCTTGACATGATTACGAGCAATGAATTGTGCTCAAAACATTAACAGTAAATAATGCTGAACACTGTGCAATTTTCTCAGATGCATTTACTCTACGATAGAATTAAACTACACCACAATGCCTGAGTTCTATTCTTATATCTAGTCCACGTTCTCTTTTTGCTGATGAGCCATAAATGAAAACGAAGACTGCCTAAACCCTGTTCATGAATGATTACCACTTGAAAATGCGAATGTTAGTTTCACACGTGTTTTTGGTGCTATTTTGTAATATATGACGTTGATTAAGATATCAGTTGTTTTTGTATGACATTTTAACAAGCATACATATTTTGAAACCAAGTATATATGATGCATTTATGATATCTTGTATATTCCAGTTAGGTGATTGCATAATTGAGACTACACCTAATATTCCGAATATCTAAGTTGCTTCTGTCTTTTGAGGTCATAATACTAATCTTAAATTTTAGACAAAGGCGTCAAGTTTGCCTTTTCATTTCTCTGTAGCTTAATGGTCTATGAAATATTTTTACCTCATAGTTATTCAAAATGATTAATAACAGAAATGTACAAAATGTAGAAAGTTAGGAGATAACGGTGTATATTAGGACAATGATAGTAGAAAATGCCATAGGTTCTATTCCGTCTTTTGATTTCCAGGTTGTCAGCCTTATATATATCTGAGTTATTCAATGAACTTAAATGCTGACAAGCTTCGGATTTAATTTCTTGTCAAACAATACGCTACTGAAAAGTGATCAGTAGTCATGTAGTGTACTCTAAGGTCAAACAATTTAAATCTATTCCAAGAACTAGAGAATGGTAATCGCTATTCCCTAACCTAAAATAACATGCAGTGTAAAGAAAGCCTTCACATTTTAATGTTGTGGTTTTCTTGGTGAAATTCATCTTGGAATTAAAAAGATGATGTATATATGTATGACAATTCAACTGACTGGTTTCAGCGTAGAACTTTTTACAAAAGTGCAGCAGTTCAACAAGTTGCCACACTCCATGTAGCACACAAAGGAAGACAAAAGAGATTCGGAAGGACAGTAGTAAGCAGAAATGTGAGTAAGAAAGAATAGTAACATGGGAAATCAATAGGGTTCTAATGGATATGGGAGATCACAGTGTGTGTGTTTGTGTGTGAGAACAACTTTGAGCTAATCGATAACTACTACCCTGACATGGTGGTCGGGCCTGGATTTCGTAATGACTCGACAAACTACACTGGCTGGAACTAATGTTCCTGCAGCTCACATCATGCAAGAAAGGTTGTTAGGACAGTAGTTAGACTAAAAGCAGTCACCGGCATGATATTGTGGTGAGAGCTGCCTGCTAGCCAAAATTGGTAGACAGCAGTTTTACGTCCCAAATCTTGATCATGAGAAAAAAACTAGAACATAGACTTACTCAACAACCAATCACAACAGACTTAGCTTGGGCGGATACAATTAGTAGATATATCAACGGACTGTCTACGAAACGGCAACAATGAGGATGACAGAATAACCTTCAGCAGGAAAACAACCAATCAGAAGACGTTACCTCTGTTAACAATAACGAATAAAAATGTTCATAAAAATTTATAATTATCTGTTGATTTTCCCAATAAACGATCTGTTGCCTGGCCCTTATCTTCTGTCGTTACAGTGTAAGATGTTTACACTGTGCTTTGGGTCCGTGTACAAAGCAGTATTGCTGGCGAACAGGGATGTAACAGTTCTTAATGTGTTTCCCTCAGATGGCCAGCTATGCTTTCTGTCTACTCTGGATAGAGGGGGTTAGAAAAGGTCGACCCAAAAAGATTTGCATTCCGACTTACTCTACGGTGGTCCGTAGCCGGTGCTAAGTTACTAATACAGAAACAACTCTAAAAACCATTTCAAACAAGCCGTATGTGATTGGCATCAAGCAGTTGTCCCCTGGGCTCTGCAGTCGCGCAACACTAATTTTGTTTCAGGTACCCCAAGAGAAAAGCACACAAAGGTCTTATGACAATTTAAGTCTTTTATTAATATAAGATGAAACCATAAAATATTTTACGTTTTTCTCCATATTTCATGTATGACAGTTCAGTTCAATTAATCCCATCAGTTTGTTTTTCCACTATTCCAACTGTTTTAGAAGTTGAAACGTATTTAATTTTAAGAGATATATTTGATGTTCTAAGTGCCATTCATACATATAATAGAAGCTCAAATTATGGATAGATAACATAAATTTTTAAGTAATGTACATAGAGTATTTTGTTTATTTCAGTGTATGTCTCCAGTTAATTGGGTTGTATTTCAATTGTTCTCTGTCAGCTTCAATTTCACTTTTTCTTTCGACTTTTCTGAGTCTTTCATTTTCTTCCATGATCTGTTATATGAGAAGAAGGTAGAGACGTATCAGGGAGATATAAGTGTCAACACAACATAAAGTTTGTATATCACAGAAGCAAATATATTTTCTCGTAGCGATGGGAGTTACAGAAGTATGTCCATTATAATATGTAAAAGTTCATTTTATTTCTCCAGCTCTTGATACCGTCTCATTATGCAAGTGTAAATACATAAAGTGAGATCTGAACCTGGTGCACCTTACTATGTTAACGAAGCCCATAATGCCAGTTTCTCACGGAAGATATGAACAACTTTGATATAATCATTCGCAATTGAACTGTTGACTGTGAATTTAGCTTACTTACTTATTAGTTACCACAGAAATACCTATTTAAAATAAACTTTTGTTTACTACACTTGACCTACCAAATTACTATTTATCACTGAAATACCTTCAAAGAAAAAGAGTAAATTCATGAGTCCGTTTAAAATCAACAATTCCATCAATTTGACTGGGAAACACCAGTCACGTGTTAACGTGTTCTACATTTCATTGAACATTCGACAGTAATATTCCATCGACACGCACCAAGCTATAGAGAAAGAAAATGTTATTTTCTTTATTTTATTCCTTTGCCTTCCAAGTGGAACAAGCTTGAGCTTTGAAATTTCAGTAACAGTGGTGTTTTTCGCTGGGTGTGGTTGCTAGCCTCACGTACAACCTTCCCCATTTGTAGGGTAAAGGTGTGCGCCTGCCAGGAGTCGAACCCCGCACCACGTACATGGAGTTCGATTTCAGGCCGTCAGCTAGACATTTATGTTGGGAAGGCTAGAAAGGCTTTTTTGTGAGTTAGAAAAGATAACCACTTAAAGCAGTTATACAACTTTAGGTAAAGGGGATATTGTCAGCAATTCCATGTCAGTAAGGGATCCACATATCTGATAGTATCGATCTCAAAATAGTCATTTCGCTTTTGGTCAGCACTGAAAGCACATTAAATTTGTCGGTTGCAGTCCAGCAAACATTCATATTCATGATTACGTGAATAGCATAGTGACAAAGTTTCACTTAGACATTGAATGGTACACATCCACATGTCAGAAAAAACACGATTTTCTTTGAAGTTGAATTTGCTCCTATCCGACGAATATCTAGTAGTATGAAAACAAAGTCAGGAGAAGATTATACACAGTTATTTCCTAACATCTGATACCAAATTTCCTGTTTATTATACTCATTAAAAATACATCATATGGATAGTAGCATTAGTACCTAACCTTCATTTTGTTTTCAGTGTTATCAAGCACTAAACCAACCCCTTAACCTGCTACTTACAACGATCGTACACTAATTACCTACCCCCAATAACTGTCATATTATTAAGACGTACTGTCGTTCAAATACTTCCTAAAAGATCGTGCTTTTAAAATATCTCAATAAACAGACAGTATCAGACCTTTCTTTTTGGAATATTGTCTCAGTCTACCTCATTATAAAATCACTAATGTAAAAGTGGTTTGTTCACTAAAGTAGTGAATGGATGGTAATATTTATCTTCATTTTAAAGCAATGGGCTATTGGAAGATACATCTTTTTACTTCCTTTGTTTTGTAATGTTCTTGAAAGCTGACTGGTATCAACTGTCTTGTGTTTTAAGACAAGCTGATGAGTCGTAATAAGCACAACATAAAGAATATGCATTCGGGCTGCCATTGACCTCCGTCCAATAGTGTTGTAACAGACCGACCGTTGAGGAGTATACATTTTGGTGTTATCTAGTTCTTGATTCTGAATGTGAATTCTATCACTCCGGTTTATTAATTATTCATAAATACCTTGAAGTGATTGGCAACTAGAAAGAAAATTCTGTAAATAACAATTTACCAAATAAAGGTGTACAACTTTCCTTTCAGTGTGACAGTCTTTGTGCGTTGGTGGCTTAGTGGTAGAATGCTCAACATCTGCACACATGGCGTGGGCTCGATTCTTAGCTGATGAACCCCTACACTTGTCTAGCCGGTAATAAGCCCAGAGAAGGGGCTACTGAAACTTCAGAGCTCAAGGTTGTAGCCTAGTGTCCCGGTGAGAACGTGAAAAGAACGGAAAATTGGGTTACTTTACCTCACCGATTTTCATTTAGTAATTATTGTGTAAAATTTCATGTATTCTCGCATAATTTTCAGCTCCTGCTCATTTAAGACTGAAATGACTAGCTTATTTACAGCAAAATTCATAAACATGGTCACCATTAATGCACTAAGCTATTTGAAAATCGTATAATATCAAGATTACTTCTTAAATCGATTCATAGGTATGTCATCGTTTTGTACTACTATAAGGCATCATTTGAAAAGTACAATATATCTATCTGTTTAGTACTCTTTGGTTCATAAAACTTTTGGAGTTGTACTAATTTCTAGCAATAAAGGGTAGAGTGAAATATTGCATTAACACTTAGATTTAGTTTTATTCAGGCTGATTATTTTGTGTGACTATGAACATTATTAATAACAGCAAAAATTATCAGAGAAAAAACAATTTAGTAAATCTCATTTATATAAAAGAAAAAGATGCTGAAGTCCGTTAAACTCGTCGAACAATGTTCCCTTGTATTCAAGTATTGGTTTGTAGGGATTTGATTGACTGGTTACAGGATTTCATCATCAGCTGACATCGGTTAGAGAATCATTGGAAAACCTGCAGGGAGTACCGGACAGCTGTTTAGTTCTAGTTTGGGACTCTTCGTCAGTACGCACCCACCGCCAGGGTTCGAACCCAGGACCTTCTGGTCACAAGATGAGCTCTTAGACCACTGGACCCGATCCAATGGCCAGTTCATTAATTTCAACTTCTGCCAATTCAGCTCATAGACCAATGGTTCTCTAATCGATATCAGCTCATGATGAAATCGTGTAACGAATGTTTCTTTGTGTTTTCATAGCTCAGGAATCAACTATGTGAATAAAAGTTTAAAAGTTATAAATTTCTTGGAAATCCCTGATATATTGAAATGATAGCTAAGAATTCGGTCACAAAACTGGAGCCAATTATCTTCTTTTTTGATGAAGCAGAAGTCATAGATTCTTCAAACAGATTAATTACATCATCATGAAGGGAAATATAAAACTTTAATAAGAATTACATATCGCTCAAATAATACCATAGATAACAGATTCACATTTACTGATTTAGAATATATGACTCATAATGAGTTGTCTGTGCAGAATCTAATAAGTAACAGTTATTTATTTATCTGTTCAGGGAAAATATCCAGGACATTAGATGAAAAAACTAAATGATTCAATGAAGATATCTTTTTGGCGATTTCATTCTCAGTAGCTGTTCAGTTGCATTTTAATGTACAATAATTAGCGCAGCTGTAACTTACATTTCATTTGACATAGTAACAAAGGTGAGACTTAGAGGAGATAGTAATTTTCAACTTGATACGAAAGTTCACAGGTATGCTGTAAGAATAATAAGCATCACAAGCCGCATGGAAACTAAAGTAATACAAAAAAATAATTCCGTAATGTCAAAAAACATTAGCTTTTAGAGAAGACAGGTATGATCAGAGTGCGAACAGAAACAGACTGAAATGTTATGTTACAAGTGAAGATTAGGAAAAACCAGAAAGAAATGGGATAAACAACTATGGAAAAGGGAGCGAAGAAGATTAGATTTACGGTAGATGCAGCTTTGTTTTGAGGACATAGCTCTGGCTTCCAGTGCATCTGGCGAGGGCTTCTTAAGTACAAAGCAGTCGAAAACACAATGTCTCTGGTAGGCTTCTGTTTACTTTCTAAAGGACTGTGAATGATGAATCTGTTGAGATATTGTGACAAGTACAGATGAAATGTTTAATTATAGTTCTTCTCATTGAAGCGTCGCTGCCTCTCTTTAGCCATGATGGGCAGTATTCTCTAACGCATTTTAAAAAGACATGCATATAACAAACTATATATCTATATACTTCTCTCCACAGGATCAGATAAAATGGTGCGCACACACTGTATTGGTTATGTGCCCGAGTAATTCCTCCGAATTGTTTTGAAAGCAGTGGTCGACAAGAAAATATCACATTCGGGGTTGCTACAGAGACTTTTAAGCAGCTCTGTATACAAATTCCTACTGTACGGCTTTTCAGAATGAAATTGCCGAAAAGATACATCGTTCATTAGCTAACGAGTAAATAAAAGACTAGAAGCAATCAAGCTAGACTTATCTACTGAAGCTCACAAAGCTGAACTATTTGAGCAATAAAATTAGACAAAAAATTAATCGATGCGAATGAAAAGTAACTCTGAAAAAGAGTTATTTAAGAAAGAACAGATTGCATATATACTTCTTAGCGAAACACATCTCTACGGGAATTTAAATCACCTACTGGATAATACTTATGGTGTTTTTTTTCTGTGTCAATACAATCACAATATAAGCTAAATTTCGATTGAATATGAATAAAATAACTCATTTAAATTTAGAGTAATAAATAAAGTATGGCGTATGGTTACCTTCTTATTAATATCCCTGAATGTGAGTAGAAATGCACGTTTCTGCTGTTCAATAACTCTTTTATTATGGAAGTATTTTTCACAGTCATCTCGGATTTGTTTAGCTTCTGCGTTGATCAAGATTAATTATTATTCTATAAAAAAATATCAGTTTACCTGCTGATTTACTCAACCATTCTTCTTTTTTTCTTTTAATTTTATCCATCATTTGTTGTTTTAATCCTTCACGAATGTATTTACTGTTTAGACAAAATTAGAATTAATCAAATAATTCTCATTTAAATTACTGTGATGATTTTGATTAGGAAATACAATTTTTAGTTAGATTTGTGTGTTTGATAAGGATTGCTGAAGATAATAGGTTAAGTTATTGATTACAAGTAAACTAAAAGTAATAACTTTAGTGTATACTCAATTATTCACGTCCAGAGCTTCCTTGACTATTGCCACCAATCACCTAACATCACTTGAAATTGCGCGGGGATGACTAGTAACCTAGGTTGATGACCACATTGCAGGCTTGGTTGATAGGATTCAGCCAGCACCAACAAGAGGAACTGGACATAAAACGTTAGTTACAGCCTGGTAACCAGTCAGTGTATCCAAAACAGTCTCACAGGAGGTCGACCTTGAGTCCGAATAGCTCAATGGTAACGTCTTTGGCTGATACAGACTTGATTCTCAGAAGGGGGGGGGTGGCGTCAATCTCATCGGAGTTCAGATAACCCCTCAGTGATAAGTGTCAAAAAGCACAAAACCTAAGTTCAGGGCTTTCTACCGATTGTCCCCAACCATTTAAGTAGTAATTAAATTATGGGAACTCATAATTATTAAGATAGCAGTCTCACTTCTATTATTGGTTATTCTATTCACTTTTTTATAAGTAGTAGTTAAATTTTATTATATTTTCTTTCATATTGCACAACTATACCACCTTCCTGCACTAGTGAAACTTATGGCGAAGATAATAGTATTGGATGATTGACCGTCAGATCCCTTTATATTTGTGATACTCGTTCTTGGCGAATGCTTTAATTCTAAAAGCGCCTGGCTTCTGGTTAAATCTAAAAGTGTTACCTGTAGTGAAGAAGAAGATGTTTACTGATACATCTCAAAAGAAATTAGCGTAAATGTATAACAAAGAGTAAACATAAATCTCCTGCCTTGGCTTATATATTGATAGGGCCGTTTTACAATCCTTTGCTTTTTTTATATCACTATAGTTTCTCTTTCAAAATGTTTCAAATATTCCATTTCTCTAATGTTGACATCTTCGTTGATTTGATTTAAGGCGTTCGCTATTCTTTATAAAATAGAGGCACTATTATGCTTAAGTTCCCACCATCAAATTTGGTCGCTTGTCTACTCCCAATTTTTAATTATAAGTGAGTGATCAGAAAATATGTCGGTCTTAATCCTTAGTCGTAATCAGCAGATTAATGATAGGAATAAAGCATGAATATTCCCTTATTTATTAGTTAGACCATCTAAGATAGCTTCACGAATAAATTCATTACGTTAAGCCACTTCAAGAAATGAAGTTGAACTAGAGATCTGTAGATCTCCTGTCCAGTGTTTTACCAACTGAACTAGCTTTAGTGGATCAAAAAGCTGAGTGTCAGTCTAATAATCTTTAATTTAAGAACACGATATTCAGAAAAGAGACTGTTTTCAACGAATTTGCTGTTCGACCTCTGTTACTCTGCCAGCCGTGACCATGATTTTAAGATCATTTGTCAAACCCATGCTAACTTGCAGCTTTTTCCTTATTCTTAACTTCCAAAGACAGAGGAGCCCTTGTTCATTTATGGATTCACGCCAGATCTTTGTGTAAAAAAGAACTATGTACAATTCCTATTTCCGCCTTGGCCTCGAAGGGATAGGCGTTTATTTATTTAGTTATTCTATGTACCTTTCTCTTATTACTACGACTGTTACTATTATTGTTACTAATACTATCAGAAAACCTGAGAGTACTGAACAACTTTTTCATCCTAGTTTGGGGCTCCTCAACAGTGCGCACTCACTGCGATTCGAACCACAGTGGGTACGTACTGGTGAGGAATCTCAAACCAGAACGAAACGACCGCCTAGTAAAATTAAAAGTATCCAGACCATAGTTATTACGAATTTCCTAGAATAATTTAAGTGCCAAATCAGACTAAATCACTATAAATTATATAAAATTCTATGTTATCAAGTTACACACCATATTACCTAACCTCTTATATTTACCTACTAATAATATAATTATACACCCCTTCCTAACATCTATACATCCTATGAACTATTATATATATATATATATATATATATATATACGACTGTACAACTTGATAATAAATTCGCTGAAAAGAGTCTCTTCGCTGAATATCGTGTTCTTTAAAGTCTTTAATCAGTTATAGTAATTATTTAACTACTCTTGGTGAAATATTTAAACGAACGAAGTTCTAAGTGAAATGAAGTGATATTTGAAGGAGGAGAAAGCACATCTCAACAATAGTAATTCGTATATAATCATGAATAAATATACAATAGCTGCTTCTCCTTAAATATGGAGTTACACAAATAAGGAATATTTCAGTATAATTCCTAAATCTGTATTTGACTCCTATGAGAAATATCAACAAAAATTTACTACTTGATAAAAATGAACAAATGGATTTACAAAATCTAATTCATCTGGTTCACGATCAAGATATTTTTCTTTCAATTAATAGAACACGGACGCAAACGTTGTATAGATCGTCACCGATTTCATATTTTCATTTAGCATTTCTATACTACGTATTGAATAAATAGGTATTTTGGGAAATACGTGCAAAATAATGTTTCTTTTTTCAATTTATACTTTATTTCAAGATTTCACTTTTGTTGTATTTTTACATGCTTCAGATAATTGATAAAATAGTAGTTTAAAAAAATAATAATGTTTAGCTCCAGTCATTTGCGTTACTAACTTAATAAACGAAAGCAATAAACTATTTACTATAACAGTAAGGATTATTGGATAAACGAAGTTAGGACAGACCGTTTTCATCTCTTGTAACAGTTTTGTCGATAAAACTCGAAACTTAGAATGTAACAGAACTCTTTTAACATCGTTAACACGAAGCGTTAGCATTGACAAACAGAAAATAATGCACCGGAAATATCCATTAAGACATGAAAAATGGAATAGCATGTGGTTCAGGAGCTCAATACTCAAGATTAGATGGCCAGAAAAGATCAGCAACAGGGATCTCTGGGAGCGAAACAAATAGGCAGGAAGAAATGGAGGTGGGTTGGCCATACTCTGAGGAAACGATCAAGTGATATCACTAGACAAGCCATTGCTCGAGTGGAACCCGAAAGGGAAGCGGCGAGTTGGTCGTCCAAGGGTGACTTGGAGGAGGCCATGTGAAGAGGAGATGAAAACGTGTAGACAGACTTGGAGCCAGGTAAAGACTCTAGCAGGGAACCGAACGCAATGAAGACACACAGTTGAAGCCCTATGTTCCTCTAGGAATTAAAGGAAACAATAATAATAATGTGGTTCAGGAAACAGTAGCTTCTAGATGACTTCATACACTTCACTTTTGCAGTCATGGAAAAGAAACTCTTCATTCAACCACTTACTTTTTCATTTCATAATAAATAAAGTTTTACAAACTTGACAAATATTCATCTGCCCGAGGGAAATTGTGATCAACCCAGGTACGCAAGGTAGAATTACCAGCGATACATGATTATTCGTCAACCTAAAACTGTCACACAGCGGTCTATAAGCTCATAATTAATGTTTATGTAAATATTTAACTTTAGTAAATGTTATCCAGGTTTAATTAACGACTGTTTCAGGACAGAATATTGTATGTAATATAAAATAAAAAGAAAAGATTGAACTAGTATAGTAATCAAAACGTCTTTACACTTCTCCCTCTTACTTATTCACAGTCTTAGATTTCGACAGTGTAATGAATATTTGTGAGTATTTTGGCAGTCTTTTTATTCCAAGAAGTATTAAAATCTAAAGCATTAAGGGAAAAGTAAGCATCACAGTGCTTGAATTGTATGCGATAACTTGTCGTCATATCTTTTGATAGTGTTTATAGATGACTGAAATTGCCTGTTCTGACTATTCTTCTCATTATCAAAGAGCATGATAAATAAATTTTTCAAGTGTTATATATTCTTACAAAATTAAGTGTAACTTTTAACTGGATAATAGTTCTTCATAAAAACCTGTTTCATCTTCTAATATGAATTCACTTTAGAGCTTTACATACATGTACACATGATTGGTAAATATTACATGAAGTGTTATATTACTAAACTGATCGTTTTATTTAACTTACCGATAATCCTCCTTCTCTCTTCTATTTCCATAATAATAAGAAGACCATTGATTATGAAACCGCTCATATTCTTTGCGTAGCATAAGATTTGCACGTTCATGAATATAATGACTAGCATTAGAAGTTTCAGCTAGCATAGTTTTACATTGTTTAGAATAGAAATAAGGATCAATTCTAGGCGGTGGAGCTGGATCATATTTCACTGGAGGTGGATAGACAAGATATATACTTCGTGTACGAAGAGATGTCTGCTCAGAATTTTTATCTGTATAACTATCAGGAACTCGAGGTATACTTGTTGATCTCTGCCTTACTAACTCATTACTGCTCATTATTTTTTTTATTAAGAGGAAAGTTTGTTGTTTAAACAGATAATTATACTAGCATTATTGTTATTAGTGCATTCGAATAAACTTTAGAAAATACTGTGAGTTTTTTTTAATCTATTATATATAGCTTGTACTTATATGGTAAGAAAAAGTCTGATTTGTTAATTGACCAATGGAAGTAACATATAAATAGTCTTCTTACACTAACGACTGCTTTTATCAAATTAAGGTCACTCATAGTTCTTGGGTTTTCCACCAATTTGCACATATATGGAGTTATTTATTTATTTATTTCAAACCATTTAAAGATAACTTTTATGACTGTTCAGTAATTCAGATTATAAGCTTGATGATAATATGTATAATTTCTTTTTACAAAGTAATACTTGTTAGTAAGTGTTAGATAGTATAATAGGTTGTGTAATATTGAGCTTAAGTATCGAGTGTTAGGTAAGGAGGGGAATTCAGTCGATGAGGTTTTGAAGCTACTTTGACTGAGATGACTATGACATGTGTTACAAATGCCTAGCCATCTCCTTCCTCAAAGATTAATGTTAGTATCAAGAGGGGAAAAGAGATAGTCATGGTCAGATCAAGACCTGTGATAAGTCCATGAGCCACATAGGAAGGTGTAGACTGCCTGGTTTGGGTCTTCAGAATACTAAGAACCAGTGGCTGGAAACACTTAGTGATGTGGCTTAAAATCATTCTCACTGGCGTAGATGGATTCATTCTCAATTAAACTATTTTGCTTTTTCCATGTTACTATTCTTTCTCCCTGATATTTCTACTTATTCTGATTCTTTTGAATCTCTTTTTCACTCTTCTGTCTCCTTTTGTATGCTACATAGACAGTGTGGCAACTGGAACCGCTATACTCCTGTGCAAAGTCTTATACTGAAACCAGTCAGTCAGTAAACATTTTCATGGCATCATTTCCTTGTTATCATAAATAGCAAGTGTGATGGTAAAACAAAAAGTAATCTGTCTACTGAGCTATAAAAAGCAATCAGCCCTTAATTCTAGCAAAACACTAAATCTTGTACTTTGAAGATAGCTTTTCTTCAATATCAAACATTTAAGTTATAGACTTTGTTATATCTTATCTGTCGCTAATGAATACAAACTATAGAAAGTATTCTTTAGTGGAATTTCAGACAATACCACAGTTAATTCTGACCGTCTTTTGAAATGACTACTTTCTAGTATATAATCACGAAGGCTTCAGCTTAATTAACAACCGAAAAATAATTAAACAGTGGTTCCGATTTTTTTCTCTCTTCGAAAGTTGGTCTGAATGAACAAATATCACATTGTTGACTACATTTCATTCTTCGTAATCCCAACTTCTCTAAACTTATTTACTACTGCTAACTGTACATAGACAATGAAAATGAAAATATTTCAGTTCCATATAGATTTTCGTGTAATACAATCTAACATAGTTGCAAATGTTACCTGCTCCTTTTATATGTAGTGACTATGAGGAGTTTAAGTAAAAGTATTTTTTGTTAGAACTCAGACAACTTTAAGGGTTTAACATCAAGTTGTTTGATTTTTTAAAATATAGATTTTGGTTTCTTTTTGGCAAATTATATTCTCTTTATAAGCTTCTATTTAGCCCGTCGATGAAAACACGTAAGTCATTTGACCGGTCTGAATTTTAAGCTTTACCAACTTCAGTAAATTGATTAAAGATGATTGCATCTCTCGTATATATAAAACTCTTCTCAGTCTCATTATCATCTTAAAGTGTTAATAAAGAGGAATCTCTCTTGGAATACCAAGTCTTTCGTAGGAACCTGTTGGAAGTTATGCTTCAAAACAGCAGCAATGCTTGAATATATCATGAAAAACACATCACTAATTTTTAAGCACCTAGGAGGATGTTAGTTTGGAAACATTTTCTCCTTCTCATACAATAGTTTTCGCTTTACTGTCTTATAAAATCAGTTTATTTAACCTTTTAGGATATTGTTTTGCACTATTTATACACGAGAATGAGTTTATGCCATAATCTTGATGAAATTTGTCTCCTGAGTATTAGTCAGCTTTTAAGGATATTGGTAAAAGTAAGCCAGTGAATTATTTGGTTTATACACTGACTAATGCTGGGTTAATGTCCATGATTATGTCAAAATCGAATAATAATAAATAATCGAATTGAAATATCTGTTAATTAATTACAGATACTATCTGTTACTGCAATAAATGAAAATTTCTGCACTTGTAAATGAAATCAAACTTTGTAAACGCAACCAGAAATCAATGAAGCAGAGTGAAGTAGAATAATTTAATAGTCTTTAGCTATTTCTGACCTATTCAAATATTTTCACAAAGTTCAAATGATTAGTAATACGAAAAGAATAGAACACTTATTGAATTTGTGTTATTCATACGAACATAAGTAAAAGGATGTAATCATTCATCAAAATGTTGAGCAAGAGAAGGTTTAGATGGCTGCTTAAATCATTCCTCAGTAATTTCCCATACCCCTTTGGAAACCAATGCAACGTGAGTTATTCAGTTTGCTATGTATATATATATATATAGTCCAGCCTGACTGTCCTTTGAAAACATGTTTAGAAGCAGTAATCGACAGACTTTGGCTTATTTCCCATTCTCCTGTATGGTTTTATGTTAAGGACCAGTTATAAATGCGTAACTTTTTCAATAAGAAAAGTAGACATAATTTTAGGAGAGAAAGTCATAGATCTAACAATGATCGAATTTAAATAAGTATATGAATGTACACTGTACGAATATTCCACGTCCCCATCCTTATTTTTGCTTTCATCGAAAGAAGGCACATCAGCTGACTGGTTTCCCGAAGGCTTTCACTAGCCTGCGTCATTTCACTTCCCCGATTCCAGCGAAAAATAAGGTCATTGTTGATATTTTTAGAATTTTTAATATACTTGTGCGTTGTAGTTTCTGTAGCGATTTGGTTAAGTTTTGGGGGTGGAGTTGCTAGCACCACGCTTCAACCCTCCCTCTTTATCCGGGCTTGGGACCGGCTAGAAAACTAGTGAGCTAGTAATCTAGGCGAGGTCAAGTCAGTTTTGCTATACGGATCAGAAACTTGGCGGGTCACAAAGAATATTTCCAACAGCCTGTTGCAGACCTTTATCAACAGCTGTCTTCATTCTATACTCAACATCAGATGGACGGAAAGAATCACCAACAAGAAACTATGGAAACAAACAAAACAAGAACCAATCGCTCAACAAATATGCAGGAGAAAGTGGAGATGGATTGGACACTCTCTGAGGAGGCCGCTGGGTGACATTGCGCGTCAGGCCCTCGAGTGGAACCCTAAAGGGAAGCGGCGAGTGGGACGTCCACGGGTGACATGGAGGAGATCGTATGAAACAGTGTGGACTAACATGGATGCAGGTGAAAAGTACAGCAGAAGACAGAAACAAGTGGAGACGTGTAGTTGAAGCCCTATATTCCACTAGGAACCCAAGGGAACAATAATATAGAATAATAATAATATGAATGTACAACTTATAAAGTTGAAAAATGTCAGCCGATCACATCATTATACATCAAAAAGTACCACTCATTTTGTTCAACTTATCTATTCGAAATACCACAGTGAAAAAACTAAAAGCAGCATAACATAACACAACAACAGTAACAGTAATTTGAAACTTGTTTTCTTTTCACTTGTAACAAGTCTCAGTTGACAAGTTTCACAAAAACAAATTAACGTGAAAACCTGGAGTTTTAATTATCCTCTTGCAGGGATATTTCCTCTCCCTCATCTTTCTATTCTTCTAAATCATTTGAACAATCTGCATCACGTAGATTTCGGAAAAGCCAGTGATTTGCTGAATTCTTTATACATTCTAGCAGATGACCCATTCTATTAACAGAGGATTTTTTATTGGTAAAAATTTAAAAATAATTCATATGTAGGTTACCTTTCATCCAAAGAACTTTCAAGTTTTGCTATTGTAGCAGTTTTGGTCTTTTCCATGTTTGTTTTCAATGAATTCACTTCTTCTTGGGATCTAAATTCAAGAAATCCCTCAAATGGTATACACACGGTCTCTGAATAAATTAATATATCATGTCTGTATACACTATAAAAAGCTAATTAACCAGTATCTGCAGGTTTCATTACACAATTAGAGAGTTCGTTTCGTAACTACGGCTAGATAAACATTCACAATTCTACAGTTCGGAACATCTGTGTGATATAAGCATCAAACACCTTAAAATTATTCTGTATTGATTTCATAAGTAATCATACTTACTAATTACAAATTACTCAACGAGATTCTTCGTATTCATCTATTTATTTATTTATTTGGGTGACAATTATGTGCAAATTAGCGTCAACATTTCTTGTAGTTAAGGTCGAGGAGCCTTTTCTGACTTCAGCTTCAAATTAGAAAATTTAGTTAACATCGTTCTGCTAAAGTCTCGCCGTAATTTTAAGTTATGAAATTGAAATTTTAGATAATTTTTGAAAACCTAACATCTATTTCATGTACACTGGGATGTTTTCTGACACACGAAATGAGAATTCTCTTCTTATTATTTGGGAATGTTTTCATCAAACGTAGCGAATAAAATGTTGTAGTAAAATTTATCTTATATCCGAAACCGATGTCAAACGATTTTGATTGCATGTGTTCTCAGTTTTTTCAATAAACGAAACCTCAGTTATTAGCCTATCTCTCCACACAAGTACACTACAACTTATTACTGCCATATTATTTCACCCGATTGTACTCGTAGTGCAATAGCTTAGTCTCTGTAGGACTTCTTATCATATTAAGGTCTTTCAGTCTAGATTTCTATGCCTCCGAAACCCTGTATTCCATTCGAAATAAAAGAAACTAGTAAAAATAGTTTGGATCTCGCTTGAGCGTTTTTCTTCGCTAATCGTTTAAATCTGGCTTATTATTTGGACCTATGTTTTTGACCTCAAAGTCATCGCAAGTTAATACAAAAACCAATTTAATCTGTTTGGTGGGTTCTAAAAGATCCTTTAACCAAAATAATCTGTATCAGGGTGAGTTTATGAGTTCAGATTTCCTTTTTTTCCCTGCCTTCTTCAGAATTCAATGTAGGGCTATAAAGAATACCTTTTTGTATGGCGGCACTATCTATTTTTAAAATTCCCCTGCTTTGGTGTTGTCATCTTTCCCTGTACGTTTATCATCTATGTCAATCTTATTATCATATCCTGTGAAACATATTATATACGTATATATTAATCGAAAAGGCAGTCACAGTTTTATTTCTCCAGCCATCTCCAGCAGATTAACTGCTCGTATACAGAAGCTTTTCCAAAGCAATATATAATATAGTAGAACTAATTAGTTTCCCGAATATGAAACTGCATGGCGAGGAGTAATAAATATTTCTTACTTGTTTTGTCTTTCTCTCATGATCCTCAGCATTCTAATTAGAACTCTTTTTTTAACTATCGGAGAATATTAGAAAGTGAAAATGTGAATCTAACTTCGTATTTTTTCATTTTCTTCAATAATCTTTTTCAGTTCTTCTTTCGCTGAAAGTTGAATAAAGATGATAACTATTTCTTGTTTACCTGACTTTATTTTATCCATCAACTGACTCTTTTCCGCTTTTGCTGAAGATAATTGATTCTTTAACTTCTCTTTCTCTGAAAAATTTTTTAATTGCTTCGTTGTTATCATATGTGAGGTACCTTCCACATATTCATCCAAGCTCTTCTGAAAATTTTCAATCTGTTGAATGTCTTTTCCTGCTGAATTCATTTTATGCGAGATCTACCACTACCAAGGAATAAACCACTTGTGAGCATAAGTAAGTAATACGGTTAATAAATGGAGAAATTAGTCAATAATAAATTTATCACAAACAAATCACAGTAATATCATTCTAAAGAACGTATAGTGAAAAACCTGAAATTTAATGCAAATACTTCAGAAGAGAACATTCAGAGTAAGTGAATGTCAGGCTAAAAAGTTGCGTAGAGATAACAAATTTTTTCCATTTTCATTTGTGAGCCAAGAGTTTACATCCTATCACCTGGCTGAAACAATCCAGGAAGCCTCTTTCAAACATTTTTGTTTTAACAATATACATTTTGTGAAAAACATACCGTTTGGTTTTTAAAATATACACTTGCTTATCCGTAATATCAAGAAAATGTAAGTATCATTTCAGTTAAAGGTTGGTAACTAACTTAAAGAATTTAAATCCACCAATCCTTGTATAAAGAATATATATTTATAAATTGTAATCAAGTGGATTCCTCAAGCTCCTTTATCTAACTAGTGAAACTGTAGCTGAAGTTCTGTTTTCATGTTACGGCCACTCAAATTGGGAAAAATTAGAAAAAATCTAACGCTGAAACAAGGGAGCAGCTAGTTACTTAAGCATAATTTTAGCTGCTTTTATTTTTTCACAGATGATTTTTCAGTGATTCAGTTTTACTGAATGAAAACTTTCACAGTATTTACTGATCACAAAAATTTTTTAAGAATTTTAACTGCTTCCACATTGTTTTTTGTCGTAAACAGCTTCTGATAAAGATGTTTTAAAGTTTGTCCTCACTCAGTTTTACAGAACGGACGCAAAGTCGACGAAGGAAAGTTTCGTTAACTATTTAATTTTAAACTGAAAAATGCTGTTCCAAACCCTTATATTTAAGCTCATTTCTGCATTATTCATTGCCCTTTTTTAAATACACCCTGTGATTCAATCTTTGTGCGCACTACTATCGAATTATTGACAATCATTTTCAACACAGTTGAGTTTAACATCAGTGTTAGGTATTCACTCGACGATTTACTCATCGCTTAGTAGCACATCGTTGACACAAACTTTTCTCAGTGGAATTAAGAAGAATAAAACAAGCACTACCGTTAGAGGCAGCAAGTAATAAGCTATCAGTCGACTACAGGCTTATGAAGTTCTTCTTCTGAATGTGATGTTAAACTAGTCTCCACTTCGTGACTAAAAATGACCCACTATTTTAGAATTTAAAACTGTATTAATTAAAGTGCTTGAAAAGATAGCTCATCACGTATTTGTGAGTACTACTAAGCTTCGAAAAAACTATTTTAATTTCAACAGATAATGTGACTCAGCAGGCCAGAAAACTTCACATCAATAATTATAAGATACGAAACTTTGATAAAGTAATGTACTCGGTGATCAAAAGTTTGAGAAAGCTTTTGGAGAGTATTCCAATATACAATTTCTAAAAATTTGCATCAATGAGCGTTTTCAACTTATTAGATCTTGACATTTTAATATGACCACTGCAGGGTTACACAATTCAGTATCACTTCAATTGAACTATTAGTCCCATCATTGCTATTAAATGTCCTAATACTTAATTCGTTGTACATTATATGCGGATAACCACTAGCCAGTTTTATGCATACTTTGTTATTATTCTTAGTTTGTTCACGACTTTCATCTAAATGTCTTTGTGTTTAGTCTGTGTTGATTACAACCCAAAAAGTCCTTTATAGTCAAACTCTTACAACAGTTTACCGACAGAAAATTAGTATATGAGGAAAGACCACTGGTCTGTTTTTGTTTTGTCGTGTTGTTGTCATTTTAAATGTGGTTTCATGAATATTAAAAACCCGTAAAGCATCTTACATGACGCGTTAACAAATTGTCGCTTTTAAATTACCGCTTCTGTGACACTGCCATACTTCCAAATCATTGTCCAACATTCAGTAGATGAGCGAGTATAAGCAAAACTCAGTTCTTTAAATATGCTTACTGTGTTTTATGTAAAGTTTTCCAGTTTCCCTGGAAGTTCTCCTCCTCCTGCGTTAAATCAAGTTACGGTATAGCTCTTACTCAAATATATGCTGTTCACTGGTTGATCATAACTATCAGTAGGAAAGTGAACAAAATTTGAGTTGTCGCTCAACTTTGATGGTGACCTGAGTAAAGGGTTTACAATTTAACTTTATATAAGAACCTGTTCTGATTGTTTGTACAGTAATCGAACAATCTAAACTTTTGAAAAAGTATTAATTTATGATACTTCGAGATTGTAATTTATAGCATAACCGATCGTGCCTATAAAAACGGCATACATTCCTTGTAAACACTAATTCATACGAAATATAAATTATCATTATTATAATCTTTGATTGTATGTATAATTTGAAGTAATATTGAGCCTAATTTTTTGTCCTTGGGAACACCTGTCAGTCGAGCTAATTGTAGGTGTAAGGAAAGCCATCAACAGTTCTACACTATGACATTTGGCCCAAACAGGTCATAAAGTTAGCATTAAAGCATATTTTTCAGTCGTCTATTCAGTGCCAAACAAATTGCCGAAAGCCTCGAGATACTGGCTGTCCAAACATCAGAGGCCACTGTAATCGGATTAAAACAGTCGGCGCTCCGTATCCAAAAGAAACAGGTTCAGAAAGGCCCCCCATGCCTGATGGAGGACATACAAGTTCACAAATACTGTACTTTGTGCCTTGTCACCCTTTTTGTGCGGCTTTCCATCTTACATGTACGAACTCCTTCACCACTTGTGGTTACACCTTTGCAAACGAACTATTTATTTATGAATATAATCACATTAACATGTTTCGGTGGCACAGCGGTTAGGATGCTCGCCTACCATTCACATGGTCCCGGGTTCGATCTCCGGCCGACGCACTCCTTTACCTCACTAAGCCAGTAGTGAGACTGGTAAAGAGGGAAAGTTGGGCATGAGGCTAGCAACCTCATCCTGTAAAAATTAACACTGCTACAGAAACTTCAAACTGGAGGCTTGAAGCCCTATGTTCCATTGGGAACGTGAAGGAAAAAAAGAACATGTTTCGAACTCTAATCTGTCAAAATCTATTCTCACCCAACTTTTGAGATTTGAAATCAGTGAACTAACATTATTTTAATATACGTTATCGCTGATAGTAATAGCGGCTATATAATTATTATGGAACCCCTATGCTACACCCTAACACTAGTCATCTCAGACTTCTGCTTCGATAGTAAAAATAATATATCCCAAAATTTTAATATAACCCGTTGTCTTATAACTAATAAGATCAAACTTCAATTTCATTGAAATTTCATCTAGTGACTTGTGTTTTATTCAGAATCTTCACTCTTTAGCCAGTGTTCTTTCTGAATTTGTAGTAAGAGTTCATACCAAAAATGCTAACAACCATTGGTACTTTACAGATGCATACGGCCATAAAAAGAATATTTCTTTTTCTCAGTCAGCCATGTCAAGTATGTTTTAAAAGTTGAACAGCATGCTTGACTGACGCCCTTCTTTTGATAGTTTGTTCAACGTCTGAGCACACCTGATCAAGTCAAAATTTTGCCTTGCAGGTGTTTTATCCGGTTTCCGTACTTTTAGTGTGTACCAGGTTACAACCAGTCATCTGAAAATCGATTGCCATTAAAAGATACAAGGATTATTTAGTTCAGGAGCTTGTAGAAAAGTGGCAGGTTTACACGCAAACTTCTTGGCCATAGACCTTCTGGCCATAAAGTTTAGTGATACATTGGTAGTGTAATCACACCTAGTTGAGTAGGGCGTGTAGCCTTCTGTTCCGGGTATCTTTAGTGTGAGGTATCCTTATACTCCTTCCGCTTTCGGTTTGTCTCCGATGCTTGTACTGCCAAATATGAATTGCCAGTACCTAAGGAGATGATGCACAAAAACTTGTACAAAAAAATTCTGGACTCATTCCGTGGAAATTCCAGAAAAGGAAGTCAGTAAGCCCCACGAAATTTCAGCACTTGTTGGGACATGTGTTCTGGAAATGACGTGTGAACATTTCCATCGTAGGTCTAGCGTGTGACCTTGAGTTCTTATAGACCGTTTTCCTCACTCTGGACTCAGTAGTTACCATAACCTCCTAAATTGCCCCTCACGGAGGCCCCACTCCCTACCTCTTCTTTATTTTTTCCGGGCATTTGCCGCCAATAGTATACTGGCATCATATGGTAAAACCCTTTTACCTCTTCAGGTCGGCGGTTGATAACACCTGCAGAATAGTAACGTCCTTTAATTTAAACATCAGTTTTGGAGCTAAGCTTTAAATAACATTGATCAAATATTCTTGTCAACTGATCATCATCTGTCTGAAAACTTTGGCGTTTCGCTAGAGTGGGAAAAAAAACCTAGAATGAGCATATTTAGCTATTGTGATGTCGTCAGAATATTAATTTTATTGGATACTGAGATTGGATCTACGCCCACCGTTCTCACAGCAGTCGATGAACATGAAGATCCTGCGCTCTAACACTGAACCCGATGCGATAGATTTATCTTAAGAGCTGTATGCATTTTTATTTAAATATCACATATGAAATAAGACCATTTCTGTTGATAGTAGCAGGTAAATAATTTAATTATACCTCCGTTTGTGTAAAATAAACCCAAGTTTGAAATAGATATTGGGTACAAATAGGCGGATCTGTCATGTTATTTACGACCATTTGACTGATTTAAACAGCTGGACAGCACTTTTATTAGCCACTTTTATCCAGCAAGTAAGCACTACCAGTTGACGCGTGTGGTGTCATACTACCTATGTCAACCTATTAGAGGTACGTAACACCATGTATCTGTTCTTTTCGTCTAGATTGTCATTTATATTATCAAAAAGATAATATTGTGATCTGAATAATCTTGATTTCCAAAGCTATCAGTGGTGAAATTTCACCTCCGGCTATATAAATTTGAAATGATGAATTCGATTCAATAAAGATGGTCTGTAAACGGGAAATAATAGAGGATTCAAAAACATTGACGAGAGGGCAGGAATGTAGTAAGTAGTTACGTGCAGCTGAGTTCATTCAAGAACGAGTAGCCATAATCACACACAGATTATGTAAGGTGAAAAACATTGGTCGAAAAAATAAGATAAATAAATAAATTTATTCTCATAGTACACCACATGAGGGACGTCAGTTTACAGGCATCATCAAACTGTTGCAGAAATAGAACCATATAATTCAATCACAATTTACAGGCGGTAGCAAGATGTGCCTTACATGTTTGCTGGAGATTATACATACACTTGATAAATGTTAATCCCAGTAGTATAAAACAGCCTTTTCACTTATATACAATCATTTCTGTGCAAAGTTGGAAAAATCTGCTAGATCGTCAGTGAGTGCAACACATCAGGAAATACAGAAGTATTGTCTTCGCATTAACAAAAACACCAGGTCTTTGGTGGATGGATTATAAGTGCCTGGGAAAAAAATAAAGCTTGAAGTCAATTTTCATACATAACTTTGTTGTGTGCAGAATCCTTGAATTATAGTTCATTGATGTGTTATTTTGAAATCAGTGATATGTTTATCTCATTTGATCTGCAATGTCATTTTTGCAAGTAAATATACATAAGCTTTAGACGCATTAATTAATGGACTTCTACTGCTCGTGGGTATTTTCTTAGTGTGAGGAAGGTTTATGAATTTCAGTTGTTCCGACAGGAGTGGAGAATATTAACTGCAGATATGTCTTGAGATGACAAAGCAGACGATGACAGAAGTAAAAATTTAAAAGAGCACTTCTAGGCACATTTTGTCATACATCAGGGCAAAACCCTGCAGTCCTAATGGTCCCATTTCTAAAGTACTCAACGCAGCCATCTTGTACTACTCCACGACAGCTATTTACATTGATTTCATATTCCCTAATTTTCAGCTTACTTGCATCTCCCCTTGTTACATGCAAGAATTTTGGCACGATATGCAGTTAAATAGATATGGAGACAACCGTCGTATTGCTTTACTATTTAGGGCTGGATAAACAACGATAGCATATGCTTGGTAATTCGGAAACAGACACGGGCGCTCCGGTTAACTACTGCTATAGGCTTGGGTCTCACAACGTGAGTATCATGTAGGTTACCCAGCAACATATGCAGAATTAGGCTATTCATTAACCACCATAACGTGAAAATCACGAGTACCTAAAGCGAACTATAGAGAGAGAATAAGGTGCAGGAATCATATTCCTGTCTTGATAGTGAGTTGACGAATCTTACGAAGCACACAAGTGGAATATCCTGAGGAAGACGGTGGTGGACAAATGAAGTGAAGAAACACACTGAATGGCATTCAATAATCACTATCCTTCAGTAGATAAGGAAGGTCTCACCAGCTATAAGAAAGACAAAGTACATGCTCGATCGCCCACCTCGTCCTTCCAAATTCCTTAACTGCTACCTACCTCTGAACGAACAAACCGTTTCGTATTAAACAGACCCTGCGGCCACATGAATACCAGGATGACAAAACTTCGAAGGCCTTCAGATAGAAAGTCAAAAGGTCCATAGGTGTTCTACCACCTTTGAATATGCAGAACAATATGGTGTCGTCATTATTCGCGAATAGTATGTCCACCTTTTTAAAGGACGTGCCGTGATGTGGTTTCTTCACCATCTCACCAAAAGTGAGAGTTCAGCTACTTTCTGCAAGTTATCTGCATTAGGCACTGTACCAATGCGAATGTGCAGGAAAGCGTCAACCACGTGATAATTTACACCACTAATATTAACAAGCAAACTGATCGTGCAATAACACCGAGCTCTAAATTCGATGGGACAGGAACGCCATCTCTGACGCGCTGACCACGAATACTGCTTGACTACGCCATCAACATTACACGGTAACTACCTGTTTTCCCAGCCAGCCCCACTTAGGCTGGAACACACAACGATCTAACCTGGAAGGTTCCTTTATCTACATTAGTAAGAAGTCGGGAGTGAGTCTCCCATAGAAGACAATGATATTTCGAGATGCGTATATAATCAGTGGCGTTGAGAGATTGAAGAGAGCCAATGGGGTTATTTCCAAGCCAGAATACCCAAGGACGAAAATATCCAGATCCAGTCTCACCGTAATATATGACACATCTGATAACCCTGACCCTTAACCGGAAATTATTCTGGAACGCTGAGCGCGCTTCGTGTAGGACGTTACAATTTCCCTAAATAATGTGGAAATAACTTTTCCCATTCTGGAATATCGTGGTCTATATTTGACTACTATACAATTATAACTGATATCGGTTGCACCTCCGGTAGCTAAATATCCAAATTTATCACCGCCAGAATACTGTTTGGATCTAGTCAAATTCGTGTGAATAAAGAGCAATCTATCACAAAAGAACTATGGAGAAGTCCTAAGTTTTGTGGTCTATAATTATCGGAGTCAACTCGTTTGATAGTGGTCTATTTTTAGTTTGTATCTTATACATTCATGCATGTTTATTATTTTTTATCTATTTAGTCAATACAAAAGCATTTCACACACTTTTATCAGTTTTTGGGAAATAGATATTACTTTTACCTCCATAATGGTCAAAGTTATTAAACGAGTTAGTACTGTTAAGAGACTAGCATCAAATAGTCAGCAGCTCAGTAAAAACATTAGTGCTGACGACGAATATGCACTAAGATCAGTCGGTACACCGAGAGTTATAGTACCAAACTAAGTGGAGGAACTAATTGATAAGGTAACCCGTAACACTAGGGATTTACAGATCATTCAGAAATCCATATCAGACCTGCAGGATAAATTTGAAAGTATCACTCCTTTCATCCAACTTTGTGATTCATCACAAGAACTTTGCTTAGATTCAATTCTCAAATCTGAGCGCCTGCTAGACTTTTTGACTGCAGAGGGTATAAAGAGGGTTATGTCATCATACAATGTCTCAGGATACAACATACCATACAATATCCCTATTGTCAAACTTAAAGCAGTCTGTCTACGGGCGTGCAACATTTCACTGTATGACCGCCAGGTTCTGCGTCTTCGTAAGAAATCTGAAAACCACCCATGCCCTGTACTCTTCAAATTGATGTCTGTTGACCTAGTTAAGAAATTTTGGAGTCTGGTAAAATTCTCGGCTCCTCAACACCCTACACCAATATCAGGGTTATACCTGATTTAACTTCTTGCCAAAGACGATGCCACACAGGTAAACTAAATGAAGATAACTCCAACAAGACAGCCATTGTTAATACTTCCCTCATTGGATTGCCTAATGACCAAGAGCACCAGGTAATATTGCATGTACAAACTAAAGGTAGTCAAGTAACTGTTGATGACTCAGTTATAAATACTGAAATCGCAGACATAGAAATATCAGTAGATCATAGTATTGACGTGCATCCCTTGCACACTTACATGAATGCCAAACCCTTGAAACGTCTTAGCTGAATTCAGTCGTATACTCTGAACCTCTTCAGAAGTCATATACCGCACAACCTCGTAGCCCGGCTACTGTGAAGCAGCAATCACATGTGGCCATCCAGGTTGGCGTAAATTCAAGGCGATACGATAAAAGTCCTATTTATGTAAGGAACACCAAAAGAACTGTTGAGACTATTCAACAGAAATCCAGTTTATCAGGTTATGCTACTAGTCACCAGCAGCCCAAATTACACAAGCTGACTAATACGGAAAACCAAACGCTAGATCCGGAACACTAAAGCCCACAAGTACGAAACTTTCAAATGGGTCACCGGCTCATTCTACAGATGGACAGTCATCTAAACTTAATCATGTTACTCAAGTTAGACATAATTCACATACCATTCCGATTACCATTGCCAGTCCTATTTTAACAAAAAATAATCGTTACATATCTATCCAACCACTTCGAAAACACGGAGTTACTCAGCCTCTCACGAATGCACCCTCAACGATGATGTACAGGAAACACCAGTCTGAGAATACAGACATTAGGCCAAAAACACGTATAGTGCCCTGTCATACTTCTGATGCATTCAGTAGGGGGCACATGCCAGTTACAGCACAATGCTCATCATGGCCTAGGAAGCACCTTTACCAGACACAGGGATCTAAATCATATGCACACAAAATCACGCCGATCACACATTTTGGCTATAACTATGGAGACAACACGGCTCTAGCTAACTCATATGACCAAAATTTTCTCCAGTGACATCTGGCAGAAACGCCAGGGATCATGCACGTAGCACGCATGATATCAGACCAATTCCTTGCTGGTATAGCAAACACCTTACAACAGGGAAACTGCTCCTTTGCCGGCAGATAGCAAACACCTTATACACACCTAATACCAACAGTAATACTCTAGATTATCATACGAGTATCTCTCATAGCACGCAATATCTAAACGACTGACTACGCGCGAGTGACTTTTCACAGCCCATCCCTAAGTATCAAATTGATGAAAACGTCTGTACAGCATCTTATACAAGCACCGGCAATGATCTAAAATGGCTTACTTATAACTTTCGGCGTGTTAATCAACTTACTCGTACGGAACAACCATGCAGTGAAAATGGCGGGCTCTGGCTGACTTGGGCGCAGTAAAACAAATCTGCTTGACAATGACCAATACTAATCTGCATTCAGTGGAATTCACATCTGGTATTACTTGCAATAAAAATGATGTCAAAATCATACAAATAAATCACTCATTTTAAATTAAAACCCAATTTGAACATAAAACAAGAACAAGATACGATGCCGCACACAACAAAGTTATTTGGAAGAATTGACTTCAAGTTTTATTTTTTCCCCAAATATTTGTATTTTATCCGACACATACTTGGGTTTCTTTGTGAATGCAAAGACAATATCTATATTTCTTAATGTGCTCCATTGAACGACTAGCTATCAGATTGTACTCACTAAATAATGTCAGAGAAGACAGCAACCATGTAATTTCACCATAAATTAAATTCATGTAATGTAAATAATACCTATCCATGCCTGTACAACTGGTGTGTCCTACACAGATAGGAAATATATATTGTCTCTAGTGATCATAAGGTAGTAAGTAATGAGTTCGATAATGACTGCATGTATTCAGTTGATAATCATAGAGTGTTTTATTACGATATCGTCCATACACTAAAACCACGTAGTCACAGTCTATCCATCATCCTCATAAATGCTAGATCATTTCTTAACAAACACTTGGCATTATGTACGTTAGCCTCTGTATGCAATCCATCGTTGATCATGATCACTGAAGCCTGGTTCTCAAGTGATATTACGGATGATAGCTTATGGATTGATAGGTACAATCTTTTTCGAAGGGATAAGGTAACAGGTCGTGGGGGTGGAACACTTATATACGTTAAATAACCAATTTATGCAACGCATTTTAGCCACCCTATTCTGTCACAACTTAATGACTCGGTGTGTCGAAATAAAAGCTCTCAGAAGTGAACCTATCTTTATAGGTTGTGTATACCGACCGCCATCATCCAACCGCGAAGACGATAACGTACTCAGCAACATATTTAATGTTGCATCCAATCTTCACGTCAGTTATAATATAATTGGAGGTGACTTCAATTTGCCTGATATATCAAGGCGTACACTTCGAGGACCCTCGAGGTAAAATAATCTTCTTAATTACATTATAACAGAAGGGTGGACGCAACATATAAATGTACCCACTAGGTCCGATAATATTCTTGATCTTACATTCACGATAAACGTAGCACCATCTACGATACATGTGGGACATGAATTCCCAGGTAGCGATCATAAAATAGTAGCATGTTCGTTTAACATTTCTCCAGAAACTACACACAGAAACGAAGTTAGTCGGACACCAATAAGACTATACACACATGTTGATTGGGACCTGTATCAGGACTTGATTAGATACTCTAATTGGGATTCCTACTTTAATAATGACTCCTTAGAGGAAGTTCTTAAAAATGTCTATGGCAATAAACAGTCTGTTAATGATGTCATAGAGCCTGTGAAAGTGATTAAATCCAGAATCCCTCAAGATGATTTTATTCCAATATCATTAAGAAGAAGTTACTACAGACATGACGACTTATCATCGTTAATCCCTATCAAAACAATCCTCATTAGAATCTATGATTTGAAAAATCTAAGTCTTAGGAATAAAGAATCGCAGGCCATTCAGTCGCCACATAACACTGGAGAAATAGCCAAACTCGTCAAAAATAGGTTAACAAACTCCAAATCAACATATCCAAAAATAATACACCTAGGCGGCATCACTTACGAAAATGCTGAGGATATATGTGAGGTGTTTAGCTGGCACTTGGCCAAACTGTACACTCTAGAAAATGACCAGGATACCGATTTCCCTTGTAAAACAGAAAAGTGTTTAAGCGGTATAGTCTTCAATGCCCAAGAAATCGATAAAGCTATCGCAACTCTTATTATTATTATTGTTCCCTTGGGTTTCTAGTGGAACATAGAGCTTCATTTGCACGCCTCCACTTGCTCCTCTCTTCCGCTGTACTTTTCACTTGCATCCATGTTAATCCATACTGTTTCAGTTCCTCTCCACACGATCTCTTCCATGTCACCCTTGGACGTCCCACTCGCCACTTCCCTTTCGGGTTCCATTCGAGCTATGGCCTGACGCGCGATGTCACCCAACGGCCTCCTCAGCGAGTGTCCAATCAATCTCCACTTTCTCCTGCATATTTGTTGGGCGATTGGTTCTTGTTTGATTTCTTCCCATAGTTTGTTTCTTGTTGGTGATTCTTTCCGGCCATCTGATCTTCAGTATAGAGTCAGCGAAAACAGTTGTTGATAAAGGTCTGCAACAGGCTGTTGGAAATATTCTTTGTAACTCGCCAAGTTTCTCATCCGTATAGCAAAGCTGACGACGTTTGTATTGAAAATCCGAATTTTTCTGTTGATGCTGAGTGACGAGGATTTCCAGATTGGTTTCAGGTTGATGAATGTGTTTCTCGCCTTCCCGATTGTCGATTTGACATCCTCGTCCGTTCCTCCTGTAGTTGAGACACTGCTCCCTAGATAAGTGAATGAAGTAACCTCTTTCAAATCCCTCCGTTGATGATGATTGGCGCTGCTGCTGCTGTTGTTAGTGGTTGGTTATTTTCATAACCTCCGTCCTATCTATGTTCACCGGGAGTCCTGTCTTTGCTGCTTCTTCGACCAGTTTGTCGGTTTTCGCTTGTAAGTCTTCGATTTTGTGTGACATCAAACATAAATCATCCACGCGCGAAATCCAGGTCTTCTAGGTTCTTCACGTCGGTCCAGGATATTCCTGTCTTCTCATTTCACACTGTCTAACGCATAATCCAGTCCACCACAATTAGGAATATCATTGGTGGTAATAAGCACCTTTGACCGACTCCTGTGTTTACTGCAAACGCCTCGCTGAGTTTTCCGTTGTGGATCACTTGACATGTGCCGTTGTCGTACAGCTGTTGAATAAGGTTGATGAATATTTGGGGTACGCCGTAGTACTCGAGTAGTTTCCAAATTACTTCGCGGTCAACGCTGTCGAAGGCCTTCTCGAAGTCTATAAAGTTGAGGTAGAGGTTTGATTGCCATTCCATGCTTTGTTCTGTGATGATGATGCGTAGAGTTGCAATTTGGTCAGAACATGATTTGCCTTTCCTGAATCCAGCTTGTTCTGGTCGGAGTTCTGTATCCAGTGCGTCCTTTATTCTCTCCAGGATGATGCGACTCAGGATTTTACTTGGCGTCGACAGAAGCATGATTCCTCGCCAGTTCTTGCAGAGTCCTAGGTCGCCCTTCATTGGTAGTTTCACTAGGTAACCCTTCCTCTAGTCAGTTGGCACCTTTCCATCCTTCCAGACTTTTTGCAATAATGGAGTCAACATATCTGCTGTCGTCTCCGCGTCCGCTTTCAGTGCTTCCGGGGTTATTCCATCTGGTCCAGCTGCTTTTCCAGCTTCCAGAAGCTTGATTGCATTCATGACTTCAGTTTTCGTTGGAGGATTGGTGTCAACTTGCAGTTGTGTACGTGCTGTTGTTGGTATTTCTGGACGGGTTGCAGGTGGTGGTCGGTTCAAGAGTCCTTTGAAGTGGTCCGCCCATTGTTCAAGCTTACTAATACTCCCGGCCCAGATGGAATGTCTTCCGTCCTCTTTAAAAATGGTGGAAATGACATGAACCTACTTCTCCTCAAGATATTTTCAACTTCGATGAGGTGTGGAACATATCCAAATTGCTGGAAGAAATCTTACGCTGTACCCATTCACAAAACCGGACCTATAGCTGACATAGATAACTACCGCCCCATCAACATCACCTCCGTGGTTTCACGTGTGATGGAAAAGATTGTAAAGAAGTAAATTGTTCAGTGTTTGCTTTCGAATGACTTAATATCCCCTTTCCAATACGGTTTCTTAGATGGAAGGTCGTGCATCACTAGCCAATTAGATTATTTCGACCACATTACTGAATGTGTAGATAAAGGTCTTTCGGCAACAACATTATTTCAAGATGTTAGGAAGGCTTTTGATAAGGTCCCACATAAGAGGCTCATATTGAAACTCCTATCTTATGGAATAAGTGGAAGGCTACTCGAGTGGATATTTTTTTAACAGGAAGAGAACAGTTGTTGAAATCAACCATCACTTATCTACATCCAAACCAATAACCAGCGGCGCGACATAAGGTAGCGTTCTTGGTCCTTCCCTGTTCATTGTATTCATAAATGACATTGTCTCTGTGATCAAGTATAGCAAGCCGTACCTCTTCGCAGATGACCTCAAAGTTGTATGTGATTTCTACTATAATGATATGAATATTGCTAGTAAAATCCAACAAGACCCAAATAGTCTATGTAACTGGAGTGAAAAGTGGCAGTTAACGCTCAATCCAGCTAAATCTGGGGAAACATACTTCGGACGTTGGAAACTTAGCATATGTCTATACATGTACGGTGACCTTGTCTCACAGATCTCGGTGTAACATACTCAGATCTTAATTTTCCTGAACACGCAAACAAGGTGGTATCTGTTTGTAAACGTCTAACAGGCTTTGTGCTACGCAACTTTTACACTCCAGAAGCCAGATTGGCCATATATAGAATACCTTGATAGATGTATTCGACTGGACTTAGAACCCCTATGGTTAGGGAGAGTGCAGTGCAACTTATATCTCTTATTCAAAGTTATAAGAAAGCACTGTAATAGTAACTCATCCATAACGTCGGCTAATCTTAAATCGTATGGTCTACGCAACCATGACTACCTTCTCAAGTTGAACACCCATAAACTCACCATTAGAGCTAACTTTTTCACCACTAAATACTGCTAACTTTGGAACCAGCTACCCTCTGAGATTAGATCCTGTGAAAAGCCTGACAGTTTCAAAAGGAGCCTTGAAAAACATATTGACATGTCCACCCTAACCCGTCTGAAAGATCACAACTGCTGGTAGAGTGGTGAAACAATAACATTTCAATATTTAACTACGGAAAGCACACTAGTACAATACTAATATAATAATACTTAGTAATTATGCATGATCAATTTTTGAAATTTGATTGTCATTACAATTCTTAAAATGATTAAAATATTCATGCAGAAAATGTTCTCTTGCTTTACCATGCTTGTTTCCCCTATAACACTCAATTATTGAGCTTAATGTATTTTTTCACAATACGAATTATAGTATTGATTACACTCTTATCATATATAGTTAGATTTACTCTACGGCTCCCTGTAAGACTAACTACGCTTCTTCAGTATACACACACTGCAGTATTGTTAAACAAATGTTAAAATTCTGTTGGTTCTGTGTTAATATGTTTTATAATATGTGTAGACTGGTTACTTTGCAATGTCAAATGTTTACTATGTAAAAGACGGTCATGATAATTTAGTACAATAAGTCCTGCCAACCGACCTTACCTTCAGTTCATACTACATACATTGAACCCTAACTATATTGTTCTGCTGAATCTTGCTCCACTATTCACAAAACCTATTCTTTGTACTCTTTAAGGGTTCAACATCTCATAAACTAATCTGTTCATTAGGAGGCATGAACACATATATAATATGTTCATAAATCTGTACGTGGAGATCCATTGGAAGCACTCACTAAGAAAGATAGGGAAATGGAATGTGAGGTATCAACATGTCTGGAACCAGCAATATATTTGCTGTAACCATAATAATCAGAGCCTAACATCATAAAAGGAGGGAGGGTGGCGCATGCTGATCAGTAGATATGGTGGTGGTCACTAAGGTGAATCGCCCCATTCTTCAGGAACTGCAATATGCAATTTGACGGCTCCAGATTTTTATGAGGGCTTGGAACTTTATCTTGAAAAAAATAGTAGTGATCGCCTAGACAGATCATGCTTCTACCTTTAAACATATACCATTCGCTCAGCCTATTGTTGAGATGCAACCACGTGGGCTCTGCACAGATTCATGGGGCATCTTATAAATTAACTTACTTTCCTTTGTCGAATCTTTGAATATCACTTCACAATATCTCAACTCATTCATTTTCTAATAACGTCTTCACTTGCTCATTATATTCCATTAAACCTAACATTTTATAGCTCTTTATGAATTTGATCCGACTTATTCTATTCCTATTCTCTATAGGGTATGGTTGTGCACCAAATACACAAAAAGTTATGAAATAAAAACAACTGGCTTGAGGATAGTTGTATTAATACCAAAAGTGGACATCATGGTGGTAAGACCAACATGGGTAGCATTATACATTGCAAATGAACTTTGTCAGCCTAGAGATTACAGTCTCTCATTGTATTTCCTTTATGAATGCATCTATTAATGATAATAATAATGATAATTTGCTTTATTCCAAAACAGTACATGTGATACAGAATGGAATTCTCAGCATTTTTACTACAGTATTGCATCCAGTTAGTACATTATCAATAAATAGAATTCTACATAGATTGAGGAAACCACAGTTCATTATTACAACAATACATTGGCATGTCAGTAGCAAAGGTAAAGCTGAAACAGTGTTTAAAGGTGTTAGAAAAGTGGGAGCTGTCTTATTAACTGGCATAAGCGAGAGAAACAAATAAAGCAGCACATAACGGAAAAAGGAAAAGAAAGAAAGAAAATGTTGTACCTATTGATGATGTGAGTTGGAAAGACGAGATCCAGTTGTACTACTGACTATTTAATGAATTATAGGTGTCACGCCTAATGCTTTCTTTATCGCACAGAACACGAGCTAAGTAGGGTATGGTTGAGTTTTTGTACTTGCTGGTGCGAGCATATAGTTTTCTATATTGGCTTCTGGTTTTACCTGATGAGATGCAAGGGGAGAGTTGTGAGTGAAGAGGGTGGTGTGAGTTAGATAAAATGGATTTGGCCCATTTTTCACATGAGTTCATGTGCCTGCCAACCAGAATATTAACAAGCTGGTTAAGTGGCACTTTGCTTACCCTGCTGACAACATTTAACATCCTGCGTAATATGTTATAATCTTTCTTCAGTAGCCCGGGAAAAACTAAGGGGGAACAATAGAGAATAATAGGCAGAATGCGAGAATTAACGAATTGTAGGAGTAAGGGTTGGGTTATACTAGAATGTTTCAACTTCTTAATGTAGAAGGTATGACGGAATATTTTCTTAGAAATTGCTAAGATATGAGACGACCAGGAGAGATCAGCAGATAGAATGACACCTAGGTATTTAATTTCCGATTTGGTTTCTATTTCAGTGCCGTCTATGTTGCATACCTCGTAAGAGCCAAACAGTTTATTTAGGTTTGATTTATGCCTAAAGGTGAAATTGACTGTTTGGCATTTGAAGGGGTTTAGGGTAAGACCATTTTCCTTGTACCACTGGCTGATTTCTGACAGAAAGCCATTTAGTTTGGAGCAGTCGCTTTGACATTTGACAGGCAAAGATACTGTCAGGTCGTCAGCATATTTGACAAAATTAATGTCATTTGAAGATGGTAAGTCATGTAGAAAGAAAGAAAAGAGAAGTGGGGAGAGAACAGCGCCTTGGGGGACTCCGGCTTCAGTGATTACAGCAGAGGATGATTTACCTTTGTATACGGTGTACTGCATTCTGTTAGAGAAGTAGGAATGCAACCAGTTAGTGACCCAGGACTCAGTTTTTGTCGAAGAGAGCTTATTTAGCAAGAGACATCTAGGAACAGAGTCGAAAGCAGAATTGAAGTCGAGAAACGTGCAACGGACGTATTTGGCGCCTTTATCTAATGATGACACGATGTTGCTGTGTAAGACAGCTGCAGCGTCTAATGTACTCCCACCCTGTCTATAGGCAAATTGTTTGGGGTCTTCGAAGTTTTTAAGGGAGGGTTCAAGTTTAAGAAGTACATGATACATTGCACTTACCTATTTCATTACACTTTAATGATTCACCTTAGCACCTTTACTTTTCTAAAACAGATTACTATCCCTTGTAAACGTCGAACTTACCTCAATATTGGTTGGTTACCGTATGCCTACAAACACGGGTTGAAAACGAAACGAAGTCGATTTTCTCGCACAATCTGGAGGACTACTGTACAATTCGATAATCACACGGCCTGGTTCAGACAATGAGTGTATTTATATATATCAAATACTTAACTGTTCAAACATTACTAACTTGCAGACAATCTACGATTTGACATTACATCATATTTGATCGTGCCTGCAAAAATGGTATGCATTTTCATGTAAATTTATGTTTATATGAAAATATACATTATTATTATTACTTTCCCATCCATTTGATATGAATACACGAATGTACGGCCTAGATGATAACTTCGTCGAAAAGAAAATTTTCTTCGCTGCAACTGTCTTTTCATTAACCACGGAGGAGCTGGATACGCGTGGCGAGTGGTAATGTGTGGTTCATGCTGTGTGATTCACGTGTACTGTGTACTGTACATAGTGGCGTATAGGAAGCGAATCATGAGTTTGTGGTCCATGAACAAAATAAATTTACTCATGTTTGTGAAATGAAAAACATACTGGATGGAGACTCATGGAGCTATGTTGCATCTCTTAAGTAGGTATTTTACTGAAAAAGAAGGCAAAGGTTTCCACTTGTTTACTACCAGAATAGCTGAAAAGCACGTATAGCCGTTTAAGGTTATTCAATATAATCCCCTTGAGAACTAAACTGTTGGCTCACTTGCACTTCTAAAATGCTTTCAGGCCATTCAGAATCATTTTTGTGGTCCTGCACTTATTTTCGAGTAAGGTCGTCGACGCGAATAAGTGGTAACAAGTTACTTTCCGAGGAAACGTGCAAAGAGGCTGAAAGGATTTAGTTATAGGAAATTCCTAAATTGCTTGTGAATTTCGGATAGTGCATAAATTCAGTGCACGCCATATACATGTTGCAGAAAGGTTGCTGCAAGGATGCCGGTCGGGCAACCAGCTAGTCTGATCAAGACACATAGTACGTGATTACTATAAATACCTTCATCTGAACTGGTTAGGATTATGTCGTCCAAATTGGCACAGAGAAAGTGAAGTCACACAATACGTCACGAACAAAATACAGAGAAGTTTACACAACCATGAGAATGGTAAGCGAAGAAACCTAAAAATTTTAAAGTGCATGGTGACAGCTGACTTAGGGAGTCATCAGAACCAGCTGTGATCTGCCTATTATAGGTCTCCCTTTTTTACTGTCTAGCCCTTAGGGGTGATTACAATACCTTTCAATGTCCAGGTCTAACTACACTGGACTTAACGCTGTCCTCAGAAGACTTTCAGCAACAATGTGTAATAACAAACGCGAAAAACCAGAACACGGATTGGCGACTCGGGAATCCTTTATTCTTGCGCCAATATGTGACTACCAATAAGGTTATTATACACAAAGTCTAATAATAAATGTCATACAATTAATTACAATAATACTTCTGATACTATTTCTTCGTCTTCTAACGAACAGCGAACGATGGAACGATTACTGCAGCATCGGTGACTCCCACCAAAATGTGGAGTTGGGTTTTAGTAAACAATCATGAATTGATCGTTCATTCTTCAACTACATTGACAATGCCTCTGGCCCCTTCCAATAATGATCCCGCACCTCTTAAGAAGGCGTGGACAGTTTAAGTACCCCAACTTCAAGAATGTACTCAAACTCAGCCTTGATGGACGGGAAGGCAGGTTATGTGTGATAATATCTAAGGCATGGTGTGGTCCGATCTATCAATTTGTACTTACGAGCCACTGTCAGTGACTGTTATGAATATGAGAGATTCACAACACGAACTAGCCACTATGCGAAACCAGCAGAAAGAATGAAGTTTTATGTTGAAGAAGGAAAATCACAGACGACAAGTCGTCATCGTCAAACCCTCTGGCGATACAACGTTGCACGATTACAAGCTGTTGGCAGCCTTCAAACCAGTGTGAGGTGCCGCAGGTATCTTTCAGGTAAGAGTTCGGGAAGATGCATTGGTGGCACAGTAGTAGAGAGCGCGCCAAGCACGCAGTTCGTTAGGAGTTCGATCCCCAATCGACGCACTCGCTCACCTCACAAAATCAGTAATTAGACTGGTAAGGAGGGAAGACTAGGCATGAGACTAGCAACCTCATCCCGTAGAAAATGAATACCATTGCGATAGAAACTTCAAGCCTCTAGCTTGATGGCATATGTTTCACTTAGAACGCAATAAATAAAAGAGTTCAGAAAACATATCTCTAAGTTACTACCTACTCTGTTAAAGTGGTGGCAGGGAGATGAACGGCTGGCGACGTCGCTACCGCCTGCTTGTCAATTCTTTTCCCGATTTTCTTCGACAGAAGGTGTATCGTTGGGTAAATCTCACGGCATTGATGCAGTGGTATCTATACCAGCAGCACCAGATTAAGTGTAGCTATCTCGATAGAAATCACCTGGTGAGAGTGAGGAAGGCAGTTTTTCTGAGTGAGTGAGAGACGTAGTTGAAGGAAGAACGGCTGGCTGATATTACGTCCTATTACTACGAAACTACACACATGGTTTATTGATTTGAATCACAGCTCGCCTTTTCAGGGTTAAAAAGCTTATATGTATAGGCCCACTACACAAGGAACGCCTGTATTGGCTCAGTAGCGTTTGGAGGTTCATCAGCTTCTTCATTCATCCCCACTAAGGTGGTGTTATAAGAATGGTGATGTGAATTTCTCCCGAAAGAAATCCGAAACGATAATCCAAACTATAGATTTAACCACACGTAGAGTGACGCGTAAAGTCCGAAATACAGGATATTCTGCAATAGGTACTTTATTGCATAAAAATAGACATATGATATACAAACCTCAAAATGTGAGGTGTCTGTGGCTAAATGCCGTCAAATGCACAACCACTGTGCAGTCAATAAGTAAAAACAGCAATGCTGTGTCAAGGTCGATCCACGTGTCGGTTCAAACAGCCCGCGAATGCCAAGCAAAGAATAAACAAATATGAGCAAACAACTTTCATTGGTAAAGCATACACTATAGGGTAAGGTCAGCAAATAATGTTTAAGGAGAAGAAAAATAAGAACTATGCATTAATAGAATGATAATAGAACAAGTAATTTAACTGCAGTTGTAAGCAAATGTCATTGTTTTGAATTAACATATAAAAATCATACTACTTGCTAATGGCAAGTAGTATAATGTTGAACGAAGGAAAGATTGAGAATGAACAGGTAGGAAAGGAATTAACAGGTGATAAGATTCATTTCACCATTAGCAATGTTTACAACCACAGTAGTTTGAAAGTGTATTATCAATCCAAAACCCTGAACTGGCTACTTCACTTGGGTGAGCTTTCGCGCAACCTATGTATCTCGAAGACTCATATCTCAGAGGAGGATATGTATTCTCGGGTGATTATATGGCATATCCCCTATTTGAAGTGGCATCACCTGCTTCATCTTGTCGGCATCCATGCGGTTTAGTTGATTTGAGTTGTGGTCAGTTGTCCTGACAAATGCAATTGACGTGATTTTGGTGCTTATTTTGCTCTTGTTGGGTGAATTTATAAGAAAATGGTTGTTTGATATTGTTCTTGAGCATTTACGTATTGCTTATGCGGCAGAACGCCTAAATTTATGGTTCACGCAAAGATTATTTGACATACCGAGTATGCTTTAAGTACATTTCGACGACTGTCTTTTGACAAATTTCCTTGCGGCTTGTTGGCAACCTGTACTAAGTAGTAAATTTCCCGACCAGCTGTTGTGCAATACTTATTTCTGTTGCAGGCACCAGAGAATAGAGTTGATATCGAATTCCTGCATTCTTCTTCACTTTTGTGTGGTGTTTTGATCACTAAAAGTCAGTGGAATCCATACATACAAGCGAAGATTAGTGTTCTGCAGTATGTTTCACGATCATTTGCAACATTCGCTGTTCCCTGCCAAGATTTTCACCAGTTATCCGATTTTTCCCACAAACTGAAGATAAAATTACAGCAACCATGTTATTTAACCGTAAATCATGTAATTTAAATATGTAACTTAAATAATACTTATCCATGCCAATACAACTTGTGCGTCCTACATTTGTAGGAATAAATATGTACCTTATTATATTATCATTACTAACTATACTTACTAATTGTATGTGTAATTTATCGAATTGATGATGCCTGAAAACTGGAGTCCCTCATGTACGAAAATGAGGATATACTATTATTATTATTATTATTATTATAGCATATTCTAGTGCTTCGCTGAACTCGAAGAACATCGCCGCGATCTGGTACGTAAGGAAATCTGAGATGTGTGTAATTTTGTCCTATTATTTAGCTTGCTTTCGCGAACTTTTCGCTTTCTGCTATTATCCTGAAGCCATATTATGCGCGTTTGTTCAACGGCAATTCGCAGAATTATTTTGAAATCACGTGGACGTAGTGTCCGACATCTATTAAAGCTACGGACGTAAGGCTTAGAAGCGGTCGCCATAACTAGTTAAGGAGGACTCATCGGTATCTGCAAGTAAGGGCATCAAAGCATATTCCTAAATGCCTCCAGAAGCAAACATAATCTCCAGAACCTATCAGTGGTGACAACAGAAGACCTACCTCCTCTATTGCGAAACATCATATAGGGACAGGTCATAAAATTGACGTTTACACATTTTATAAACCTATCTATAAAACGTGTTTGGGGGGGTATCCTACAGTTTGTAGAACCTCCAGCTGGCAATTATGAAGTTCAAACCACCTTTATGATGTCAAAAACAGTTCTTCATCACACTAAACCTACGTTCCTTGGTATACTTTGTTTTGATACCAGTCAGAATATATATAGTAATAACTCCTTTATTTCGTTTAGTGATCACTGTTATTTTGACCTTCAGTGTATCCTTTTAATTCGACCTAAATTTTTTTCACCTCTCAAATCTTTAATAATTTCATATGAACGTGTGTGATCAGATTGTTAAAAATGTGTTGCTCTTACAGACATTACACAATTCAGGCAAAAGAGGTCTTCTCATTGCTTTGACCAAAATATCAACTTGTGTCAAAAAAGTGACTGATGTAATCGCACACTGATATAAACTTCCATTAATTAATAATAATATAATAACAATATATATTTTGTATCTGTTAATACCAAAATAATGCTGTACTTACTCGCTACTGTGGAGTTTTTTGAATTTTTGAACCCTTATTAATTGATAAAATGATAATGATCACAAGACCTCTATCCTGTATGTTTTACTCTAGCACCTGCTTATCACCTCCCTTCTTACCTTCCATTAACGCAACATTTCGTAATTCCCGCATGAATTTGACTGACTTCAAGTATATTGTAGACTATAAATTAGACTTGAACCAATATATTGTAATCTACTCTGATAAAGTTTCTAGAGGTTTTTACCATCTTTCCAATTTTTAATGTCATGAAACAGTGTTCCATTTCAAATTGCACTTGTCGAATATGATCATGCCTGTACAAACGGTATGTCAATCATGTAAATGCTCAATTTATGTGAAATATATACTTTACATTACAACTTTAATTATATAACACTGACGTGGAAGAAGTTTCATTCTTCATTACTAAACTTTGTGAAAAGTATCATGTTTTTTATTCTAAAAACAGGAGCATTCGTAATGTTTCACTTTACGTAAATGTAGTTACATACAGTTGCACCAAGAACTCAGTGCAACTCGATGTACAGTAGTATATACACAAATAAACTGAAGAAAAATGTCCTCCTTACCTCATGAACAACTTGTCCTTATTCCAGGATAATAACTTTCTTTCACGTATGAGCCTGAGTTATGTCTATGAAATCACAATATTACATCGGTTAAATCATCCTTCAAGACCAAGGCCACTTGAAACCAATAGCAACATAGTAACAAGCGTCATTGCGGGGATATGCAATAAAGTCGCTCCATCAGACGTGTTTCGAATTCGCATTTGGGCCAAAGAGTAAAATAAACTAACTCATGAGATATAACTAGACAGAGTGTGTGAGTTATCTCGGGTAAGAGGAGAAATTATTGTGAGATAACTCTCTTTTCAGTTAAACAAGAACCAAATGAAAAAATACGGTTATCATTTGTTGACATTTCGCGTGTTTTTATCCACGTTTAGCATTTCATTACACCTAGACTATAGATCATTCTGACAGACTGACTTTCAACATAGAAGCTTGCACGCTAGTGCACCCATTAAAGTTATCACATTCCATGTAGCACACAAAGGCAGAGAAAAAAGGAAATAAATGGAACTCTAGTGAATATAAATGTGAGGGAGAACGGATGGTGATAAGAATGAAATATAGCGGTTGATTAGTTACGTCAGATTACACCAATTGAATGCATCTGTGTCATTGACGATGACTTGGAGTCACATCTCTACCTAACACTACATGTTTAACCACATTATTACTCACCATATCATACTACATAACACAAAGGATACGGCACAGACACCAACCTTCAAGCACCAGTAGTATTTTCATATCTCCGAAATTCAGCGGTCACTTCTCACAAACTAGGTGGACAATATCATCAGCGTACTCTAAGTTGACGAGACTGTTCCCTGGTAAGTCCCTAAAGTGAACTACAGACAATTTATCAATACATGTACGATGAAAGTGACCTAAAATAAGGACGGTAGTGGTAGAAGTGAGCCTTGTATTACATCCTGCTTGTAAATATGAATTCCCTCATAGATTATCTTCAGTACTAAGTGAATAGAATGCAATCTGTAGAATTCATGAAATTCACAAAATGACGTAATGCCTTCTCAATAAACCCAGTTAGTGTTTCCTCAGTAAAGTGAGAAATGGGCATTGGGGTTGTGTAAACTCAACAGGTTATGAACCGCTGCCAATGAAAATGACAACAATTCTCGGAATTACGAGTCATAATTTTGGCTTGGCTGCAACACCAGGCACTTATTAAATGACCACTTGACGAGCATAAAATTTTGATTTCAAAATGAAGTGTCCTTGCCAAGTGAATTACTGTAAAATCCTACACAGTTCACAAATTAACTCACAGCATTGAGGTAGGAAAACTTCTGTTTGTCCTTACTTAACCTAATAGAGAGAGTCTTGTGAAGTAACTCCAATGTTATTGATGCGGAAGAGAGGGCAAGGCATTCATAATTTCTTGCTTCATGTGGAATTGCAATGCAACTGGATGCGCAATAGTATTTATACGAAACTGAAAAATGAAGTCTTCCACAGCTACGAAACAACTTGTCTTTTTTACATATAAGGCAACAAGTTCTTTTCACGTATGGGCCTAAGTTGTGTCTGTGAAATCAGAATAATGCAGCAATTAAATATTCCCCAAAAATAAATGCCACTTGAAACACAAGTTCATAACAACACCCAATTTAATGACCATGGTGGTATCTTTAGTAACAAAGTGAAAATCTAACTGTTATGAGCACATGAAAACTGAAATTAATGGTGAAATTGAACTATGAATACCATCAACTACCAAACCAATTAAGACAATAGCGTTTCAATAAATAGGCCGAATACACCTGTATGATTCCCTGAAAATCAAAAAACACACGTTTTAATTTTGAGCTTCATACCTTATCTAATCCATTACATTGCGCGGATATCAGTATCAAGCGAAATTTCCTGGTACAAGTGCTGCAAATGTAACGCAGTTCAAGTACATTATGCTGCCGATATTATGTGAGTCAGAAATGTTTTGTTATAATGCGAAGTTCCATTTAAAAAGCACAATAAACACAACTTGTCACTAAACCAACATAGTGACGGACATTGACGCAACAATTAGTGGGGATATGCAATAAAGCCACTTTGCATTCTTCGTCAGTAAGCGAGAGCAGTGACTCCGATGAATTCCGCTTTAGTGGTGGCGCACTTACGTCTCTGGATCATTTACGTCGTTTGGAAAGTTTCCTGTAATGTTTTCAGTCAAACTCATAATAGCCAAGTTTGGCCTAGTGTCTTTTTATTTACTTCGACACAAACAGAATTTAGCTTCCTCGTAAGAGATGCATGACGACAGCCTTAAACAAGAAAGCTGAGTGGTTAGGAGGATCGAACCGACGTGATGGTTTTGCTCATTCAGTGATAAGATATATGATATGGTGGAGTGCGAACGCACGAACAATAAACACAGAATGATTGAAAAGCAAGACCATCATGTTATCGAGAAACAGGTCAAATAATGGTAGGAATACTGGGTTTCAAAACGTCGAATAAGATGCCGGTAACAACCAATGCTGAATAGAGTAATTCAGCTGCTTTAAAGTGTTCATTCCCTGCCTTTCTACAAATTTCTGCCCTAAGGATGAAAATTCTATGCAGATTTCACAAATTCCGCAGGTTGCCCGCAGTTCACTTAGATATGGTTGGGCGTGTTTATGGAAATATCCTAAGAGTTCGAGAAAAAATTCCACACGCAAAAAACCCTGGTAGATAATATAAGCTATTGCAAAAGTAAGTCATAGTAAATAAAAACCAATTCCAGAAACGCTTAGGGATACATCGAAGCGTGGTGCAAGCGTAGTCAAAGTCCCTCGCATTACGCAAGTTAATACGTTATTTTGGGAGTTGATATTCCCCTAACAATTAGCCACCAAAATCACCGAAAATAACTGGAATTTTATACCCATCTAATATTTTGCGTGCTTGTCCGACAAAAATTTGCAACCTTTCACACTAAGGTTATACGACTACTTGTCTTTTTTGGATAGTAATTTTTCAATGCTTGAATTCAAATAACAACCAGTAGCGCGCGTATTGTGACACATGACGCTCCTCCCAATGGAAAATGGTGAAAGTATTCTTTGTGCCCTTAAATGTACGTTTCCTGTGTTTTGTTTTACATTAACGTACGTCAGGTTTTGAACAGGATAAAGCGCCAGTTATTCCTCCAATACTTGAAGAGTACATAAAACAAATATCGAAAAATGGACAAACAAGGTAAGTATGACTATTTCTTAATGATGGCTTCAGGATACCATGGATTTATGTGAAACCATTACTTCTGCACAAGTTCAACAAAGTGGTTGACTCGTTCATTTCTGAAGGAAGTGGCATGGATTATTCACCAGTAATCACTCCACCTCATCTATCTGAACTTAGACAACGCGTATTTAGTACTCTGAAAAAACTTGATGGGTAATCTGTTTTTTCAAAGGTTATTGGTTTAGCATACCTTTTACTATTCAAAGGATATGTGAGCTTTTCGACTGTCCTACTCGACATTATAAAAGGGTTGATAAATTTCTTCGTGGATTAGAAAAGGTAACTTGATTTAACTAACTCACTGGTTCCTAGGTTTGCATGGTGGTATCTACGGTCGATCCTCACGGAAAGTAAGTGAAGTTTTGACATTTTCTGCTCATTCCGAAGTAATGTGTACCTTCTGAGTTGGGAATAGTGTTGGTGAAAAAACTAGTGTTAGCTACATTGATTCCTTGCAAGTATCTTTTGGGTAGGACTTATCCCAGTGAATAGTAATATATGAGATTTAGAGCAGTGAAGTACGTAAAAGAAAGTCTTAAACTGTAGCTCAGTGTCGATATTTAGGCTCTGGCCTTTTAGTCACCCTTGCATGAGTATTCATATCACTCTTACGTATTCATGATTATTGCACAGATAATGTTTCTTCTCAGTCTTTAATAGTTTTAGCGAATATATCGATTACACTTTCCACAAATTCGCGTTTCCATATATTGTCAGAGTATATGTGTTAGCCTCTGGTAGTCTAATCTCAATTTTGGTTGGTGCGTTATACACCGAGATACTATTACTCACAATTTACTACCCACAACTTTCAAATCTAGTTATCCAAGTGGTTTTACTTTGCAAACTCCTGAAGGAAAAAAATCCGCCTTTCGAGCATTCCCACCAAGTATCTGTGGAACAGGTGATTTGTAATGTCTTCAGCGTGGATAGGACGGCGTGTTGATTGATAGTGGAAAAACTTTGGTGTCGAAACGAAGCGACTGAATCCCAATCATGATCTTTTTCAGTCTTTCAGGAGGATTTGTAAAATTAACAATTAATGGTGGAGGCGTGTTTCTCAGTAAATATTAATGATATTTTCCAGTAAAATTCATCAAGAAGACCCTCGGTTCCCGAGTCGGGCTGGTTTAGACGAGTGTGAACTATTGATGGATGGTCCTACTATCTCACCACCTAACTCTCCATCGACTGAAAATATCCGGATGCACAATACTTCTAAATCTTCGGATGAAGAAGGCACTGAAGAAGAGGATGATGATGAGGGTGAGGATAATAGCAGTGATGCTAGTGATGAACGACAGTCGCCGAAAAGTGATCACAACCTAAAGTCAACTTCCCTAATGAATAACTCTTGTGCAAGTTCTTGGTTATTCAAAGCACAAAATGCTCTAAATCTTCCAAACACCCCACCGATGCCATTCCGTAATGCGTCCGCTCCCAAGGCAAGACTGACGGACCACTCTTTAACAAATACTCCCTTACTAACTGTGAGTTTGCCTTTTGAATATTCTCAGGTTATTTTAATTATCAGGACTTCTCTGTCAAACATTATTGCCAAAATTTTCACTTATAATTAGTGTTCATTTTAACCTCTAGAACTGCTAAATGATTTCGTAAATAATCAGTAGTGCCTTGAGTGAGTAACTCTTTTATCACTGAGTTCAACTTTTCTTTCAACTTCATTCATCAGCCCTTTGCAGCATGTTTTATGTAAATTTAAGTTTGAGCAAAGTATTTACTACGTTGTATAGCTACTGTCAAACGTTAATGCAATGAAAGAGATCTCCTTAAGATGGTACTTATCGTTCAATCTGCAACTCATCTCTGTTGATAATCACACGAGATGATAGACACGTGCCTTAAAACTCCTGCTTAACACTCCGACTATCGACCAAAGGGCGTGTGTACTGCTCAACAGTCCGCTCCGTCCTCCTTTATGGCTGTGAGACCTGGCCATTGAGAGCAGAAGACATGAAAAGATTAGCTGTCTTCGATCATACGTGTCTGCGTTCTATCTCCCGCGTGAAGTGGTATAATAAGGTGAGCAATATTGAGGTTAGGCGTCGAGTGCTAGGTAAGGCGGGGAAATCAATCGACGAGACTGAAATTACTTCGACTGAGATGGTTAGGACATGTGCTACGTATGCCTAGTCATCGCCTTCCTCGACGGGCAATGTTAGCTGATATAGGGCCAGGCTGGAAAAGAGCTAGCGGCGGTCAAACGAAAACATGGCACCAATCAATGAAATCCACAACAGTTAATCTAAGCCACGTAGGAAGATGTAGACTTCCTGGTTGGGGCCCTCGGGATGGTAAAAACCAATGGTTGGAAACAATTGGTGACATGGCTCAAAATCGTTCTCAGTGGCGCAGATGCATCCACTCCTTGTGACTTATGATTCCCAATTAAACTGTTTTGTTCACCGTTATTACTATTCCTTTGTCTCACACCTCTGTTTACTGTCTATATTATGCATTTCTTCTACTTTCTTCTCTTGCTTTATGTGCTACATGGAGTGTGGCGACTTGAACTGCCGCGCATATGTGCAAAGTTCTATGTCGAAAACCGACCGACCGACCGACTCCGATTCAGTGTTTTCGGTTAAGTAATTTGGTTAGTTGATAGTAGAGCTTATAGGTGGTTGCATTAAAACTCAAGGTTGGCATAGCATAGGAAAGAAACATTTTTATTGCTAAATATTCCTTGTGTCAATTGAAGCTTTCTGTGACGCTGCACAAGCAATTAATGATAGACTTTCGACCAATACATAGAAGGTTCGTTGGTTCCGTATATATATATATAGTATATATATATATATATATATATATATATATATATATATATATATAACTGGATTTCGACATTTTAACTACTCTTTGAAAGGAATCATGACTCAACTTTCTTATGTATAATGATATTCTAGTTTTTAAAGTGATATAAATTGCATCTAGCTCAAGGAATTAAGAGTATAGCTTACATTTTAAGAAATATTACTAAAACTTTTTTCTCATTTAGGGATTGTGTGGTAGTCTCATGTCCGTGTACTCGAATAACGACGATGATGATGATTGCGAACAGTTGATTCGTTCTTCAGAAAACAAACCTACCAGTTCTGATTCACAAATCATTGCCACTAACTTATCATCCGCTGCGTCAAACCTATGTTCAGAGTCATCTGAATCTTTAGAGACTTTACCTACAGAATCCAATCAGGAAGAGACATCAACTTCAGATTCGACACAAGGATGTGTAACTGTCGAAAACCAAATTCAAGATAGTTCATCTTCATGGTGTGAAGGAAGTAGAATGCCGGATCTCAATGTGTGTACTTCAGAAGATTTAAATTCTCATTATAATAGTAAGCTAGGTGAGGTGTGCACCAGTGATCTAGTAATTTCAGATGCTCAAAGCGATTTACCTATTAAGGGGATATTGGTGAGTTCATGCAATATTTTGATAGTGTATAATTATGATAAGTGTATTCATTAGTGTATATATTTCATATAGTTCTTAGATAGGTCCCTACAATTAGTTTGTTCAGTATAAAAATCTAACTGAACCGCAGTTTAGATGCGTTCATCGAAAAGCGTTACTTTCTGTATAAAGTGTCTTCCTGAAAAGAGCGACTTCCTCATCTAACGACCCCGGGTCCGAGTCGCGAGAGATATCAGCGGGTTTCTTTTGCGATTTATGAGCTCCAAACTTAAGACGTTCGTCAGCTGGCAGCTAACAGAAAATGGGTATCCCCTAAACTTTATAAGGATATACAAGATTCAAACATTAGAAAACATAATCTGTGACTGTCGTATTTGAATGTGGCCTTCAGAAGCGATCTTATTGTCGGCACTGTGAAAGGAATGTCATACGGTCTAAAAAGAATGTATTTTGCGTCTATATTAAGACTGGTATTCTCCTGACGTCCAATGTTTCTTATTAACTCGGAAAATAAACTGTCACATTTGACAGCTTCTGCTTATCTACTGGTCCACTTGCTCCTGTGGAGCCAGGAATACATCATTCAATGCATGTCCTATCTGAAGGGGTCAAGAAACATTGTCCCGCATGGCTACAAAGGCTACAGTGAGTCCGTGTGGAGTGCTACAATTGAACATATATTCAACACTGGTCACTCAACCTCTGAGGAGAACTCATTCGAAGTTATGTATAAAGTCAAAAGGAGCCTCCATAAAATATAACGTTTCCATTGCTGAGGTCGTAGACCCTAATTTATGCACTCAAAAGAAACTTTTCCACCTACTATTTCTGTTTAGGCGATAACTCCAAACTCAGGTATTATCAATCTTTTGCTCTTATTACCATATTTTGCCTTGCATTTTTGATATTGTAACTGCTAACATCATTTTCTTAGCTGGCTTTTTGTCCATTTTGTTTGCCTATAATGAAATATGTGTTGATACTTGTCTCAGTCACCTAATAACTCCCAATTTTGTAGACATTTTTTCGTATTATGCAATCTCTGAACTAAACTCACTAATCTTGACACTTAGTTACATTTTGATTAATCTCCACCATTCCTAAATACTTTTTTGTAGACAGTATTTCAAGTTAATTTGTTTTTTATTTGTTTGATAAACTGAATGTACACATAAATTATATATAATTCCTATTGTACAGGTAAGTGAATGAAATCGCTTCAAGTGTCTTTGCTGAACTCTTTGTCCTTATTTCCATGGTTAGGGATTTGTTCTTATTGTTTTCTTATGTTAAATGTAATCTCACCTTTTCTGTTATACGTAATGAATTTTATTTTTTTCCGTAAAATTTGTAGCTGGAAACATCGAGCACTGAAAATAATTCACCTGCTAGTCAAATTTTGAGGCCCATCGGCCAACTGGAAGCGTTTGTGCAGAATTTAAATTCTGAAGTTTCCAGCTCTGTAACTTCGTCTCCTCACACTGGTTCTCCAAAATGTGCGATTGATCCATGTGTTCACTTGAATTGTCCTGCACCTGGGGATGAAACACATCAACAAGTAAATTGAACTTTGGTACTATTTTGTGTTTGTAAGAGGGAATTTAAGAATTACTTAACTGTGAAGTTACTGTAGTTTGGTCACGTTCATTGAGCCACCAGACGTTACTTAACCGGTCTTATTCACATATCTGAAGTGTGCTGAATGGAACTGAGATTGTAAGTTCTTTTCACTCCAAAATGAAGTTTTTTAACTCTGAAGACTTTTTGAAACCTATTGTCACCCCATTTAGGTAAATCACCTCATGTTCAAATATAATTTTGTAGAATAAAAATAATACACGTCAAAAGTAGTCTAGGTCATTGCGGTTATTTTCCGGAATTGCATCTACTTCTAGAAACTGATCACAACACCCGCTCACTTTTGAATAATGTTGAAAAAGTAAAACAATTGCAGGATGATCATGATTAACTTAGTTTCAATGTTGAGCTTTACACGAAAATGCATCATTTCAACTTGCAGCACCCCGTGCAGCACACAGCGGAAATGTACGCTGGGGGGGTGGTTAGAATAGTAAAGCACAGAAAGATGAGGACTTAATGGACATAGTAGATTACAAAGACTAAATGTATCTACACGATTAAAAACATATTATCAAGATTCTCAAGGCATTGGTTCTTAGAATCCAGAAGACCCCAAACAAGCAACCCACATTCCCCTACTTGAGTCAGACCAATTTTCAAAGACGTGACGGATTGATGCTGCTCTGATTTGACCATTCCTAACATTATCTGTCGAGGAAGGCGATAACTGAGCATGGGCAGCATGTCCTAGCCACCTCATTTGATGTAGCTACACAACCTTACCGATATACTCGCCCTTCTTACTTAATACTATACACCTAACCTCAATATTAAATACCATATTATACCAGTTAACACGGGAGATAGAACGCAAACGTCCGTGGTCAAAGGCAGTTAACCTCTTCATTTCTTCCACTGTCAGTGGCCATATCTGACAACCGCAAAGAAGAACAGAGCGAGCTGCTGTTCAGTACACATCTCGTTTCACCGATACTCGAATATCATCTACTTTAGAGATAACGTTATTTGGTAAATGCCACACGAGCCTTTGTATTCGTGCTGAGATTTCGTCAATAAGCACTCCATTAGGGTTAATGCAACTCGACGTATAAATGAAGTGTTCAACATGCTCTACAACTTCACTCTCTATGACCTAAAAATCGGCACAGTCGAGTCCAGCATCATCATCTTGCATTTGACAGGTGAATCTCAAATCAAACTTACGAAGTGTTCTTCTCATTTCCCGAATACTTTGCATTCTGTTAGGAACTTTATCCAAAGGGGCATCACTCTGTGTTTCCTAATTTTATTAAATTAATAACCTACATATAAATGGTATGTAGATCCCCATTTGGTAACAAAGTTATCTGACAGGTGGAATATAATTATCCGTCTTACTTTTTTTCAAATGGGATGACAACTTGTGATAGAATTATAGGTGTATGCATATTTGTCAGTATTTCGAGAAGTAAAGATTGTTTAGTCTTGTCGTCAAGTACTACCTATTCTTTACTAGCGGACTGAACAAATAGTGATGCAGTTCAGTAGTACGCTTTCACGTTCGTCCATTATTACCGTACTTACACCGAAAAAATTCTTAGAAACTAACAATGAAATTCTGAGGAACTTATGTTTTGTCTTCTAAACAGTTCCCACTTAGGTCACATGAATCCCAATCAGGAGGCATATATTTGTCATGTACAACCACAACCAGGTATTTTAAGGCACTCTTTGGTGGAGCTCTTAGTCATGTTTAACACGGGTTTCCGTATATAGAAAATACCCTTATATATAGTATAAAGCATATATTTAGCAGTTGAGTTCATTAGTATTGGTGCTAATGTTTTAGGACTACAAGTTTAAATTTCATTCACAGATATTACCGACACTGTGTAGTGGTTAAAAGCACACAGTTACATATTAAGGAAGAATTAGAAGTGTTAATTTTTATTCAGGAAAAATTAATTGCTATTGTAAGTCGGGACTTACTAAGGTATGTAAAAGGCGAACTCAGTTAATGTTCTTACTACTCATGATCCATGTGTATAGTTCGAAGTGATAGCAACCAATTCACAACAACTGTAGCCATTTTGGGGTTATTTTATATTCCATTTAATTATAACTATTATAACATCGTTGGTGTTAGGATCTCAAAGAACAAATGGATCTACTGTTTTGAGTTCCATCTCGGATTGGTGGTTCTGATGACAGGATAATTAATTGTTTAAAAACTTTTCGGTGAGGCTTCTGGTGTATATGCATTGTAAAGAAGTACTTCTTTAGTTTTATTTTATTTATCGCTTATCCTTCCATTTCTACTATTTATTAATGTGGGACGACTTAAAAATTCGCACATTTGCATCATTTTCGAAATTTTACGTCACATATCTACCGGTTTGATTTTCAAGTATGGAATATTTCTAATGTGATACAATATAATTATGTAATATAATTAATCATGCCTCATCTACCTACGCGTACGTGGTCAGTTATTACATTAGGTGGCAAGTAGCATCTATTTAATAAAAAGACTCAACCACTTTATGTATGAATTACTTTATAGGAATCAAACGTTTCTTCATCATCTGACACAATTTCCCCTGTTGTGACTGGTGTTAGGCGTCCACGTTCACCAGAAACGGACTTTAATGACATCACAGATGTTACAACAAACAGAGATGCTGAGTTGACTGGAAGTCCCGCTAAAAGACGTAGACTTCCGTCTTCAGATTTAACAGAGACTATAGAGCCCATCACCGACGCACTGGTGAGTTTTTCCCTTCATATTTTTTCAATGTATAGTTTTTTGCAGTTTGATGTGTAGAGGTAGTTTTTGAAATAGTTACCCCATCTCTTAGATGGCTTTATTTAGTGTAACATTTATCTGCCAAAGCATTGTTTTCAGGTGACAAATATTAATTCCAGCAGTCTCTCCATGCTGATTGACACGATCTTATCTCGTACACTTGAACTGACCTAGATGATATACTTCGCATTTGATTTTCAACTGTATGTAGTAATCACAAAGTGTTTAAAAACTCATTTTTAAGTGTTTGTTACGAATCTGACCTTATTTCATACAATAAAGTCCCAAATTGTGTTTATGAGTCTTAGTTAACTGACGTAGTAGGCGTTTACAACGTAATTCGAGTGAATACACAATAGCAATGACCCAAAACTTCCAAAAACAGACAGACAGAGAGCAGTAACTCAACTGTAATACACATCTTCTTGTAGAGTTCCATTATAGGTAAATTTTGTTTTGATAAAGTCTCACAGTAATGTTTACTGATGACGTTTCGAGCACAATTTGTTGCTCATAATCTATCGAAATTAACCAACTACCTTTAAAATGAATTACAATTAAGATTCTAATGCGTACACTGTAAAAATTCACTAGTATTTAAATTGTATCTATACTGAAGTAAGAAATGTGATTACGAACAAAATAATTGTTTTCTGGTTTTTAAAGCTTGATAAGCGCGTTTCTAAATGACGAGTAATTCTCTGTTGGAAAATGTGGTAGGAAACCGGTTTATGTGTAGAACCTAAACATTGGCAGTATGCAGTCCCTATTACTTCGTCAGTCGGATAGGTCTGATAGTAAAACAGTATTAATCGTTGGATGTCGTTTCGAACACAATTCACGGTTCATAATAACGGATGACAAGGGATTGTGGTACAAAATATTAAATACCTTTAAGACATTATGTAGAGGTTTTAGAGTACTCACATTTTATATTTTTACATGAAAGTGTACTCAGTTCACGTTATTTCGACATGATTGAAGTTTATCTTGAGGTAATGAAGATCTTTATATGGACACCACTGCACATAAGTCAGTATATATATATATATATATATATATATATATATATATATATATATAGTTATTCATGGTCAACCTTCTGTGTATATCTTTTTATTCATGTGTTAAATTTATGAACCTAATATATTACTACTTCATTTTGTTTGACAGGTGGAAACTAGTCCTCAAATTCTGACTCCGTCACCTTCAGCTTTAAACGATTCTCCTCCTATAATTATGTGTAATCCTGTCAGTCAAACTCGTGATATGGATTCTGGTGAATGTGTTTTTGAAACTGAGGAAAATCTGGTTTCTGATCAGCCAGTTGTGGATTCAATCCCAGCTACTGACAGCACTGATTTGTTGACAGTAGTAGACATCAGTAATCAGCAAAATCCTGAAGTCGACTTGGAACCTGTCGAAATCAGTCAGACTGTTCCTTTGGTTAGTGAAGATAATGAATCATCGGTTATCAACTCCTCGAATATTAATTCGGAAACAGGCGAAGAAGAATCATAATATTTCTCCATGACATTCGTTTATAAACTTCTTGATGTAAATTAATATGCTCCCAAGAAATTTTATCCCGAAATCCCTACCTGTATCACAAAATTGTTTCTTTTACTACTGTGAAATTTCTCACGCCTCTCGTTGTTTTCATGTTATTTTATTTTAATCATGATCTTCGATGTTATTCATATAGAGTGACTTCGTAGTTCTTGACTATGTAACTTAAGAAAGAGTTCACAAATATAATCTTAATTATTTGTTATTTCAACCATCTAAGTAACTTTGTTATTTTCTGTAAAATGTATCACTTGTATTATTATTATTATTTCATTTAATTCCTAGAGGAACATAGGGCTTCAGCCGCTAGTCTCCATTACGTTCGGTTCTCTGCTAGAGTTTTCACCTGGCTCCAAGTCTGCCCACATACTTTCATCTCCTCTTGACATAACCTCCTCCATGTCAACCTCGCACCGATGACTAACTCGCTGCTTCCCATTCGGGTTCCACTCGAGCAATGGCTTGTCTAGTGATGTCACTTGATGGCTTCCTTAGAGTATGGCCAGCCAATCCATCTCCATTTCTTCCTGCCTATTTATTGCACAGTCGGTTCCTGCTAGGTTGGTTCGCTCCCAGAGATCCCTCACTATTGCTGATCTTTTCTGGCCGGCCATCTGATCTTGAGTATTGAGCGAAGACAACTGTTGACGAAGGTGTGTAGTTTGTTCGAAGTGCCCTTCGTGACGCGCCAAGTGTGTGATTCGTATAGTAGCACCGAGTTCACATTGGAGTTGAAAATCTGGATCTTGTTTTTCCTGCTGAGTGCTGTTGACCTCCAAACAGACTTGAGAGTAATGGAAGCTTGTTTTGCTTTCGCGATCCTTGCTTTGATATCCTCATCAGTTCCGCCTGTAGTTGGAACAATGCTTCCCAGGTAGGTAGGTAAAGTAGGTTGCTTCTCTCAGACTCCTCCCATCTATGCTGATTGTTGTCTCTTGTTGTTGCTGTTGGCCAGGAATCTTCACCACCTCTGTTTTCTCTATGTTCACCTGATTTCCCATCTTCTCTGGATGCTTCTTCTGCCAACTTGTTGCTTTTCACTTGCATATCTTCCAGTTTGTGGGAAATCAGACAAATATCTTAGCTCGTGTTCTGTGTGATAAAGACAGCATTAGGCGTGACACCTATAATTCATTAAATAGTCAGTAGTACAACTGGATCTCGTCTTTCCAACTCACATCATCAATAGGTACAACATTTTCTTTCTTTCTTTTCCTTTTCTCTCTCTTCTTTTTCTGTCATGTGCTGCTTTGTTTCTTTCTCTCGCTTACGCCAGTTAATAAGACAGCTCCCACTTTTCTAACACCTTCAAACACTGTTGCAGCTTTACCTTTGCTACCGACATGCCAATGTATTGTTGTAATAATGAACTGTGGTTTCCTCAATCTATGTAGAATTCTATTTATTGATAATGTACTAACTGGAAGCAATACTGTAGTAAAAATGCTGAGTATTCCATTCTGTATCACATGTACAGTTTTGGAATAAAGCAAATTATTATTATCGTCGGCTAAGTCCAAATCCTCCAGTTTTTTGTGTGGTTCCATTTTATGCCTGTCTTCTCGCGTTGCCCGCTGTCTGTCGCATTATCCAATCTACCGCAATCAGGAAAATCATTGGCGATAGTAGGCAGCCTTGTCTTACTCCTGTCCTCAGTTCGAAGGATTCCGTAAGTTTCCCGTTGTGGATTATTCGGCATGCAGCATTGTCGTACAGCTGTTGTATGAGATGTATAATTGTCGGTGGCACCCCGTAGTAGCGAAGTAGTTGCCAAAGTACCACTCGATCGACGCTGTCGAAGGCCTTTTCAAAGTCGATGAAGTTGAGATAAAGAGGTCAGCCTTTTTAATGAAAGTCCAGTTCAGTAGGCTTTTTGATTAATAAGAAAAATATTTAAGTGCTATAAATGAACAAGTTGGCATTCTGTTCTTGCTATAGGAAGCTCAGTTTATGTTTATCTTGCCAGAAAAGTTTTCTGTTTCACTTGTTGACTTACTGTTTACACAAAGAATTGTAGTATTTTTGAATGGGATGTAGAGAAACCGTGAAGTATTTTAACTGTTTCTCTGTTATTACTCAGTATATTTGTTGTTTTAAGTGGGAAACACTTGAACACCAGGTTCAAGTTTTCTTTTATCTGGATGGCAAAATTTACGTTTAAGAAGGACATCATTCAGACCTGCTTACTTGTCTTAGTTTTTCGTTAGTATATACTTTAGGTTATCACCGTATGAGAAAAGCTGAAGTGTAGTGTTTCAGTATTTATGTTTTGTGGATGTAATTTTTCTGTTTAAGTGGATAGTTTTTTATTTTCAATAGTTGGTTTGTAAGGATTAGATTCGTTTTTACGAGTTGATCACGGATTGTTATCAGTTAGAGAACCATTGAAAACCAGGGAGTACTGAACAGCTGTTTCATCCTAGTTTGGGAGTCATTGGCAATAGGCACCCACTGGGGGGTTGGTGGTCGCGCTAAATCACGAATTGGTAGAAGTTAGAATTCATGGGCTGGCCATTGAATCGGGTCCCAGTGGTTGAAGTGGATAATTGTTAATTTAGTTGAGGCTATTTCTTCAACTAAACCCTTACCATCTAGTCACTGAAATATAATTTTCAGTCATATTGTGACTCAGTGACGGTTAGTTTAACTCGCTGTTGTACTGAATACATTCCTGCAGTCTACTCACTGCTTGTAAGGGTAGAATTTGTACACTGTGGTAGAATATAGTTCCATATTACAAGAGTTTATTTAATGCAATACGCACTGATACAGTATTAATAACTGAATGATGTTTCGGGCACAATTTATTGTTCATAATCATATCGATTTATCCACATGGCTTCATGATTTGCTTGATATATTTTTCCTCTCTCTTTCTCCGTGTTGTTTGGTGCAATTTTCTATACATCCTGTATAGACGTTGCATCATTTCGACTGCCAGCCAGTATTTGGTGTTGATTCGATGAACAGAGATTCAGTCATTCATCTTTCTCTCTCTCTGCCTGAATATGTAATGGCAGAACACAAGATTATTTGGCGACGGATTTATTCAATGGCACCTCGATGTATAGACAGACGAAATGCCTCTATCATATATTAAAAATTTGCAAATGTCTTCTGTATTGTGCTTCTATGTCTTCCTTTCATGTTTTCCGTGTTTTTTTTCATGACCATCGTTCATTTCTTCTCTTCCCTATTAAATCAATCTCTTCGCTGTTCGATACTTTTGCAGGTAGTATGCATATTTGTATCTAAATCTATATACTACTTATAAATCCTGATAGTAGCACATGACACATATATGTAACTTTTTGTACATAGCCCCCCCTACTTCGTGATTACATGCGAGTGAATGTTTTGCAATGACCAACCTATTTTTCTAGGTTATTTAATTTGACAGTGTCAATAATTCTTGGTGTAACTAATTTTCTATGCGGCGATCACGATATAAAAGACATTTGCAAATTATAATTTTTAATATTAGGTGGTTGGAGGCAATCGGCCACAGGAAGCCTTGGACCTAGGTTTCGTGCTAGTTAGCAGTCATCAGCAAGGCAACCTCGAAGGAACACATGTCCCTCTTAAGATTTTAACTCGCGTCACCGAGTGCTGCAGACAGAGACGTTACCACTGATATCAACATTTCATAGTGCACTGTGATGGTGAACCACTTAGAATGGTGGCCACATTGCAAACCTGACTGACAGAATTCAGTCTGCAGCAAAGAGAGGAGTAGACTAGACACATTACACTAATTACTAGTGTTCAATCAAAATATCAAAATATCGGTAGGAAGTTTCGGACCTAGGTTTCGTGCTAGTTGGCACTCGTCAGCAAGGCGTATCTGCAACCTTGAAGGAACTCATGTCCCTTCTGAGATTCGAACCCGCGTCACCCAGTGCTGCAGTCAGAGACGTTACCACTGACCTCCTGTAGGACTGTGGTGGATATTTTGATTTGACACTAGTTACTAGTGTCCACTTGTACAAAGCAGTTCTTAACCTTAATACTCTTGAGTAGTATCGTCCTACAATCTAGATGACCATCAGACTAATTGATTAAATTTATTGTACGACTTTTAAGGACATATAATTCGTATACATTTCTTAAAGAAACCTTTGTGACCAACCTTCTGAAAGTATCATCCCGATAAATTTGGCTTTATAAACAATTTCTCCACATCTAATTTCATTCCTTGCCTTCCTAGATATAAATTAATCATGTAGGGTATTTTGAGATTTATTAATACAATTGTAGGTATAAGGTATTAAACAACAGTTAAATATCATGTGTAGTTCTAACATATTTACTGCTACTTTGTAAATTATTTCCTACAATAAGATTCTTTAGCAGATTCGTTTATATATTATGCATAAAAGTACAATATCACGATCTCCAATTAGATCACAAACTGTGAAAGGAAAACAAACGAAATAAAAGGAAGATAAATATAATAAAAACAAATTAGTTCATGTTGAAGAGCTTTTCAAAATTAAATTAAATTTAACAATAGTCGTTGTTTAATGTCTTCAGTGATTTTTTTTCTGAAGTTAATCCAACATTCAATAATTTTGTCTGAAAAATTGATTTTTTTAAAAATAAGTTGCATATTGAACTGTTTTACTGGCGTTTTTATACGTCATAGAATGTCACAAGGCATACCTCTTTGTGTGGCAAAAACCTGCTTTTTTTAAAAAATTCTAATGTCTCAATGTTTGTAAAGCTATTCGACGATGACATGGATTACAGTAATAGTTAGAACCTCTTTGATTCCATGTACCTCTTTGTAACATACATGCACAATTATGACATTTGAAACAAGCTGTATGAAACACTACACCATCTGTTTCAAAGCGTTCTGCAGGATATGCTGGTTGTCCACAGGTTCTACATGTTAAAGGTCCAGTCATCTGACCCACTGATGCTGATTCAAATAAACTGGCTGTAACTTGTGGCGGTGGTACTGTTACTTCTGTTTCCGGTTCTGGATAATAATCACTAATTATATCTCTTTGTTCTAACACTGGACTAGGTTTGTGCAATTTACTCAATTTTCGTTTATCTAGATAATTTTTCGATTGTGATTCACTGTACGGATTGGTTTTCCATGATTCAGATGTGGTGTGATCTCCGTTTTCAGAAGAATTAACACCTTGATGATTCGATGGATGTGATCGTAAATCCTCTGAATGTGTTATTTCATCGTTAACTGCTAGTGGGCTTTTTTCTAGATTATGCTTAACTTCTTGATCTGTATCGACAAACGGTAATATATTTTCTGTTTCATTTTTATCCTCAGATCTATTAGGTTCTTCCTCATTAGTATGACTTGACGGTTGTTTGTCTTCTGTTTCAGAAATTGTTAGAAACTCTTCTGAAACTGGCGTTACAATTTTCTTGTGATTATACTTATCGAATTGGTTTGAATCATCCTTTTCTATAACATGTATCGATTTTTCTGTTTCTTGTTCTTCATTAGGAAACTCACTAAAGTCAATACTGTTGGGTTCAGTTATCTCATCTAGATTCATTTCCACCTTATCCACAATATTATCTCCTTTCTGCAAATCTTCCTTGTGATGTGTAATACGCTTCTTTTTCATTTGATCCCATTTCGGTGGTGAAACTGTGCTTGGATCTTTAACAGTTGTTTCATTTGATGGTTGACTGATTAGAAATAAATCTTGAAGTTGATTATCTGAATATTTAGAAAATGGTAGTTCTTTTGCAGCTTGTATACGTTCTTTTCGATCTCTCATAGTTTTTGTCATCATAGTAGGAAACATTCTACGGAAACTATCGTGGTGTAACCGAGAGAAAGGCAGCTGTCTCATTAAACCTAAAGGTGTTGCTAATAGCTGAGGTAAAGGAAATCTTCCATTATTATGCCATAAGTATAAATGACGTGATCCATGACGATTTTTACGATTTCGTCGACGCTTTCTTATTCGTAGGTCACTTTCACTATATGTTAGTAAAGGTTCATATGTGGGTAAACGTGGCTCTAATGACTGATTACGGGTAATATAATCTGTTTGATACCATCCAGATTGATTACGTCGTATAATTTGATGTGTTCCATTAAATGACTGTTTATTATTATTTTCAACAGAGGAAAATCGTCTTCTTTGTGATACAGAATTACTTGATGTTCGATGTTTTGTACGCTGAGGATTATTGAATTGTCGATTTCCATTCGGTTTATTATACTGTCGTCTACTTGTGTAGGGTATAGGTAAATTTTTTATATCTACATATTCTGAGTGATAAGGATCACAGTCATTAAGTGATATACACATCGGATTCATTATTGTAAGAATAACATTGGTCAGTGTGTAGAATTTTTAAATCTTACTAATATTATATCGATTAATTCCTAACTTGTTTATAAGGCATGAATACTGACAATCACATCAATATCAATCTTACTCATGCTAATAAATTTACTAAATTTTACTGTTTTATTTGCCGGAATTATTTGTTAACTTCATCTTTGGATCAAATTTGCGGTTTTCAAATTAATTCGTGACTTGGAATTTACACATCACAGGGCGAAATCTAGCCACAGTTTCGATTGAAAACGGAAATCCTTTAAATCAGAATATGTTATTGCCTTGATACTGTAAACAGCAATCAAGAAAGCAAGCATAAGTGTATGATGCTATATACTACTGATAAACTGAAGTGAGTAGTTGGATACCACTCATATCAACCAGTAATACTTTCTGATCTATCGAATGGAAGGCCACTTGACTAATTCTGAAATTAGCTCATCAACAGTGTAACGGGTCAAACCCATCTCAATGAGCCGAATCAGTTCAAGCAAACCCAGCTGATCGATCTGAGTGGTATACAGCTACTCAAATCAATCACTCAGTAGTATATAGCACCATGAATTATTCTTTGTTGTTTTACTTTTAAGATCGCAAGATCATTCGATCTAAGATAGTGAAGCAAAGGCTCAAGGTGTGAAAATAAATTTCTAGAAATAAAGTAAATTTATTTTATCATAATAAATTATTATTATTGTTTCTTTTGATTCGTAGAGGAACATAGGGCTTCAGCCGCTCGTCTCCATTACGTTCGGTTCCCTGCCAACGTTTTCACCTGGCTCCACGTTTGCCTACATGCTTTCATCTCCTCTTCACATGAACTCCTCCATGTCATCCTCTCACAGACAACCAACTCGCCACTTCCCATCCGGGTCGCACTCGAGCCATAGTCTGGGGTGTGATGTCACTTGATGGTTTCCTCAGAGTATGGCCAGCCAATTCACCTCCATTTCTTCCTGCATATTTATTGCACAATCGGTTCCTGGTTGGTTCGCTCCCAGAGATCCCTGTTTCTGATTTTTCTGGCCGGCCATCTGATCTTGAGTATTGAACGAAGACAGTTAGCTGTTGATGAAGGTCTGTAGTTTGTTCGAAGTGCCCTTCGTGACGCGCCAAGTCTCTGATCCGTATAGTAGCACTGACTTCACATTAGAGTTGAAAATCCGGATCTTATTTTTCATGCTGAGTACTGTTCAACTCCACACAGACTTGAGAGAAATGAAAGTTTGCCTTGATTTCCCGACCCTCGCTTCGATATGCTCATCAATTCCTCCTGTAGTTGGAACGATGCTTCCCAAGTAGGTAAAGGAGGTTGCTTCTTTCAGGCTTCTTCCATTTATGCTGATTGTTGTCTGTTGTTGTTGTTGCTGTTGGTGTTGCCCAGGAATCTTCATCACCTCTGTTTTCTCTATGTTCATCTGAAGTCCTATCTTCTCTGGATGCTTCTTCTGTCAACTTGTTGCTTTTCGCTTGCATATCTTCCAATTTGTGGGAAATCAGACATACATCATCGGTGAAGTCCAGATCCTCCAGTTTTTTGTGTGGTTCTATTTTATGTCTGTCTTCTCGCGTACCCGCTGTCTGTCGCATTATCCAGTCTACCGCAATCAGGGAAATCATTGGCGATAGTAGGCAGCCTTTTCTAACTCCCGTTTTCACTTCGAAGGATTCCGTGAGTTTGGCATGCAGCATTGTCGTACAACTGTTGGATGAGATGTATAATTGTTGGCGGCACCCAGTATTAGCGAAGTAGTTGCCAAATAATATTAAGTACATATTCTAATTTCACTAATTTTGTTTATTTTTCGGTTTTGTGTATAAAGAAAGTCAAGAAACTGGCTCATTTTTTAGTTGAAAACTATTAGGAGAATATCAATGAACAATGTGTCATCGGGATCTTGGTGAGGTCGTTCATGTTCATAGTTGAATAGTTTATTCAGTGCTCCCTGATTTACTCTGGTTCCTTATCTGTTGCTGATTTTAGATCAAATCTACGTGAAAGTCTAATTTTTAAGATAATTCATTTCAGTCTTTCGTGATATACATTTGTAGGATACATTTCACTGATTATTTGTTAAATTCAGATAGGAATTAAGGTGCTCTTACACTTAAACAATCATAATCACGGTGTGCAAATGTATCCAATTAATATAACTAAACATGGAAATCTCAGAAAAGTTGAAACTGTTTGTTGAACGATTAGGGTAATATTGATTCCTCTACAAAGTCTAACTGATAACTTGATCTTAGTGTCACTTAAACAAGAAAACAGTTTTATGACTTGTCATAACTACCAGACATAAATATGGTGGAAGGAAATTGATGGAATTATTGGATGTTTGAATAACTGAGTAGACTGACTGATGTAACAATAAAGCTTACGTATAAAAGAAACGAACGTTGTCTCATAGCCTTCACTAGGCAGCAACTACTAACCATTATCACCTTCCTCATTTTCTTTTGTGTTCTGAGTGAAAAACAGGACATCCAGCAGTAGTGAAGTATCAGTAGTGGTGGGGTGGTTAGCTTCAGTCTCAAACTTCCCTATTTTCTTGGTATAATCATGGCCAGCAAACTAAGGGAGTATTTTGATTTGACACTCGTGACTAGTGTGATGCGTCTAGTCCTCTCTTTGGTGCAGACTGAATTCTATCAGTCAGGTTGTTATGTGGCCACCATTCCAGTGGTAACATCTCTGACTGCAGCACTGGGTGACGTGGGTTCGAATCTCAGAAGGGACATCAGTTCCTTCAAGGTTGCAGATACGCCTTGCTGACGAGTGCCAACTAGCACGAAACCTAGGTCCAAGGCTTCCTGCCGATTGCTTCCAGCCATTTAATATCATGACAAACTAAAGGAGTTTCAGAAGTGCGTAGGCCAGGAATTGTACCCGGACCTCTAGTATGGCTGGCGACTATTCTACCATTGGACCACCGACACACTATCCCTTATATGCGAAATATTTAACAGTATATGATTTGAAATTATACTGCACATTTGCAGCGATAAAACAAAACTGGCCACATTTTCAAGGATTCATTTACTTACCAGACTACAATCACATTGTTTTTCTAAACATATTTTATTGCTTCAGTCTAAAGAGATAATGCAAGAAGCATCATGCATTGGTTCCTAGATCGGTCTTGTATTCATATTAATGGATCTGACTCATGCTGTGGAAGCCTGTGGTTTAGACACTTCAGTAACAGGCTTCAATTCAACTTAAATAACCTTTCCTGAATATAAAGACTATTTAAACTATTAGGGCTAAAGTGCATTGCTCAGTTATGAAATTATACTTTACTGAAGTTTGTTTATTTTAAAAAAGACTGAAGATCAGTAGCTCAACGAAGAGTCTCTGTTTGGCGAATTAATTTTCACAGCTGTACAATCACAAACCTGCGTCGGTGGTATAGCTGTTAGGACGCTCACCGACCATGCACATGGTCCGGGGTTCGATTCCCGGCCGACGCACTCCTTTACTTCGCTAAGCCAGAAATAATGCTGGTGAAGAGGAAAGGTTGGGCATGAGGCTAGCAACCCCATCCTGTAAAATAAACACTGCTACAGAAACTTCAAGTCACTAGCTTGAAGCCCTATATTCCACTGTGGAACGTGAAGGAAAAAAAACAATCACAAATATATATGGTTGTCTTGTATGTGTGTGTACATTAAATTTGTCAAACGAAAATACAATTATTAAGTTCAGATGAATTGCATTTTGATATAAGAGGGTAGTAGTAACAAAAGTGGTGAGTTGTCACAAATGATTGTTAAAGAAGAGTTACGTAATAACGTGAATGGTTTGATGAAACAGTTGTGCTCAGGGTGTACATGGAAACAAAATAACATACGGAATTACGCAAGGATTTTAAGTAGTTAGAAAAATAAGCAGACAAACAAAAGTTAAGTCAAATCAGCGGAGTTGTAACCATGAGAGTAGAAGTGGTTGAATAATTTTCACAGTCATTGCAGGGTATTTTGTAAATTATATTATTTTGTCTAATTGGGTCCACTGTGAGGTCAACTACATAGGTCAAACTAGTAGGTCAGGGGTAGTCAGATTGTCAGAACATAAGAATTTAGCTAAGGTAAGAATGGTTGACCCAGAGAAGATAAGTAATTTAGAAAAAAGCTCGGCAATTGCAATGCATGCATTAACACACAACCACACAATAGGGTGGCAGAGGGTTAAAATTCCAAAAAGTAATCTAGGTAGGTGGAGAGAGAGGTTGATTACTGAATCTTTGTTCATCGAATCTACACCCAACACATGCAATAGGAATGAATCATCACTCCTACCTGAAATATGGAAAATAATACTACCAATCAAATCAAGTGAAAATCAAGTGAAAAACAATGGAACTATATAAATGAATTTAGGAAGTCGTGTGATTAACTGGATATGATTATGAGCAATAAACTGTGCTCGAAACGTCATCAGTAAATATTACTGTATAACACTGTGAGACTCTATCAAAATAAAAATTTACTCATAATGGAATTACATTCTACCACAGTGCCCAAGTTTTATTCTTATATCAATGATGCCGCAAGGAAAGTTTTTCTTAAAGAAGTGGATATTCTGCTCCTAAGGACATCACTGAGTATGTTACCTTAGAAGTCGAGGTTCATATAAAGTATCTTTTTTGGCACGGATGGTGTCTCCTGCTTTTGGATTTTCTGTTTGATGTTTTTGTCTACGAATCTTGATGGATAACCGTTTTGTATGAAGGTTTCTTTCAGGAGATGTAGTTTTTCTTGCAGAGTATCAGAGCTGCTGATGCGTCGGACGCAATTGGCAAGAGATCTCATTAGGTTTCTTTTTCGACTGTTTGGTACCCAACTGTAGAAAAAAAGGTAAAAAGGTCTTCAATGATTGCATGTATTTTCAATGAAACTAAAATTAATAACATAAAGCGATGACATTTAAATATCTTTTTGTCTAGCTTAGCCCTTCTGCTTGTATATTAAAATTGCCTGATAGGATGATCACGCATAAACCTTTGGTATTTTTCTGGAAGTCAGACAGTTTTCAGTAGGTTGAATTAAGTATATTTTCCAGGCTACAGCCAGCATACAGTTGTTATTTGTCACGATTTTTCTTAACTATCACCTGGAACATATTTGAGGTCTCTCTATACTCGTAGATTCGCTACTACATATGCACACGTATATATAGTCATTTTAAGTGAAAACCACTTCCCTATCACTTTGGCTAGTTTAGATTTTAATTCCACACCGTCTTTTTGGTTCAAGTATGGAATTTTCAGCATGTGATATCGATAGCCCGAATTTTGCAGGCCGACCAATTTATATCAGGTGTGCATCGGTAGGGGATCGAACGCCGGACCATTTGCATGGTCGGCGAGAGTCTTAACCGCTGTTCCACAGACGCACATGATCTTAGCTGAGAGAGCCGAGAATGCTTAATTCATTTGTACAATGATCAAAACCCAAGTATTTCAATCCAAATGCAGGAAACTAATCGACGCCTTCTTCTATATAGTTTGCCGAACTCTCTAGATTAACGCACAGTCCAAAATTATATTCCAACAATGTAAAAACCCGTTTTAGCCGGATAGAATACCAGAAGGCAACTATACAGTCTAAAATTTTCTTAGGTACGAAGTACTTAGTGTGAAAAAAAATTAATTTACCGTATACAAGTATAAATTACCTGAGAATCAGTTACAACATTCCCAATACAGTGAGATCAGAACTTTGTCTGCAAGAGTCAAACTAAACAAATACGTTTCCTACAGACAATCGCAGGTCAAGCAGTCACTCTTCGGCGTAAGCTTGATTTCATTCAAATAGAGTCGTAATCGTAAAACAACAACATGACATAAGAGAATTATTAAAAATAGAAATCAACTAGAAACAAAAACAAATGATAAGAATTAAGTCAGAAGGAGATATGAGGATGTTACATTGGTGATATACAGGTTGGGGGAAAAGGTAGTAATTACAGAATTAATCGCTGTATTCGAATAAGTATCAATATTGTGAATAGACTGTTCATGGAGGGATTTTCATACCAGTTATTCTGCTACTGTTTGTATGAATCTGTAAAGTACTACATAGTCGATGGTCATCATATAAGTATAGATTCTCAAGGGTTGATCTGTAAGGATTTGATTTGTTTTTTGCGTTCGACCGCGGATTGATATCAGTTAGAGAACCACTGAAAACCAGGGAGTACTGGACATCTGTTTCGTCCTAGTTTGGGACTCGTCCGCAGTACGCACCCACTGTCTGGCCTCGAACCCAGGGCCTTCCGGTTACAAGGCAAGCTCGTATACCATTCAGCCACTGGGACCCGATCCAATGGCCATCCCATGAATTCTAACTTATACCAATTCGTGATTTTTTAGTGCGACCAACAACCAGAGTCATCGGTGGGAACTCCATCCTCACTCCCGACTAGATGGACCTCCATGGTTTCCAGTGGTTCTCTAACTGATGTCATTCCGTGGTCAAACTCGAAAAAGCATGGATTTATTATAGAAGTGTTAAATCTCACTCCACTAGAAATTTGAATGGATATCCCCTAAAGGTGTTTAAGAAATGAGTTTTCACATAAGTGAGTTTTTATTAGCTCTAGTTGTAGTTGGTTTATTACACCGAAAAATTAGTTTAAAATTCCTACATTTCAAATAAATGAAAAAAGTCTGGCTCAGCATCGCTTGATAATTAGGCAGAAGACTAATTAGTATTTTGTGTTTTATATATTGGATTACTTTCATTGAGATATAAGATCTGGTGATACATTTAAGAGGAATCGGCTGAATATCGTGATGTCAGTCAATACTAATTTGTTTTCTGTATTATAATTAATGGTCGATACGATATGAAATTTCATGTTATTTAGTTTAGATGTACGATTAAGGATATAGCATGTAGGGTTCACAGTGTAAGCCATTTAAATATACATAAGATTATGAGTGAAATGCAGTTTAAGCACATTATTCCAGTATATTTGAATAACCTCGTAAAATGCTTCATCAGTTGTCAAATCACGTAGCTGGCACACAAAATAAATGAACTTTCAGAATCGTTCAACACCGAAAATGTAAGCAGGATTGATAAACCTCTTAGAATATAATGTACTTTATAGATTGAAATTAAATACCTATGAAAGGATCGTAATGTCACCTTATTTACGTTTGACATAATCTCTTCAGATAGCAGCCAAAATGCAGAAAAATACAGTGATAAAAATACTCAGAAACAGATACCAGTGACATCTTGCAAAAATGCAGAATTAGGCATTTGATAATTTATCCCACACTCAGTTGTATTGACAGCCATTTGAATAATATATTGCAACGTTTAGGAGTAGGTGAGGTATGCAGCTAGCATTCACAAGAATGATGATATGGGTAAAAGGTTAAATAAAACGCTTTAATACATCGGATAAATTTTACACAACAGACAGAAAGCTTTACTATCTATCATTCAGGGTTAAACACTGTATACAGTGACCTAAATTCTTTTATTTTTTACAAACTCATGGCACACCTGATTTGTAAAACTGTAAGAGTTCTTAGGTTTAAGCATTCTGACACCGTTATTTTGTTATCCAGTGGTCGTTTAATGCATATATCGTTAAGTAAATTCAAGTTTAAAAAGTTCTGAAAACGTTGTCGTGCATGAATATTTGAAAAGATAGTGTTTTAGCCTTGTTTGATAGTTGAATGGTCTTATGTTGACTCATAGAGTTATTTGAATTTAACATTACCATCGTAATTATGAGGGTAGTGAAGTATATTATCCTGGTAAAATTCCGTTAGGATGTACTGTATGTTGCTTCTAACTTGTGATGATTAGGGCACATTGTAACAGCATACTTAAACTCTGTTTAACGGTGATTATGAAATGCAGTTGTATCTGTTAGTCAAGTTTTCTGCAAACAAAAAGACAAGTAAGCTGTTGAACATAAACACTGGACTGAAAGTACATCCTAAATGTTATTTATTACCTATAGCTAGAATGTTGTGTGTATGTAGGGGTAAGGTAAACATTGGTGGCAACAAAAGGTATGGGTTTATTCTGTAATTGAATTTCATGGTAAACAGATAGATGTGCGATTGCATGGAGGATTTCATCATAAGCTGACATCAGTTAGAGAACCACTGGAAAATCCTCCATGCAATCAAACAAAAATCCCTACGAAACCAATACTTGAAGATAGATGTGCCTCTATTTCTACAAATGCGTATACATGTGTACACTATCTGAAAAATCTTCATATCAGTCCAAACAGAATAAAATAATTAGAAAAAAACAGTTCATCACTTATAGTCAACTGAAGTTTAATGTCAGCTTCTTTCGACGTTATCAGATGGCTTATCTTTCATTTTGAAAATAGGAGCCCAATAGAAAACAAATCTTCACTATGAAATGTTTTCACCATGAAAACATATTCAAATGTGTGGGAATGATCCTCTTTCAGGATTCTCAATTTATTATCTAGTTACAGATGATACCTAAATAAAACTGAAAATGAAAGAACAACTTTCAGTACAGACGTTTAGTTTAGTATGGCTTTATTTATTCCTTTACGTTCCCAGTGGAACACAGGGCTGCAAGCCAGAGGCTGAAAGTTTCAGTAACAGTGGTTTTATTTTTACGGGATGGGGCTGATAGCCTCATGCCCAACCCTCCGTCTTTACCAGTTTTATTACTGGCTTAGCGAAGTAAAGCAGTGCATCGTTCTAGGATCAAACCCCGGAACAAGTGCGTGGTTGGGGAGCACTCTACCTATGTGCCACCGACTCACTTAATATGGCTTATTTAGGGTGTTTCTTTGATGTGGAATTTATGTTTAAGATGTTGCGTTATGTAGAAGTGAAGAGTTTACCGGGAAAACTGAGACATTACGGGTCATTATCATATTTAAAATCCAAATAAATAATAATATCTAGCTCGCTTTCATATCATGTAAACGAACTAATGTCAGGCGAACTCCGCCCATAAATTTAACATTCGAAAATTAATGGAAAAGTTGAAAATATATTAGCTGTAAGACGAGATGCATTTTAGGAATAAAAAGAATTGAAACGTATGATCACCCATTAAACGCATCCTTTAAAAAGAGTGACTGCGAGAGGATAGTTTGAATTTCTGTTTATTACAGTCATGAAAAAAATGGGTGGGACTTCTGTTAAAAATCGTTAGGTAAACAATTCACTCATACACCGATGAGGTAAATAATGTTTGAATACCATTTTAAAGGAAATCATCCTGTGAAGCTGAATTTATTACGATTAATTGGTATGAGAAAATAGTTAGTTTTCGGCCAAGTTAATCGATACAAGACAATAATTCCACTTAAGCAAAGTATTGTTATCAGTGCGACCTGATAAAATTTAAGGTCAGTGAGGTTAATGGATGAAAAAAATCTCCAAACACATCTAAAGTTTTATTGACTCGAAGGTCAGTAAATGTAGCAACCATACTTTCAGTTGATTTAAAACCATCTACTTTCTGACAGGAGATAGTATAAGACATGATGTCTTTAAATCTGGAAATGGAACATTTGTGTTGAAATATTTACACTTAAAAAGCATCAGTTAATTATATCGAGTGCTAGGTAAGGAGGAGAAATCATTCGACGAGACTGTGAAATTACATCGACTGAGATGGTTAGGACATGTGTTACGTATGCCTAGTCATCGCCTTCCTCGACAATGGGCAATGTTAGCTGATATAGGACCAGACTGGAAAAGAGCTAAGGGCGGTCAAACGAAAACATGGCACCAGTCAATGAAATCCACAACAGTGAGTTTAAGGCAGTTAGCCACGTAGGGAGGTGTAGACTTCCTGGTTAGGGTCCTCGGGACAGTAAAAACCAATGGTTGGAAACAATTGGTGACATGGCTCAAAATCGTTCTCAATGGCTGGCGCAGATGCATCCACTCCTTGTGACTTATGATTTGAAACGAAACTATATCGTTCTTCGTTATTACCATTCCTTTGTCTCACACCTCTGTTTACTGTCTATATTATGCATTTCTCCTACTTTCTTCTCTTGCTTTGTGTGCTACATGGAGGGAGTGTGGCGACTTGAACTGCCGCACATATGTGCAAAGTTCTATGTCGAAAACAGATAGATAGACAGACATTCTGTGTATTACAAGTATTTCATTGGGAAGTAGTTTTACACTATCAGTATTCACTGGCCATTTACTTGTCTCGCTGTTCACTAACCGACTAAAAAAGTGAAATCATTTAAAATTATTTATCGCATTCCGACTAATCTTAACTTTGCTCTACGAGTTCGTCTTCTACAGACAGCTGAAGCAATCAGAATCCACCAGAAGAAACCAAGCCTATATGTACAGAAGAAATTTGTACAGCCACTTTCCTTACCGTGGCCATCGTTACAAGACAGGACTACGTCGTCGCCCTCCCCCTATTAAATTATAATTGTCCAAATTATTTTATTTTTATTTTGACCACTTCATCTTTAATTACGTGTTATCCTTTTAAAATTAATTTATTTTATCCATTTCTACCTTTTAAATTTGTATTGATTTTCTTCGTTAATTATCAAACCATTGACATTTTGACATTGTTTAATTATTGTTAACAAACATATCACCACTTGTTTGGTAAATTGTTGTGTATTGTAATACAAATGCTATATATATTAGAGTAGAGCCAGAGATGAGGATCTAATCGAAAAGCAAATATTTCTTCGCTCAATCTTTCTGTTTTCCAAATGTCTAAATAGGGATATTTTCTATATTGAAATCAGTTTATCAAGTGAACAAATTGTGATTTTGCCTTAATAAGTTTCTATGTCTACAGCATCCTCTTCAGTATAAGTGAAAATCTCCTAATCAATTCTTCAATTTATGAATGAATTCGGGATTTGCAAATCACAAATTGTGAGGTGAAATTTCACCAAGGTTTCTTTTGGAAACGGTAATTCCCAGAGTGAAACATGTTATACACACATACCGGACCTCTGTTTCGCTCATTTGGAGCCATGCTCATCAACGGTGTCCGGTTTGATTAAGCATAGAGAGCTGAATAATTTCAGATCGTCCGAGTTCGGGCTGGCTACTAGGGAAAACTGGCGATAATCTTGGTTTCCTAAAGAAACTGGCGAAGTTTCACTCCCAACTGCGTGAACTACAAATGGTGAAATAATTCGTGAAAATTTCGAAATTGATCCAATGTATTAAGAGTTCTCTCAAGTAGGTAGGCAGAATTCGGGAGACTTGAACTAAATCGGCTAAGTGAGCTAAGTCAAACCGGTGGCGTCCCGTGTTTAGATTACTTTTTTCTTACTGACCAGAGATCACTGCCGGTTAGCGTGAGTGGTATTCAACTAAACATATCAGTCAATTGGTAGTATCTAGTGTCATAAACATTGTGCTAAATTTGAAATTTTCAACGTGTATGACGTATAGGTCACGCTGATACATAATTCATCATTCAATTTCAGGCACAGAAAATGTTGGTCCTAAAGGAACACAAAAACGCTCGATAGTACTGTGGTGAGAGCTGTCTGCAAGCCAAAATTGAAGACATTTACGTCAGTGTTCACGTCTCGAACCAGGGTCATGAGAAAAAACAATAATAATGCTTAACCTTGAAAAAATCACCAGCCAGTCACAGCGGAGTTAAAGTGTGGAAATGTGATTCATAGATATATGACTTGATTTTCTGAGAAACGGCCACAAAGAGATAACAAAATAGCCTTCAGCGAGAAAACAACCAATCAGAAGACGTTGCTTCTCCGCTAACAATAACGCTAATAATAATGCAGACAAAAATCTGTAAATACCACTTGATTTTCTCAATGTAGGATCTGTTGTCTGGTCCTTGTCTTCTGTCGTTTCAGTACGATAAAAAATTGTGATCAGTAATAATAATTTCCCATTACGGAAATTAGATGATAGCTACCTTGCCAGGAAAGTGTAGTGTAGAAGGATATCAATATTCTGTTGTCCACAAATAGCTTTTGGAAGCTACAAAAAACGATTGTGTCCATAAATACCTTATCGGTCGACACAATTATTTTCTAGTGTTTGTAGGTTGTCCTGTTGGTAACATATCCATCTGACTTCATGTGCATCGAAATTTTGATCTTCTCTTATCTAATTACGTAACCATTACTAATTTTCTTTTGTTACCACCCCAACAACACAACTGTTAATTAATATTTTTTCGAGAAACTTCTCTCTAACAAGATATGTATATATATATATGTCGTAACACTTTAGATACTTTGTAAATCACAACGCCTTATTTCACTATGATGCTCTGACAAGATGCTTGCTATTGGACAAAAGTTCGTTACAAATGTACACTTTTTTATTTTATCAAAGAATTCAGGTGGTACGCAGCTGATGAGAACCGACGAAACGAAATGGATTTAGATTATTCTGTGCCAATTTTTCTTCTTTCTTTGTTCAAATTTTTAAAATGGAATCATTGTATAAAATATCCATCTTATATTTTGATCATTGAAACATTTTCGAATATTTGAAGATGTAATCTAATCGACAGAAAGCTAGGAATCTAGCTGTAGTATTTTTTGAAATTCAACAGACAGATTGATGTGCAACCTTGGGATTCGAATATCAATTAACTGATGATCAACTTGAAGAACTTAATACGAAACTAATCAGGTTACAGGTAGACCATTTTGAGATTAGATGATAGGAGTAAAACAAGACTGCCTACAACCACCGATGTTATTCTAGATTGTGGTAGATATGCAACTGACCATAGGAAGCGAGAAGATAGGAATACGTTACGACGATAAGAAGACTTTAGAGGTTTTGGAACTCGTGGGCGATTTATGTCTGATGTCACACAGACACGAAGATCTCTAGGCGAAAACCAACAAGCTGGCAGAAGAAGCAGCAAAGACAGGACTTCAAGTGAGCATAGAGAAGATAGACCTCCATTACTCTGAAGTCAGTCTGGAGACCTACAGCACTAGTATACAAAACAAGATTCAAATATCCAACACCAATTTCAAAGCAGTGCTTCTATATGGTTCAGACACTTGGCCCGTCCCGAAAAGCATTTCTTACAGGCTACTGACTTTTATCAATGGCTGCCATCGTTCAATACTAAAGATGAGATCGCTGACCAGAAAGGATTAGTGACAAAGAACTCTATCAATGAACCAACCAGTAACCCACTGTCCAACAAATATAGTGAATAAAATGGAGGTGGATGGAACACTTGATAAGGAGACCGTTGAGTTACATCAAGCACCAGGTTCTCTAGTGGAACCAGAACTGAAGACAACGAGCTGTGCTTGCTTCCGAGGGTGGTATGGTGGAGTTGAGAGCTAATGGACAATGATGGAGCCATCCAAAGAGGACTTCAGAGGACAGGATGGAATAGAGATGTGTTATTGAAGCCCTACGTTCTACTCGGAAAATATGGGATTAGTAATAATAACTGGTTATGATTCCAGTAGTGACTAGATAATGTCAACCAAGTTTTCAGTGTTATCATTAAGTTATGCCGCAGAAGTTCTATCTAAACTGAGATTGAAGCTGCCATCGACACTCAAATGTCCACCAAATTGTGAAGCCTAACGACAGATTGACAGGTAGCTTGTTGTAGCATTCGCATTCCAAATATACTTTGAAGTTTTAATTATACTTAGGGACTATAAAGCCGGACGGCTTACGATATTCTGACCTCATCATTTGAAACGAATGAAAAAATCGTGCATTAGGTTTAATTTCGAAGAGTTTGAATCACATGGTTCCCTTTGGCTAATGCTATATTTTAGCAGCTTAATTTTATCATTTGATGAATGATACCAACAAGTGTTACTGTCTTATTCTAATTGATGTAGTTTGTCATATATGATCGACAGGTTTAGTTATTATATCTATTCAAATAGCTGAGTAAGAAGATACTAATCTCACTGAAAAATACAATCAGCAAAACGCCCAACGAATTTACCAGTATCTTATGTGTAAATGTGGGTGATTGGAAAGATCCGATGGAGAACACCTCTTTTCTCAATTAATGTCTTTGGAATGTTATATAAAGTGAACTTTCGAACTGCAGAATTAATTGCATTCATTACCACTAAGGTATTGAGGTCAGATGATAACAGATAGCTTCAGTAAACTATGGGTAAGGTGGAGGGGAATATATTACAGATTAATAGAGCTCGATTATGATTAATGACTTATTTGTTGAATCTTGTAAATTTAAACTCATTGTGCACGTTATCAGTATGGTAGTTTTTATCGAAGACACAAATCAATAAGTCCTATTCTTAACATGGATGTATAACCGGAACCTTGATCACATATAAGAACTGGGTGATGTCAGCATCTCAGGCTAGATTAAAACTCCATCAGAAACTGCAAATGATACTCCTAAAATTTAAACGGAAAATTGTATGAACAACAACTGTATTACTATTAATAATAATAGTAGTAATCATACGAAACAACGAAAATATACTGAAATTTATAGAAAATAATAATAATCAAATAAAACCATCAGTTAATAAATAAATAAATAAAAAAAAGCAATTAAAAGTATTAAGAATGAAGTGAAGTTAAAATCACACTCCTACAAACTTCATCGGTTGAATGTAAAGTCAGCGTTTCGGTTAGGAAATAACCTGCCCCCCCCCATCCCTCAAAAATTATCCAAGTGAGAATACAACGTGGAATATATATTCAGTGACTAAATAGTCATGACAACATGAATGATTAAAGGAATGATTCACAAGGAAAAAAAGCAAGCAAACAAACACAAAGAGGTGATATTGTACCGAGAAGACTTCAAGCGCTTATATAAAAAGAAGCTTTTTGGATAAATGCGTTTTTGCGTGTATACAACAAAGAATGTTTACTTTAGGCTGATTAAATATTTCATATATGAATGCACATGAAGATATATATATATAAAAAGAAAATCTAGAACACCATTTTGTACACTGAGTAAGAGCAAGCCGAAAAGTAATAATGCGTTAATAATTCGTGACTTCATTTGACACCTATATTTCCTTTAAATGAAATTGTATGTAACTTAATATCGTTAGGAAAGTACAAAACTGATAAATGTGATATAGATACATTTCGATTGAATTTTAATACGAAAAATGCATCAGATAAAGTAGACGTTATAACGATACAAAGAATAAAGGAATTAATTCTTCTTAAAATGTCATGACAATGAAACTAATGACAACAACAATGATAAGAGTTTCAACAAACAAAGCTAAAATGAATTGAAAAAAGAAAGAAAAACAAAATAATCGTGGAGTTATTAGATTTTAAAACAAAATGTTAATTAGTTACTTGTGTTATAATAATTCAGTAATGGGCACATCATTCATCTTTCTTGTATGAATTTTTAAACGAACATTGAAATTTTATGCGGCGATCAATGTCCAATGTGCGATTACAATATTCGTGTACATGGTTGTATGCACAAATTATATTTATATATTTTTTCATTTATTCCTAGACTGTGCGAGAACTCATAGAATAAATGTAATGACTGGACAATATATCGGGATGGCTATTCATTATTTGTTCACTGTTGTAATGCAACACCTTCTTCCCCAGCATCTGATGTTTCATAATATCTAGCCTCTTGCATCCTGGCGTAATTCATAGCAGTACAAATGATTATCTGTATCTAAAATATGGAAAAAATTTATACAAAGACAAACATTATAAAAGGCATCGAATTCTCAAATTGTAAAATATGGACTAGAAAGCAAACTACTACTATGTGCTTGTGGCCAATAGAATAATGCACGACGCCCTTATCTTCCTGATTCAGACTGATTACGTGGATGAACCACATTCAGACAGAAATTCAGCACTACTGTGGTGAGTGCTACTTATAATCCGATATAAGTAGTATATCAGAAAGCGAATTCAGAAAAGTAACAATATGTTTTGCACACTGGAAGGAACAATGAAAGAAGAGAACCATGAGAAGAATGTTGCCATATGATGTAGAATCCAAGAGGCTATCGAATGTGACGATATTCGACCAATTCGTCAAGGATGTGGTAAATGATGTGCAAATGGCTGTTTGAAAATATGGTATACCAAATTTTCCAATCTAAAACACGTTTCACCAAATAAACATTCCTTTCAGCCTCCTCGGTCTATTCTTCCTTACACTACTAGTGATTCTGAATGTAAGTACGTTATATTCTTCTCATGGGTTATTAGTTTCTCGACACAGTCTGTGACGTTTCCCTTTTTTTAGTTAGAGTAAATTACTCGATACCGTTAAAGGTTTTTTTTAAATTGAGTATGAAATCTTAAGAAATCAGATTTCTTCAAGAAAAATTGCAAACTAAAACATGATTGCTAATAATTTTGAGCAGGGACATAACTCTTTTCATTTAATTTAGCAACTATTTAAAATTTCTTGTTCATGTAACTTAATTTATTCAGTGGTATTTATAACCTGTATTCACTTCACATTTGGGTACCCATCAGTCGCGGGCGGAACCTGATAATATCTCTTGTGACTACAATCCGCAGAATATGCAGCCCCAAATCACTAGAAGAAGAGATTGCTGTTCTGAGGAAGACACTACTTGAGAATAGCTATCTACCACGATTTATAGAGAAACACGTAAAGCCGAAAATCAACAAAGAACAACCTATCCATGTGCTGAAGTAGATGCCATACATGAACGTGGCGTTCAAAGGCGATCTTCTGGCCAACATCTTAAAGGGGAGAATATTTAACGCACTAAAAGGACCATCCTCTGCTGGTACATTACGACTGTTATTCTCAAGACACCTCCAGAGATAAATTATAGCATTTAACTACTTCTATGTGTATCTACCGATTTACTCACTCATGTGAAGCAAGATATCATTCGATGCGTGTTTTATCTAAAAGTGTCAAAGAAAATTATCCCGCTTAGCTACAAAAAGGTAACAGTGGATCAATAAGGAGTGCTATAATTGAACATATGTTTACTGGTCACTCAATATTTTAGGAGAATTCATTCAAAGTCATCTACAAAGTCAAAAGAAGCCTCCCCCAAAACGGTAAGCTTCTGCATACTTTGCATTACCAAGGCCTTAGCGATCCAGATGGAAAACCCTGATTTATGTACACAGAAGAAGCTTGTCCACCCCCTCCTTCTACCTTGGGTACAATTCCAAGTTCTACTACTTTGCTGGTAGTGTTTTTATGAATTTTTCTATGACTTTTTAGTAAAAACATTTTCATAACTAATCTTTATTTACTCTTTCTACCTATTACATAATTTACTTTGGATACGTATCTCCAAGCTCTTTCATTAACATTCTATTTCTCTGAGTATCTATCATATTACGCACCCCTTGACAATACTTACCAATTTTCATCCCTTAGTTACAGTTTGATTATTGATCACATTTTTGAAACATTCCGATGACGTAAACAACAAAGCTAACTAATTTTTACTTTTGTTTGACGATCCTAATGTACACACACACAAAATAATTAAATATAAATGCGATTGTACGGCTAATTGAATGAATTCGCCGAAAAGAGACTATTCTCTGAACTTTTTGTTCTTATATTCAAAAATAATGCAAACAGAACAGTTTGATTTTATTATACGAGTTTTGATCAGTATCACCTAACTGCATTGTGATCACCTATGTAAAAGGGATATACTGTTTCTTTTATTATCTAAGTTGCTATTGTATTTATTTTTCTACGAAAACAGCGAATTATGGTGAAATTCAATTTCAATAAAGACTCACTCGCTTTGACTTTTGTTAAATTCTGATAGTATGCAACTTAATGAGTTACTTTACAGCTAGAAATGCTTACACTGGAACTGGATACAAAATGAACAATCCAATGTAATTTATTTATTATTATTTTATTCCTTTATATTCCAACTGGAACATAGGACTTCAAGCTAGAGTGCTGAAGTTTCAGTAGCAGTGGTGTTTACTTTTACAGGATGGAGCTGCTAGCCTCATGCTCAACCTCACCTCTTTACCAGTCTTATTACTGGCTTAGCAAGGTAAAGGAGTGTGCCGGCAGGGGATCGAAACCCGGACCAGATGCGTGGTTAGTGAGCATTCTATCACTGTGCCACCAACGCACAATCCAATGTATGGTTCACGAATAAAATAGGAGCAGTATCGGCAGGTAGAATGAAATGAAGAGTGGATTGGAATAGAATGACTTGTGAATTACTACTTTTATTATTATTCCCTTTGGTTCCTAGTGGAACATAGGGCTTCAACTGCACGTCTCCACTTGCTTCTGCTTTCTGCCATAATTTTCACCGGCGTCCATGTTAATCCATACTGTTTCAATTCCTCTTCACACGATCTCCTCCATGTCACCATTGAACGTCCCACTCACCGCGTCCCTTTCGGGTTCCACTCGAGCACTGGCCTGACACGCGATGTCACCCAACGGCCTCCTCAGCGAGTGTCCAATCCATCTCCACTTTCTCCTGCATATTTGTTGGGCGATTGGTTCTTGTTTTGTTTGTTCCCATAGTTTCTTGTTGGTGACTCTTTCCGGCCATCTGATCTTCAGAATAGAACGAAGACAGCTGTTGTTGATAAAGGTCTGCAACAGGCTGTTGGAAATATTCTTTGTGACCCGCTGGCCAAGTTTCTGATCCGTATAGCAAAACTGACTGACTTGACGTTTGTATTGAAAATCCGAATCATTTTGTTGTTGATGCTGAGTTGAGTGACGAAGATTTCCAGATTGGTTTCAGGTTGATGAATGTGTTTCTCGCCTTCCTGATTCTCGATTTGACATTGTCGTCCGTTCCTCCTGTAGTTGATACAATGCTCCCTAGATAAGTGAATGAAGTAACCTCTTTCAAATCCCTCCCGTTGATGGTGATTGGCGCTGAATTTTGTATGTTATCGATTAAAGAGTGATAAAACGAATTGATTACTCCACTTGAATTTGAAGCAACTGCACTTAGAAAAAGATCAGACAAGGTATTATTTATTGTTGGGGTTATTTAACATCTTAATATTATCTGCTACTTTAAAACTGAAGTGATTTTTCCTTACATACTATGTACTGAGGTCATGAAACTGTCAATTTTGTTTTTATTGGAAATATCATATGAAAATCAAAAAAATATTTTTCATCTTAAGATGTGTATATAAGGGAAATTATTCAGACTCCCCTGTAAATCGATTAGGTTTTAAAAAAGACACTACACTATTTATTGTGTCTGGTGTGGAGAATCAAATTCTCAATATACCTTTACAACAACAAAAAAACAAAAAACAAATTAACATGCATACTTACATAACCAAACAGTAGTAGGAATATACCAGCGACGGCAAGTATAACACAAACTAAAATATCATGTATTCTGTCTGGGAAATTTGCTCTTGCTATGTGTATAGGCAGACCATTTTGGTCGTATAAACCTTTTTAAAAGAAATACAGAAAATTGCAGTTAGCATTTACGAATTTTAGTGGATAAACTGAAAGCAATAGCGTCGTTACTTCAAAATTCATCAAACTTCACTATATCACTGTCTAGTTTCAGTAACAAAATTATATTTTCTATAGTTTGGTTTGTAAGGATTAGTTATGTTTTACGAGTTGATCACGGACTGATATCAGTTAGAGAACCATTGAAAACCAGGGAGTACTGGACAGCTGCTGTTTCACCCCGGAAGGTCCCGGGTTCGAATCCCAGTGGGTGCGTACTGCCGATGATTCCCAAACTAGGATGAAACAGCAGCTGTCCAGTACTCCCTGGTTTTCAATGGTTCTCTAACTGATATCAGTCCGTGATCAACTCGTAAAACAAAATTATATATTAGCTAAGGTTAAAAGTAGTATCATTCTCACAGTCTATTGGAATCTAGTTAATTTCTATGTGAACACAGCGTTAAGAAGATATGCGTTGTAGGTGAGAACAAGCAACGGTGAATTCTGTAAGCATATTTAATCAACTGCGTTTAGCACTAAATTTCATTGAGTAATACAACATTTTTACAATTAGCAGTAGTTATACATTCATGTAGGCAGGAATCATTTATGCTATCTGCAATACAAAAGTGAGGAAATCTCTAAGCGAACCTCATTTTTTTTAAAAAAGCGAAGTTTCAATGAAAATAATTCGCTTGTAACATCGTGCAGAAAGAAATGGGGGTAGATTGGCCCTCGAGTGGAACCCGAGTGGGAAGCGGTGAGTTGGTCGTCCATGCGAGGGTGACATGGAGGAGGTCATGTGGAGAGGAGATGAAAGCATATGGGAAAGCGTGGAGCCAGGTGAAAACGTTGTCAGAGAACCGAAAGCAATGGAGACGTGCGGCTGAAGCCCTACGTTTTACCAGGAATTACAAGAAACAGTAATAATAACATCCATCGGTTTAGGGGATATTTAGATTATTTCATCATTTGTTGGCTTCACAACCTTAGTGAATAGCATAACAACTAAACATCACAAAAATTTCTTTTAATCATCAGTTAACCATAACAGGAGTTCTAATAGTGATTTTATGCTATGAATAACTATGAAAGTCTTTTAAATTGAGATACTTTCACAGTCATTTCTCATATGAAATTCCCAATAATGAAGTCCTATTACAAATATTTAAAGACACTCAGTTAAATAATGGGTGTTGGCCAGATATTACGATAAAATGTGTTGACGCGAAAAACAAAAACTCATTCATGTGATTTATAGTTTTCACTTATATTTTTATTTTCGAATGTGAAATAAACTTCCTTTCGTGCAGTACCTAGTGTTTATTCTCTTGAAATTATAAGCGCATATATTAAAACCGAATGACTCACTTCCAAAATTCAACCTATAACATTTTTAATTTTGAAAAAAAAATTTTATAAAAGCTGCCGTGATCTTATCGCATAAAATTAGTTATAACTTTAAAATCCTGAAAATTTTGTTTGGATATTTTTTAATTCTTTGGGCAGAACTACTTAGATTGTTACATGATTTGAAGCACATCAAGTCCACTTATACATTTACATATTTCCCTAATTGTGACATTTTCTTAGAATAAAAGCTGACTACAGTAAAACTTTTGAACGGGTACACTTTATGGTCTAAAATTTAATTCAGTAGAAATGAATTTCTTACGGTAAGGTGAAGCTATCCATGTGCGTCGGTGGCATAGCTGTAGAATGCTCGCCAACCACGCATGTGGTCCGGGTTTCGGTCCCCGGCCGATGCACTCTTTACCTCGCTAAGCCAGCAATAAGACTGGTAAAAAGGGAAGCTTGAGCATGAGGCTAGCAAATCCATCCCGTAAAAGTAAACACCACTGCTACTGAAACTTCAGAGCTCTAGTCTGAAGCCCTATTTTCGACTGGGAATGTAAAGGAATAAAAGAAAAATGGTGAAGCTATCCGATAATGCATTAAGATGGAATCTGTTAGTTTGTATTACTGAATGCACTGAATATAAAGTCTGAAAATAAAGCGGTTATTGTGTATAGAGCTTAGAAAATCATCCCGAAAATTCATACGACAATCTATTCGGCAAACTAAAGTCGTCTTTTTCTAAGGTTGTGTACGAAAAACTGAAGACGTTGAACTGAAATGCGTGTGTTAGGACTTCAGCTTGAATACTTGACAATGTTATCTGCAACCGCATAAAATGAAGTTCTGTGAGTAGTAATGTTACACACTTTTTAAATGTGAAGTTCGCTTCATAGTTTTTGTCCCACTTATCTCTTAAATACAAGGAAGCTTATCAACTCAACTTCAAGCGGTCATATAAACTTTTATTTTACTAACATAATGACGAGATAGAAGCCGAATTGCCTTCTTTCCAGCAAAAGTTAATTTTCATTGGTATATTTTTTATAAGAAGATGTCAGAAGAATAGAGTTAACTGGTTACAGGGTTTCATCACGAGCTGACATTGGTTACGCAATCATTGGAAAACATGGTAGTACTGGATGGCTGTTTCGCTCTAGTTTAGAACTCTTCAGTAGCACTCACCTGTCGCCAGGGTTCGAACGTAAGACCTTATGGTTACAAAGCGAGCTCGAAGATCATTAAGCTACTGAGACCCAATCCAATGTTCGGCCCATGAATTCCAACTTCTGCCAATTCCCGACATAGAGCGACCACTAGCCAATGACTTCGGCGAGTATTCGTCCTCACAGCCGACCTGCTGTACCCCACTGGTCACGACTTCCCACTAGAACCGCAGGTAACTACCTACCTACTTTTCGAGCACATTTTATTGCTCATAATCCTATCATACCTTGAAATGTTTATGAGCAATAAATTGTGCTCAAAACGTCATCAGTAAGTATTACTGTATAACACTGTGAGACTTTATCACAATAAACTTTACCCATAATGTTGCATGTTACGCTGTATTTTGCAATCTGTCTATGAGTAACAGCCTCGGTCTATAAAAAACCTAATTCATACTGAATAGGCTCAGCTTTATATGTTAACTCAAATAAGAGATAGGTAGTGAATAGTACGTTTTAGATTGTACCAATTTATTCAAAATAATAAATATACCTACTCAATTTCTATTGTGTATAATATCGTTGAACATCCAAAGAGGAAGTTTAGTACAACAAGTTGTTATAACTTATCAAATAACGATACATCTTCGACATAACTTACAAAAAACACTGCTGGCTTATTTATTACTTATTCTGAAAATATTAACATCTCGTAAAACTGACAGCGTTGATCGAGAGGTGATTTGGAAACTACTTCGCTACTACGGGGTGCCACCGACAATTATACATCTCATCCAACAGCTGTACGACAATGCTGCATGCCAAGTAATCCACAACGGGAAACTTACAGAATCCTTCGAAGTGAGGACAGGAGTAAGACAAGGCTGCCTACTATCGCCAATGATTTTCCTGATTGCAGTAGATTGGATAATGCGACAAACAGCGGCCAATGAGGAAACAGGCATAAAATGGACTCACACAAAAAACTGGAGGATCTGGACTTCGCCGATGATATATGTCTGATTTCCCACAAACTGGAAGATATGCAAGCGAAAAGCAACAAGTTGGCAGAAGAAGCATCAAAGGAAGGATTTCCTTCAGGTGAACATAGAGAAAACAGAGGTAATACAGATTCCTGGACAAGAACAACAACAACAGAAAACGATCAGCATAAATGGGAGGAACCTGAAAGAAACAACCTCCTTCAACTACCTACCTGGGAAGCATCGTTTCAACTACAGGCGGAGCTAAAGAGGATATCAAAGCAAGAATCGGAAAAGCAAGACAAGCTTTCACTGCTCCCAAGTCTGTGTGGAGGTCAACAGCACTCAGCATGAAAATGAAAATAAGATCCGGATTTTCAACTCCAATGTGGTCAGTCAGTGCTACTATATGGATCAGAGACTTGGCCAGCGCGTCATGAAGAGCATCTCAAACAAACTGCAGACCTTCATCAGCAGCTGTCTTCGCTCAATACTCAAGATCAGATGGCCGGTCAGAAAAGATCAGCAACAGGGATCGATTTCTGGGAGCGAACCAACCCAGCAGGAACCGATTGTGAAACAAATAGGCAGGAAGAAATTGAGGTGGATTGGCTGGCCATACTCTGACATCACTAGACAAGCCATTGCTCGAGTGGAACCCGAAAGGGAAGCGGCGAGTTGGTCGTCAGTGCAAGGGTGACTTCGGGGGGATCATGTGAAGAGGAAATGAAGGCGTGTAGGCAGGCTTGGAACCAGGTGAAGACTCTAGCAGAGAATTGAACGCAATGGATACGCACGGCTGAAGCCCTATGTTCCTCTAGGAATTAAAGGAAACAATAATATAATAAATAATAAAACTGATAAATGAAAATTCCCAAATAGCTTAGCTGTTGGTTGGTGTAGTGATTACTTAGACCGGAGTTCAAGCGGAAACATACATCTTAGCAAGGTTTGAAAGAGTGTTTTTTTATAGCTTTCTGTCTTAGATACGCAAAGTCATGGGACACAACTAGTGAATCTACTTCATTCCATTCCACTAACACCAGTCTGCCGAACAAATGTTACCTTAAGTTGATGTGATTTCTTAATCATTTACAACAAAATTCTTTTTCCATTATTGTTATGTTTAAACTTTTTTTAAAGTACGTCTGCATTAAATTACTATTTTATCCCATAATTAGATCATACAATGTTTTTCTTTTTTTTTCTAAATATAATTTATCCATATCATTAACTATGGAGTATATGTACTTTTTATGTTGTTATCTTTTATTAACATCATTCAGAATACATAATCTGTAAAACGACAAATAAAACTCATGTAAAAGAATTACATAAATTCGCTTTATTCACTCAGAGATTAATCTTTTATAAATGTTAGATGGTTGGAGGCAATTGGCAGGAAGCCTTGGACCTAGGTTTAGTGCTAGTTGGCACTCACCAGTCAGCAAGGCGTATCTGCGACCTCGAAGGAACTCATATCCCTTCTGAGATTCGAACCCACCTAACCCAGTGTTGCAGTCAGAGACCTTAACAGTGATCTATTCGGGCTCGCGATTGACCTCCTGTAGGACAGTAGTGGATACTTTTATTGAACACTAGTAACTAGTGTGATATATCTAGTTCTTTCTTTAGTGCAGACTGAATTCTATAAGTCAGGTGTGCATCAAAGAAAGGACTAGACACATCCCACTAGTTAGTAGTGTCCAATCAAAGTATGCTAAGAGTGTGTTTGTGTTAAAATGAAGCAACAAAACCTGTATACAGTTGCATAATTTTCAGGTATTTAAAAAAAATACTTCCTAACTTTCTGTATTTTCTCTTAACAAGAATTTAAACCTTTAAGTACAATTTTGTATAGTTTTTTATTAGAAATAATAACTCTCATTTCCACTGAGAATTTATACTCAATCTCCTGTTGATCTAAACACTTTCAACTCATATCGAATAGTGATAACAAACAAATAAATTAAGTGTACAAATGTAATCATGTTAGCATAATGGATGTAAAGTGACTGTATAATTTGCTCAATTTGCTCTTACTGTGTGATAAAACATTTAAGGAAGAGTTCACATCAATGCTGCTTATATCTATGAAGAGTTTGCTCACTATGAAGTTAATTAATTCATGATAACTATATTTATTATGTAAGACATTTGCTCGTCGATAACTGAGTTCATTTTTCCGCTGATATGGAATCTTAACATCTCTCACTTCAGTCATTTGTAACTCAAGTGCTACATTCGTATAGTCGACAGCATTTGCTTTTAGATCCGAGAAGCGTTCAGTACAAATAAGCATGCGGTGGAGAGCAAAACTATGGCATTATATTTGTTCCAGTCATTAATGTTATACCACTTGTAATTATTTCGTAATACGCAAACAATATTGAATGACTGACTTGCATTCTAAGGTTTTAATGTTTACCACAAAAACTAATTAAAGTTCAAGAATTGCTATGTTCAATAAAACAAATATAACATTACATTTTCTAAAAACAAAATTGTGGGCAAGTATCTAAACTTACTTACCGTAGTAAGATAAATCAAATGTCTCTTGACTGCACTGATAAAATAACTTTATTGATTCAGGAATACTGAGAGCACGTTCCATTGCAGTACTTAACAACTTTTCAGAAGAAAGTTTTGATGGTGGCGGTTTCTCTTCATATGTACTTACTACAGGAGGTGGTTGATCGACCATTTTTGGACTTGTAGCTGTCGCTAGAATACCTTTATTTTGAGTAGATTCATCTGTTTGTAAAGTCTCCTTCACTTCATCTGTAGTCAGTACACTCTTATTTTCCATAGGATCCATATCAATAGTATGATCAAGATATGTTTCTTCAGTATCCCTACGTTTTCTCAATCTTTCACTTAAAGTCAACATGTCACGTGTATAACTGCTGCTTGGAGGCATAAATTCAGCTGTTAAATCTTGATAACCAGTATTTAGTCGTTCAACAGAGGCTAGCCTTAGTCGAGTAGGTCCTTCGTTTCGGTACAAAAGAAGTGCAATACTGACAACTGGATAACTGACTAGACATGCAATCGCCGACCATAATATAACAGCCATTACTAACAGTATAATAAGCTAAAATAAAAACAGAAATAGAAGGGATCATAAATGAAACCGGATTAATAATAATAATTTCATTATACACAGTGTACGTGGTACGTTACGACAAGTCATACTCAAAATGTGTATTAAAATGGGTATTAATACAATTTCATTTTCTGTTGGGGAAGACATTTAATGTTAAATAAAATTCGTTCTATTCACGCATCACTTTTTTATGATCTATTTAGATTCTTTAAAAATTAGTTTACTGGGCTTTTAAAGTTGAAAAGTAATAGTTCTAAAGCTAACTAATTAAGTACCTTATACCTTATCAGCTCATATCTGTTTACAGCCAATTATAATGAACTTTTACAAACTCCAAATAAACCTAAAATGAAGTTTCTGAGATGTTCAAATGAGGAATAATAAAAAGGTATATCCAGCATTGAAGAGGTTGACAGTCAGTTTGTAGCACAAAGTTCTACTTAAAATTATAAAAGGTCACTTTATGACATTTAGAAATTTTCTAGTGACTATATATCTTGACTATACCACGTACCAAGTTGTCCACAACTTAAAACTCACCGAAGACTGCCTTTGAAGTGAATATATATGAGTAAGACAAGCTGGTTGCCTATTATCACTGATGATATTCTTAATTCTGGTGGACTGGATTATGCGTCAGTCTGTGCACAGGGAGTGGGGAGATAGGAATACGCTGGACCACCAATAAGCGGACTCCAGAAGATCTGGATTTCGCGTATGGATGATTTATGTCTAATATCACACAAACTGGAATACTTGCAGGTGAAAAGCAACAAACTGGCTGAAGAGGCTGGCAGCAGAAACAGGACTGCAGGTGAACATGGAGAAGGAGGAGACGCAGGTGATGAGGATGATCAACCAACCAACGAACAGCAACAACAAGGGAAACCAGCAGCAACCAACATCAACGGGAGAGATTTGACAGAGGTCACTTCCTTCACTTATCTCGGAAGCGTCGTTTCAACTACAAGTAGTCGGAACGGATGAAGATATCAAAGCTAGCCAACCAGCCCGAATCGGAAATGCAAGATACGCCTTCATCAACCTGAAACTAGTTTGGAAATCTGCTGCACTCCACCTCCGCACAAAGAACAAGATTCGGATTTTCAACACGAATGTAAAGTTAGCCCCTGCTTCTGTACGGGCCAGAAACTTCCACTGCGCGTGAGTCACGAAGAGGACTTTTATCAACAGCTGCCCGTTTCGCTGGCTCCAATCTGAAGAACAAACGGCCAACAGGTCAGAAAGAATTAGTCACAAGAAACTGGAGGAACAAACCAATCAAGAGCCGACTGCTCAACAAATCTGTAGGAGAAAATGGAGATGGATAGGGCATACACTGAGAAAACCATCGAATGACATCGTTTGCCAGGCCTTAGCTCGATTGGGGTCAAAATGTGAAACAGTGAGTGGGTCGTCCTAGGGTGATATGGAGGAGTTCGTGAGAAGGGGAGATGACAGATAATGGGCAATCTTGGACCCAGTTGAAGAGGATGGCAGAGAATAGAAGAAAGTGGAGATGTGTAGTTGAAACAGTATGTTCCAATCAGGACCCAAAGGAATAATAATATTATAATGATTTCTCTCTCACTGGATCGAATTTATATACTTCGTAATAGTTGCAGGACGGAGCAAGTCTCGATAAAGATAAGAATATTATTGTTATATTTCAGTATAACTTTCAATGCATGCTTGTCTATTCATGCTGCAGATCACAGTCTACTCATATGGTGAATGGACTGAAGAAAGGAGTGAGAAGACTGTGTAACATCCAACACATATAACCGATTATTATTTCTAGATAGGTAGATTGATGTGATATGAGTGCTGATGGGAGTTTCTTGTGTTAAGAATGGCTAAAATGAGAGTACAGTTATACTTACTCACTTCTAGAAGTCAATGGTTTTGTAGAGTTGATAAAGAGTGAATAAAATAATTGTAGGAGTAGTGTAATGCTAAATTGTCTAGATCGCTTTCATTTCAACCGCTACCATAATAGATTAATGAAAGGTGAAAACGTGCCAAAATTGGATATATTTCTAATGAGATCGAGAATCATTTAGGAACATCAATACTCCCAAGCAAACATTTAATGCCATTCTTTTATCCTACTGTAGAAATGTAAGCTAACATGAATACCTGTAAGCGTGACAACTGATATCTTGAATTATATCATACACATAGAGTTTTCCCTCCTTTAAATTCAAAATTCTTTCGTGGATGATTTATATTTGATGTCACAAAAAATCGAAGACTTACAAGCGAAAACCGACAAACTGGTCGAAGAAGCAACAAAGACAGGACTCCAGGTGAACATAGACAAGACGGAGGTTATGAAAATAACCAACCAACCAACAACAACAGCAGCAACATCCAGCGACAACCACCATCAACGGAAGGGATTTGAAAGAGGTTACTTCATTCACTTATCTAGGGAGCATTGTCTCAACTACAGGAGGAAAGCACGAAGATGTCGAATCGAGAATCGGGAAGGCGAGAAACACATTCATCAACCTGAAACCAATCTGGAAATCTTTACCACTCAGCCTCAACAACAAAATTCGGATTTTCAATACAAACGTCAAGTCAGTTATTCTATACGGATCAGAAACTTGGCCAGTGTGTCACAAAGAATATTTCCAACAGCCTGTTGCAGACCTTTATCAACAACTGTCTTCACTCTATACTGAAGATCAGATGGCCGGAAAGAATCACCAACAGGAAACTATGGGAACAAACAAAACAGGAACCAATCGCTCAACAAATATGCAGGAGAATGTGGAGATGGATTGGACACTCGCTGAGGAGACCTCTGGGTGACATCGTGCGTCAGACCCCCGAGTGGAGCCTGAAAGGGAAGCGGCGAGTGGGACGTCCTAGGGTGACATGGAGGAGACCGTGTGAGGAAGAGTTGAAACAGTATGGACTAACATGGATGCAGGTGAAAAGTACAGCAGAAGACAGAAGCAAGTGGAAACGTGCAGTTGAAGCCCTATGTTCCACTAGGAACCCAAGGGAACAATAAAAAATTCAAAATATAACTTCCACTTCCACTGTTAGGGGAAAGAAATTATTCTGAGTATTTATGATACACATTGATTTACTATCAGAATCCGTTCTTGCCTGTTACAAAAGAATTCAATACTAAAAGCTTATGATCACCTAGTTTGCAATACTAGAACAAAGTGGTGCTCTAAGTGATAAAATTAAATATCGATTGATAGACACGTTAGATCTTCTTGATATTATATTATATTACTGGTACTGAATTATAGACACAAATGTCTAGCGAAAAAGAATTAATGTGATACCAGAACAAATCTCTGCACCTTTATCATCTATATCATAAGCAGACATGTGGTAGCAAAAGGTTTGGTTAATCTCTACTGATTCTTCTTCCCTATCAGATATCAAATATAATTTAAAGTGAGGAATGAATGCAGGGACAAAAACACTTTAAAACATCAGACAGATTGATTCATGAAGTAACCATTAAGCTGAATACAAGATTTTGTAGAAATTGAAAAAGATGAATTATAAGTTGTATGATTTCCTGGTTGTTTACTGCTTATAAACAGATCAAAATCTCATCCAAACTGAGTATTTTGTGTACTATTAGCGTATTATTCTTAATCGTCTATGTCTTGCACTACTCACTACAATGGTTAACCAGCTTGGAAGTTGTAAGTGTCAGTTGGGTGAACAAAAGATTGTCGCAGAAGAGTAAGCAAACATTTAGGTCATCGAGTAATTCAGCAGATATATTAAACCGCACTCTGTCCGAAGGTATACACTTAGTTACAATAATACCCACTAATTTGGTGTGTTTTTTTAGGTCTATGTAACTGATTTTTACTTATATGTCTGACAGACGGAAAGCTGACTATTCGTTAAAATACCATTACCATACCATTTCACACTACTTCATCTAATTTATCCCATAGCAACCATATCTTCACTATCACAATGACATATTTTAATCATATAAGCTGTTGTAAAACAAAATTTGTTATCATGTTCATGCAATCCTGTCATCATCTTACCAACGAATGATATAATATTAGGCATAAAACTAGCCAGATATATATTTAAATGACGACGTATTCCATTATTTAGGTTAATTTGAACTAATTGCTGAACAGAAACAAACAAATTTTAAACAGATAGACTAATTTATCGACTGAAAAAAAAATAATGTTATTTCACTTAATTACTAAAAATAAGGACTATGAATGACACTTCTATCTGAAAATCACTGAATTATAAGGAATGGATTAAATATTTTATAGAATTTAAGTGAGCATAAGGAAACAAGCAGTTTTCACTGCATTGTGGATAATTATTAGACTAGTTAATTTTACTGTTGTGTTATTCTTCACAATTGATAAAATGAGAAAATTAACAACTGGAGAGAGTGGAAATAATAAGTGAGGCAGAGATAAAATAATAATAATAATTTCTCCCTTAACTGATTTTATCCAAAAATCATGATAACAACTATATTTTGGACAATAATTCGTGTTCAGTTCTATGATAAGTTAGATTTGAATGAATTAGTAGCATTTTCATTCGCTGGAGAATAATAAACCAGCAACTTGAACAGAGAGTATACTCAAAAATAACAGAAAAGAAGTAACACTGATATCTTTGTTATCCAATCATTTGTCACAACTTTTTTCTTTTGGTTTGGTTTGGTTTGTTTTTTGCTAATCTACTCACTTTTACAAACTTTCAAATATCTAATCCAAATGAAATTCAGTGTTGTTTTTGTTTTGTTGTTAAATTTAATTTCATTGGTCGGCATAATTTGACTATTTGTACACTGATGCTTTTGTGTATATTTTTCTTATCAGCTCTACCACTATCAGCAGAATAAGCATTGATCGAAAAGAAGAAGAGCTTTATGTTTATTTTCCTATAACTAGTCAGACGAACTGCCCGTATTAGATGGTTGGCAGGAAGCCCTGCACCTAGGTTTCATACTAGTTGGCACTCACCAGCCAGCAAGGCGTATCTCCAACCTTGAAGGAACTCATGTCCCTTCTGAGATTCGAACCCACGTCACCCAGTGTTGCAGTCAGAGATGCTACCACTGAGCTATTCGAGCTCGCGATTGACCTCCTGTAGGGCTGTAGTGGATATTTTGATTTTACACTAGTAACTAGGTCCAAGGCTTCCTTCCAATTGCCTCCAACCATCTAATATCATCAAATCAATGTGCACCGTGACGGCAAGCTACCTAGAATGATGGCCACGTTACAACCTGACTGATAGAATTCAGTCTGCACCAAAGAGAGGACTAGACGCATCACACTAGTTACTAGTGTCAAATCAAAAGAACTGCCCGAGTTTCCCTGTCATCTAGTGGGAACAGTTTTGTTTGGTGTGAAATGTTCTTATGTATTACTGCCAAGTAGAAAGTGTAGTTATTCAGTCACCTCATCATCTAATATGAAACTACCAATCAACGTATTGTAATTTTGTATCGGTTAGAACATAACGTGGCAGATCCAAAAATGACACTTCGACTTGCCTCCCTCCCCTAGCCCCCAAAGACTGAAATGTCAGGGTTGTCATTGAGAATCAAAATATGCTGTCTAACCCTTCACTACTAGTTGTAATCACTCAGCGTAAATTGGTGCTTTGTTGTTCTTTTAAAAGACATGAGATGAACATGAAACCTGCCTTATCACTAGTGAGATAATAATCCATCGTAGAATCACAAGTTGGACAGTAGTTCCAGCGAATAGTAATTCATCTAAGCTGTTATAAATCACATTTTTATTTATTTTTAGCCTGATTGGTCTGAGTGCTGTATCTTCTTATTGGTAGGCGAAATACGAGTTACGTATGTAATTCAAAGCAGACTGGGTAAAAGATTTATACTTTCGAACTCCCCAGTCAGATATGCCTATCAATTTTTATGAAAATTCATTTATTAGTAGAAAGTGTCATAAGAAAAGTCTGTATGATACCTATGCGGCTGACTTAGGTGATACAAACTGTCCTTTATTCTTACAATGACAGGCTTATTGATGACTTTCATTTTGAGTAGTTTTGATAAAATCGGATTTGTAAACACAGTAAGATGATTTGATGTTAACTGACTTGAGTCACTGGACAGAAAGATGTAGATCTGCAGTCCGTGTATCTTATCATATAAACATACCTTCTGTTCTGAGGAGACTGATATCGACTTAAGTATACGAAACATCACAGTAACATCAGTGACAGCTGGCACTTACTTCTAAAGTTCCGTACACACATTAAATTTTAACCATGGTTCAAAACGCAATTTCAGAATAAGCATCTAATTAATTGTAAATGGATATGGTATGCCAGTCTGCATTAAATCCCACTATTTTCTAGGTAAACTATTTACTATGCTTAAAAATGGCGCATTTATATGTTGCTATGGTTTCCGAAGTGTGATATTAAGATACCTAAGCAGATTAAGTATAATTTGAACTGTCTAAAATATTACCATTGCTAATGTGGCAGCGATTATAAACAATCGTAAAGTATAGAAAAATTAGAAAACAAAATAAATTATAGGCATACAAATATTAAATAAATAATTCAAAATAGGAGTGACCTTCACAGCAGGTATATCCTACAAACTTTCAGTAGGATCTTTATTCACGCACAATTCATTTACTTTTTATTTGAGTCCCTTAAAATAACAAAACAGTATTGCTTACAAGCATAATTCATGATTAATACATCCCCTTTTCTAACTGTCTTGTCTTTATCTTATCTGTTTACTTATTTATTTATTTATTGAATATTTTCTCAAAACTGTTTTTGTTAGATTTTATTTACAAAATAGCTCAACTGAACTCGTGTCTCTTCGCTTGCTCAACGCTATATTCGTTCAATTTGAGAAGATTTAAATCTCCCCGTTCTGCTTTTTATTTCTGCATGATATATTTGTTTACGTGAATTCTGACTCATTGATTTCCTAGTGAGGAGAACACACCTTAACGATGTTTATGGGTTAAACAAAATTTAAACAATAAATATATTTAGGCTTTTAGCTTTTTTTCTAGCCTACACTGCATACCATTCTTTAGCCTAAATAACAAATACTAAGTCGAATAAAAAGAAGAAAGATAGAAAAAGAAGCATTCTAAATAGTCTTACATCCTAGGCGATTTTTGTAAGAAATTCTGTGCATAGATAGAGAAGATTTAAAGTTACACATAGACAGAGATAAATTTGAATAAAATTTGCATATTCTTAACAGTCAATGCGTAGAGTAATGCGTAGATGTGAAATGATGTTAGCTCATAAGAAAATTCACTGTCACACATAGATCAAGAAAGAAAGCATGGTGTATTTATAATATCACTGATAGCTAGTTTGATTGAAGTCATAAGAGATCAATGGCTTAATTGTGAGCGCTAAAACACTAAAAAATATGAATGCAACCTAAAGGTACTAAACCTTGACAGTACAGAAATGAAATAGTTTATTTGATGGAAAGATTTTTAATTTATTTATAAGAAAGAATGTCAGTCATTATCAAGACGATTGATATCGGGATTTTAATGGATAAAGGCAACACACTTGAAATTTATTCAAATAATAATTACTGGTTAAAATACACGCCAGAATAACATAAGAAGGCTTCTTTAATTTTTGTTTGTGCGTCGGTGGCATAGCGGTTAGGACGCTCGCCAACCATGCACATGGTCCAGAGTTCGATACCTGGACGACGCACTCCTTTACCTCGCTAAGCCAGAAATAAAAGCTGATAAAGAGGAAAGGTTGGGCATGTGGCTAGCAACCCCATCCTGTAAAATAAACACTGCTACAGAAACTTCAAGACACTAGCTTGAAGCCCTATGTTCCACTGGGAGCGTGAAGGAACTTCAGTTTTTGTTAATATTCTCTAAGCAGTGAATGTTGTTTAACTTATAGTTCTAAGAAGGCAATAGTTTATTTTAAAAGAAATTTCATCCCAAGCTAGGCAAGATTATGTTATCATTTGAAAGTGAACAGAATTTTTGCTAATTATGTGGGTTAAATGAAGATTAATTGACAGCATACAAATAAGCAACAACAACAGTAAGAATTTAAGTTTAAACACTTGGGACTATTACATATTTTTGATTGCACACTAGTCAGTAACTAGTGTCATGTATCTAGTCCTATCTTCGGTGCAGACTGAAATCTATCAGTCATGGTTGCAATGTGGCCACCATGCTAGGTGGCTCGCCATTACGGTGCACTGTGAGTTGTTGGTATTAGGTGGTTGGAGGCAATCGGCAGGAAGCCTTGGACCTAGGTTTCGTGCTAGTTGGCACTCATCAGCAAGGCGTATCTGCAACCTTGAAGGAACTGATGTCCCTTCTGAGATTCGAACCCGCGTCACCCAGTGCTGCAGTCAGAGACGTTACCACTGAGCTATTCAGGCTCGCGACTGACCTCCTGTAGGACCGTATTGGATATTTTTGATTGCACTAGATTTCAGTCTGCACCGAAGATAGGACTAGATACATGACACTAGTTACTGACTAGTGTGCAATCAAAAATATCCAATACGGTCCTACAGGAGGTCAGTCGCGAGCCTGAATAGCTCAGTGGTAACGTCTCTGACTGCAGCACTGGGTGACGCGGGTTCGAATCTCAGAAGGGACATCAGTTCCTTCAAGGTTGCAGATACGCCTTGCTGATGAGTGCCAACTAGCACGAAACCTAGGTCCAAGGCTTCCTGCCGATTGCCTCCAACCACCTAATACTATTACATATTATCAAACGATAAATTTTTAATAGACTTCTATTTATAAGGATTCCCTTAATTTATGAAAAATGTTTCATTGTGTACTTTGAGTTTCCATATGTAGTGATAGCAGCAACGCAGCATTATGGAATTGAATTGTTCTAGATCTTCACTAATTGTTGTGATTAAAACCAGTGTCTGGCTCCCATTTTGTCCAGAGTTAATGGATTAGATCCAGAGGTGCAGTTTGAACATGTAATCATCACAATATCTAATGAAGACCTCTAACAATCCAAGTCCTTCAGAATGTATTTCTACTACCGAAACGAGAAATCTCAGTATAGACAACAACAGATAAGGGCATGAGGTTCAAATGAATTAACTGTTAAGTAGTAAAGATATGATGAAAATTCCCCTAGTTTTCTTAATGCTTAACAATGACAACTGTAACTGTTATCTAATACAGGAACATCCCTATGAATGAATATCTTTGAAAAAACACTCGATAAGCCAAAGGCAAGATTAACAGAAAAACCAAACACTCTGAATGATTATTAGTCTATACTTGAATATGATAAATACGAAGGTTATAAATTAGAAAAGCCTTCAGATTATATTTTGTCTGTTTGTAAAGTACTACAGTATTTCGCAAGAAACAATTTTTCGCCATACTTTTAGTCATTCTGCTAAAATGTTGCCAACTCCACAGGGAAGCATTTGAAATAAATTTTCACTCTCATCAAAAAATTTGATAGTTATTCAGACAGATTCACTAGTTACATTTTCCTCTGGACAACCTGTACCCAGAATACCCGCAAAACACTCTAAAAACCTAACTAGTTTTACCTAGACAATTCGATTGGTTGAATTGACTGTCACAAAGAAAAAATGTTGAAATTTCTCCATGTCAAATTCTTTAAAGCCTACTACCATAACTATTGCAGATGCATAAAACGAAGTATCAGTCATAGGAGAATTGGAAAAACTGTTTCGTTCCAGTATAGGTGATGATCACTGATCAACAAATTCGTAACTGCCAGAAACTGGAAGCTATTGGATCTCATTTTGATGGCTGAGTAATGATGTACGCATTAAGATCTTGTAGTCAATCCTTAATGAGGTCTTGAGTACAGTCTGCACAAAGAAGAGATAACTGTTTTGAAATAATAGGAAAGATTTTGGTTTGGTTGTGTTTTCCTGTCTTGTTTATTTATTTACAAAGCTTCGCGATTAAATCAATCAGCTGAGAAAGCACAATCAAATCGAAAACAATCGTTTATGGCTTTCTGCTTTCCACATGTTCTATAACAGATATTGACCTGCAATGCAAACAGTTTAAGAAGAAATCAGTTTCTTAATATGTTTGGCTAGCTGAGTAATAAAATTTGACAGTTTATCCCTAAACCGCAATCCCTAAAACAGTGAAACTCCAGTAGCGCGTTTCATTGAACACCTATAACTGTGAATCTGACTTCCATGTGTAATGCGAATAGTACTGCTACCAGAGAAGAAGTATGTAGATTTGAGGATAAATTTCATTACAGTTCGATATCTGAAATTACTTTTTTATTCCTTCACGTTCCCAGTGGAACATAGGGCTTCAAGCTAGTGTCTTGAAGTTTCTGTAGCAGTGTTTATTTTTACAGGATCCGGTTGCTAGCCTCATACCCAACCTTTCCCCTTCACCAGTTTTTATTTCTGGCTTAGCGAAGTAAAGGAGTGCGTCGTCCAGGGATTGAACTCTGGACCATGTGCATGGTCGGCGAGAGTCCAAACTGCTATGCCATCGATGCACTTCTGAAATTCTAGAAATATAACAAATTAAACTTAGTTATTAGGGCATAAAATGCCGGATAAGATCTCACAAACATTTTGAGACAGTATCTGACAAAATGGTTCCTGAAATTATAACTCTCATTCAGAAAAATGCTCATTTAGAAAATGAACAATCAGAACCATAGAAAACTATCCAGTAAATACATTATTATTCCTATACCTATCTCTCAAACCATATTTAAAAAGTCAACAGAAGCCTCTGGTTCGAATCTTGCCACCACTCAGATTTTCATTTTACCTTTAGTCGTTACCCACTGCAGAGAATCATTATTTGCCTGGAGTGAATTTCGTCTGAATATCCTGTTACGCCGTATCTTCGTCAAGCCACCGTTTTTGTATTGGCAAACTTTTATAGTTTTATAATTTTCTTAGCAGAAAGCAGAATATTTATTAAATAATCCAAGTTAGTCAGTTAGTCTCAACTAACCGTTTTCAATCTTGTTCTAGAAAGACTGTATGAGATCCATTCTAAAAGTATTATCATTATTCTTCTTTCATGATGAATCAAGTCCTGGTTATTAATTAGATTAATTATGAGCTTATCTTCATCTGTGTATACTGGGTGAGTGAAATACTCCATTATATGAGGAGTTGTTTTCATTTGGTTTTCTTAATTATTTTTTTAGGTGAATATCTTATTTATGTAAATCTTGAGAAAAATTATCACATCTGTTTGTTATTAGGTGAAGGTCATAATTATTTACATTGCTGAAATATGAATCTTATGTGTTTTTGTTACATCTGACTTAATAAGTGAAAATATTATGCGGAAAGTATTCACGCTTTTTCAGCAGTTACTAACGGATGGAATTCAAAATAATGCTTATGTATTTATTTGTAATGTACGACAGTACAGGTAAGCACAACGTGAACAACCATGAAGATAAACAAGAGTAAATTTTCATTAACTTAGGGAAAGCAATAATCGCATACGCTATGAAAGAACATTTTTATCATATCACTCACTAATTCATGTTGGCTAGTTGAATTACAGTACACGCACCTTAATGGTTTGTATTCCTCTTACGGTAGACTGCTTCATCTAGACGTCCGCGCTGAATATATATTGTCTGGAAAGTCAGTGAAAGCCTCTTAACTGAATCACTCAGCTGAGAAAACACAGCAACACTAAAATCATGCATCTGATGTTTAGAAATCGTCAGAAAGATGTTTTTTTATTGAATTCCCTGTTTTTTCTCTACTATCTATCCTTGTAGATATTTTCAATAATTTAAAAAAATACACTAATTCCTTATTTCATTGTGTAATTTTCATCATTGGTATATACAAAAGACAATTATATATATTACATATAAATAGCAGCTTACTGTCATATTACAGCAACGACCACAACAAGCTTTTCGACTGCTTTCGAAACAGTGTTTTGCATTCCAACCAGAAGACAGAGCACAGAGCAAGTAGGCTAATAGTGAAAATAAACCTATTGCTCCGACTAAACCATAAACAGCATAGTCAAGATACGGAAATCTAAAAGTGGCAATGAAAAGTGGTAACAGATGAGTGATATATATAAATAAAAAGTGAAAAAAAGTACATCTTGAAATAGAAACCTTCCTCATAAACGAAGTATTAAATTTTCACTAAGCTACATTAACTGCTTTAGATTTCTTCATACAATATTAGGTATGTCATCAGATCGGTCACTCATACCTAGAAAGAGCCGGAATGCCTCAACCTAACTATTGTATTTGTACGTAGGAAAACAAATCAAAACGTCCGAGACCTGGATGTAAATACGCCGTAAATAAATCATTGTAATTAATTTATGCACAAATTACTTCTGTCCTATAACGCTATCTTTTGTTTTAAATTAAAGTTACATAATCAGTAAATAAACGTATAGCAGAAAGATTCGCTTCATTTTAGCTCTACAGTACAACAATGTAATGGTATGCTAGAGGTCACCACCTGTCATGGAAAATCATAACAAATTCTCAAATATACGGAGTTATATATACGTACACAATCTCACTGTAAATTTAAGGTAAACATCTTAACCTTCAAAAGTGTAAAATCTTTAAATTTTAGTGATATTTAATTTAGAAACATTCATTATATCGAGAAACTATGATGGAATGTGATGAATGTCCAGATAAAATTAAAAACATACAGTAGTAGTACTGTGCATCTGTTTAAATGTCTTAACTATGATTACTACTAGTTAAATGACATAAATTTGTTATTCGATAAATACTTTTCAATGTTTATATATCTAAGTAGATTCACTAGTTTAAATATGTAAAATAGATTCAATGTTTCAAGGAATCTAACTGCATCAAATAGATTCTTGTACAATGAATTATTATTATTATTGTTTCCTTTAATTCCTAGAGGAACATAGGGCTTCAGCCGTGCGTCTCCATTGCGTTCGGTTCTCTGATAGAGTCTTCACCTGAATCCATGTCTGCCCACAGGTTTTCATCTCCTCTTCACATGACCTCCTCCAAGTCACCCTTGCATTGACGACCAACTCGCTGCTTCCGTTTCGGGTTCCACTCGAGCAATGGCTTGTCTAGTGATGTCCCTTAATAGTTTCCTCAGAGTATGGCCAATCCATCTCCATTTCTCCCTGCCTATTTGTTTCACAATCGGTTCCTGGTTGGTTCGCTCATTTCCAGAGATCTCTGTTGGTGATCTTTTCTGGCCAGCCATCTGATCTTGAGTATTGAGCGAAGACAACTGTTAATGAAGGTCTGTAGTTTGTTTGAGATGCTCTTTATGACGCGCTGGCCAAGTCTCTGATCCGTAGAGTAAGTAGCACTGGCTTCACATTGGAGTTGAAAATCCGGATCATATTTTTCATGCTGAGTGCTGTTGACCTCCACACAGACTTGAGAGTAGTGAAAGCTTGTCTTGCTTATCCGATCCTCACCGCTTTGATATCCTCGTCAGTTCCGCCTGTAGTTGAAACGATGCTTCCCAGGTAGGTAAAAGAGGTTGTGTCTTTCAGGTTCTTCCCACTTATGCTGATTGTTGTCTGTTGTTGTTGCTGCTGGTGGTGTTTCCCGGGAATCTTCATCACCTCTGTTTTCTCTATGTTCACCTGAATGAAATCCTATCTTTGATGCTTCTTCTATCGCCAAATTGTTGCTTTTCGCTTACATATCTTTCAGTTTGTGGGAAATCAGACATATATCGTCATCGGCGAAGTCCAGATCCTCCAAGTTTTTTTTGTGTGAGTCCATTTTATGCCTGTTTCCTGATTGCCCGCTGTTTGTCGCATTATCCAGTCTACTGCAATCAGGAAAATCATTGGCGATAGTAGGCAGCCTTGTCTTACTCCTGTCCTCACTTCGAAGGATTCCGTAAGTTTCCCGTTCTGGATACTGTATTCATTTGGCCGCAGAGTTCAGAGAACTCTGCAAAGTTACTTATGCACAGTAGTTAACTAGTTACTTTTCACCATTCATATAAAGTTAACTACTTGACTAGTATACACATTCACTAAAAATGTAATATGGAATCTCTATGCAAACCAAAATTGTACTTCATACAGTTCTGCCTGAAGCATCAGAGATTTAGGTTCGATTCTATAGGTGAATAAAACTGATGCTGTATTCATTCACATGTGTCATTTTGCTTGCTTCTCAACTTGCTGCTAACACCAAAAAGAATGGAAATATTTCCTGGTGAACAACTGTTTACATGTAATCAAAAGAAGTGTTGCTGGAAATTTCTTGAGAATACGGTTATTGTAAAATATACATCCGTCACTTAAAACTGCTCATCAATCTTCTTCTTTGAATAAAAAATTACTGACTCTTAAGCCAAAATATTACTCTGTCGCTTTTGTAAAAAAGAAATAGTGATACAGTTACGCTTGCAGGTCTAGTGGAAGACCGGGACTGAATCAAATTTGAAAAATAGCCTCGAGTAGGTCAGTGAATAAATGACATTCTTGTACCATGTAAACATGATTAACAAATAACTTTCGAGACAAACCTGTAGACAGTGAATACTGAAATATTTACAAGCACTGAAAAACACAATAAGCCCCACTGTACAGTCTCAGAGAAAGCAAAACAATTTTTTACACAATATTTTAAGATAGATTAACTCACAGATTAGGCGCATTTAAAAGTGTAATTAGATAACGTCTCGCAAAAATAATCGCTCCACCAAAAGCACCACCACCCAATAATACAATTATAAATCCTATCAACGATGCAATCGGTGAACTTCGAAGACAGCGTACACATGAATTATCGCCTAAATAAATTGAAAACAATTAGTTTGACTGAATGAATATTAAGAAAAAAAATATTATCTGTTTGTTATACATTTGATAAACATTTTAAAAAATTAAATAAACAATGACGTAACTAATTGAATTTTAGATTTTCCCGTCGATTGATTGGACCGAAGTGCTCGGTCTCAGGTTGACATATCGGCTTCTTGTGCAGATGCTTCGACGATGTCTTAGCATTTAATTAGTATTTAATTGGTGGATGGTGACTGGCAGTGGAATCCAGGATGCCCATTTCGTCCCATTTGGGACTCGTCAGATGGATGTACCTGCATTTCTCAGTGAGTGATGATGTTCCCACCAGGGCTCCAACTCAGGGCCCTAGTTTCAAACGCCAAAGCGTTATTCACTAGACCACATGTGCCACGACAGCCACCTCTTGTGCAACGGGTCATATTAATTAATCGACGGGAAAATCTAAAATTCAATTAAATTACTATAACCCGTTTCACAAGAGGTGGCTCTCGTGGCCCAAGTGGTCTAGTGGATAACGCTTTGAAACTAGGGCACTGGGTTCGAGCCTCGGTGGGAACATCATCACTCACTGAGAAATGCAGGTACATCCAGATGACGAGTCCCAAATAGGACGAAATGGGCATCCTGGATTCCACTGCCAGTCACCATCCATCAATTAAATGACGTAACTAATTGGAGATATTATGCTTCAGTCAAATCTTCTAAAGTCACTTGAAATCAGACTCAAGTACTTCAAATTCACAAGGCTTACAGTTATATTTCTGTCATCTCAATTATTGCAGCTTTCGTTGTGTAACTAATGATTAATTTTGAATATTTTTAAAAGTTCATTGTTTTATCAAACCTTACCTGCTTACTTCAATACTTACCAACCAAATCCAGCTGATGATGTGTAGAAATATTTTATTAGTTGTATATGAAAGTGTGGTACCTGAGGATAAAATATGATTGTGTAGGTTCTCCTGAATAAAAACTTAGTGAATTACATAAGCAGGCCATATAATCTCTTAAAGATGACTTCAAAACTCATTATAGCTATAGCAAGGCCTTTAATTGCTAAGAAAATTATGAAAAGACGTAAATTTACTAATACTGAAAAAAAAATCAGTAATCTTTGTTTTAAATATATTTCTCTAAAGGAAGTCTATATACTTTTAAATAAAGAAACAGAGTTACATAAGACTAGACTATCTCTAAAATTGTCATCTGAAAAATATTACTTAGCAAAGTAACACTGAATGACACTGAGAAGAAAAAGTAAAATAAGACCTTATTTCCTGTCTCGATTAACTTTTTTAAAATCTAATCAGTTTTGTTCTGCTTTGTCAGGTGCTTTCTTTTATTTCATAGAAGTATAAATAAACTTATGTAAGATAGAAACTATTTGCACGTGGACAAAGGCAAAAACAAAGAAGAAATTCAATACTTTAAAGACTTTATCAATGTACAATTGTAGAAATAACAATGAGAAAATGAAAGTGGTTTAATGCTGTTGCAGCTGGTCTAACTGTTACTGGAGAAAACAGTTCCTCTACTTTTTTTGGGATGCTGACTGGTAATCTGATGTTAGCTGTCCTAAAACTTGGTTGAGGTCTGTTGATCAGGCATGCAATGATGTCAGAAGGCTCATGAGTGAATTTCTTCTACTTGAGCACTGAAAAATGCTGTAAGGTGAAAGCCCTTTCTAAAATCTGCAGGTGCATATTTTCAGAGACAGAACTTTGCGACTGTAGGTTGCAAGAATGATGCCTTAAGGTATCCTAGATGTACAGTGTTAATTCCTATTATTGTCCTCCGGTAAAGTAGTAGTAGTTGTTGTTAGGTTTCACACCAAGCGTATCTCACATACGAATCTCACTTTTATTAGTTATTTGTACTTTAAAGCATTACTGATCAGTGCATGTATCATATAATGAAAAAGAAAAACCAGTTTCTTTTGAATTTCGCACCAGAAATAAGCGTCTACCGTCATTCAAAGATGGTTGAATGGGCTTATAAGCTGTGAACTCGTGTACGCATCAAATTCATTGAGAAGGGTAACAAAGTTTCTTGATTATATGAGTTTTCGATTTAGGTTCTTTATGAAACTGCGCCGAAATATTGAAATCTTTAGCAAGTTACCTGAGTGGATTCTTGTAAAATAATAATAGTATTGTTGCATGTTTGTCTCAATAAAATATATAACCAATAAAAGGTAATTATAGCAATTTTTAAGTCAGATGTTTCATTACCAGTTCAGTGGAGCACTGGCTATTTCAGAGTCCAGTCAGGTCGCTACATAAGTTTTTTTGTTTTCATGGACATTATATATCTTTCAATAACACGAATGTTTGCAAAATTGTAAACAGATGAAACTAGAAGGTAAACGAAGATACATATCATGGAGACTCAAGTTATGAATGGTACTAAGTGTATTTAGACAAACGAACTCGCTGAATGTGAACTTTATGTTTAAAGAATACAGTATGGAGGTGACTCTTTTCACCTCATCAATAACACAAACTCAAGCGATTTGACACAATATTTACACATATAACATCAAGGCACTACCCTTCGAATGAAGACTGTTTATATATTTAGTTACTTATCATAATCAGAAACTAACTTCACATATCTCACCTACTATCTATAAAATTACTACTATCTAGCAAGTTTTAGAGAGAAACAAATATGTCACGAAATGATAATCAGTACAGCTGTCTGTCTTTTTGTTAAATGATAACTACTGACCAGCTGGGCAGTACCAACTTTAGGTCAAATGAAATAACGTTGTTTCAATGCATTTAGACATGATATTTAAAGATTCATTGTAATGAGGTCAATTGTAATCTCAATGCTAGTGTTTAAACCTGTAAATTCTACATCCAAAGATGGATGCGAAATCATGAGGGAAACACACGTCTTCTGGAAGTAACAAATCCAAGACGTCCTGCTTTTTGGACATTGACATACACTACTTGAAAGAGTATCACAGGTAATAAAGAAAGCCAGAAAGTAAAACCCCGATGAGTATCTGTATTGACATGAATAACTGGAGAAAAGGCATGTGTAACGATGCAGGCAGCTACCGTAAGTTTATCTCCATAGGCATATGAATAAATTCAGTGAGAGATGGATGTTTTATTCAGAACAACCGTCTGTACCATTAACAAGTGACATTATGTCTGTCAAAGAGATTACCGATTCCAAACAGCTTTTGAAATCTTGCACTTATGTGATCTAAAATATATTCAGGTAAAGCCTATCACCTTAGCTGTAGAAATATTGTTTAAGTGGAACTTGATATGACAGTACATGAAAGGGTAACATGAGTTGTGTGATTAGTATCTTAGCTTAAATTTGACACTAACTCAAATAGCACTGAATAAATGTATTGGGATGTAAACTCATGTAGGCAAGACAAACACGGACTACCGACAGATTTCCACTGATACACAGGTTTTGACGCCATGTTACCGATTGTATTTCGAAGAATGATTAGTCTATAGCGAAAACAATTTGAGTGATATAAAAAGACAGCAAGATTACTGCAGGAAAGATAAAGTGAAGTGGAGAAGCTGAGTACAAGTGATTGATCACTACATTAAGAAACTTAAGCCAAGCAACTCAGATTACGCAACAACATCAAAATCAAATCCTGCCAAACTTTGCCAAGTATATACCGAAATCCAACTATCCAATGGAACGAAAGTGGGTTGGAGAATGCGGAAAAAAAGACAATAAACTTAACGGTCAATGACACACACTTTCGGATTCAGAAATACCAACAAATCCTTAAAGAAAAACTGACATTAGCCACTAGACAAGGGCATCTATCAGTGCTGAACATGGTCATCAAAATGTAAAAATAGGCGACTCTCATTTCTGAGGCACTGCAAGAATACCGAAACCTTTTAGAAAAAGTATCTTCGAAAAATGAGTATAGTGGCTTCCTTCTGTACTATGTGTATCGAAAGACCCAACAGTAGAAGAATACAAAACCATCCTTATGTAAAACCCTATATTGGCCAAAGCCGACACCCTATTTGTATTCGCACGCAAAAATGACAAAGTAACAGTCAGAAAACGTGAAATGCACTCCCTTACATCGTGTAGATAAGTTCGGACACCAAATTAACTGGAAAAATGTAGAAATATCAAACAGAGGAAATACTAAGAATGCCAGAGAAGTCTTGAAAGCCTGAAACTCGCATCTAGCCGCACAATGTGATTGAACGCAAATTTGTCAATTAGTAAAAACAATCCTCTAGTAGAGTCAAATATGTTGTCAGAGAAAACACTAATACTGACAAAAAGGAACAAATCACTAAGTGAAGCTCCCGGCACAACTATTCATCCATGGATTTAGAAATTTCATTTCGTATTGAAGGTATCACTGAAGATGTCTATAGAGACACCAAAAACTTGACAGTCAAACCACCTAATTCAAAGAACAAAACGGCGCCAAAAGCAGTTGAAATCGCATCTATATTGTAATCACAAGTGCAGCTTTCATATAATCTAGTCAGAATCTAGAGACAGGTTTTTCTGTTTCAACAGTCTACTCGTTAAGGGCATACTTCTTGGTATAAATGGCAATGCAAGTCACTTGTCTACAGCTGAAAAGCAACTTTCAGATTAATAAAATTCGAAATAAACTGTTTATATTATAAAGTATCCGGTTTCTGTTGATATATAAATTCATTTATAAATTATGAACTGTTGATAAGCACAAATGAATTATATCAATAGACAAATCATAGCTGGTTATGTAACTTAAATTGGTATTATGCTATCCAGTTCATCAATGTCAACTTGTGAAATAAGACTAGCTAAAGTTGTGTTTAACATTTATCACCTCAGTCATAACAATGGTATATTTACATTTAGATATAAACAATCATATTAAACAATAAGATTGGATCATTCGTGTCTCTCAGTGAAAGTCAGAGTGAAGCTAAATTTGCTAGATATCGTATACATAACTTTTTCGATACATACCATCTTGAAGATCTTCGTGAATACTGAATGGTTTCAGAGTAGAGTTCGTTTGCTAGGAAAACACTGCAAGCCAGGAAGTGTTATGGGAGAATAATCATGATCACTCCCTTAAACAAGATATATAATTACAGATGTTTAAAGATGAAATAATAAAATAAATCCGTTGAAAGCTGTTTTAAAAGATCATTATATGAACCCAGTGTTATTTCTTCACTGTACGGTTTTATGCTCGTTTAAGGTGTGTAAAATATTCGGAGGCAGTTTCATAATCTCTCGTATTTATGGACAAAGTTTCTGTAAAAACCAAATAACTAAGTGAAACTTAGATTGCTATTATTTAGTATTTCGATAACCTAGAAGAATACAGACTACATTATTGATTGACCTTTATAAATAGAAGGTCAGTCTGAACAAAAAAATATTCTTTTCAATCAATTCTCTTCATGTTCTAACAGTTATCATTACATTTATTTATATTCAAGGATTATCTAGGGAAAGAATTCCAAGTCATCTGGGATATTTTAGGCGAATATGGATATCCAGAGAATTTCGTAAAATCTATCACAACATTTAACATTTATAAACATGAACCGGTGGTCGTGAAGAAAAACCCTCTGTTTTTTGTGTCTAAGGCTCAACGCGGATATTGTGATAAGGATGCTGTCCCAACATGAAATCAGGGTGATTAAGAGGATATTCTACTCTGGACATCTGTTCCAATGCTTCAGTAGATGTCCACTGTTCCCTACAAAACTAGGAGACACTTTTCTTAATCTTAGACCTTCCTTCTTCATACATTTACCATTTAAACTGTTCGTACGGATCAAGTTGTATAAAGTGTATAATAAGGCAGGTTAACCTAACCAGCTAGGCTCAGAAATGGTGAGATTAAATATTATGTGACACCTTTGTGTACACTCCGTATACGTCTTCTACATAACGCTGGAGTTGTAGCAGCAAGACAGACCAAGTCAGTGCTTAGTATTTAGACTGAACACAACCAGACGGCATTTCTTCAGTGAATATCTTTGAAGTGAATACTATTCTCTCTTCCTCTTAATCTTTCTTCCTTTCTTTTTCTTTTGTCCAAACTATTTTACTCATAATATTTTATAATTTATCAACCTCAATCCAGTAACTTTCAAATAATATATCGAATTCTGCATACATGTAGACACTGAAAAATTATTCTGATTTATTATCAATGCAATTATTCCCACTTAGAATGACTATAATTCATTCATTTCACATAATGATTATTTTATAATGAAGTATCCATTGTGGTCTTACTGTTTTTTCTGCTTAATGTACTACTACTACCTTTGAACTAACTCAATCACTCACTAGGAACATTCTACAAACTTGAAATAACTTATCGATTTTTACGAGCTGATCACGGACTGATATTAGGTAGAGAACCATTGAAAACCACGGAATACTGGATAGCTGCTGTTTCATCTTAGTTTGGGAATCATCGATAGTACGCACCCACTGCCAGGGTTCGAACCCAGGACCTTCCGGTTACCAGGCAAGCTCGTATACCATTCAGCCACTGGGACCCGTTTCAATGGCTCATGAATTCTAACTTCTACCAATTCGTGATTTAGCGCTACCCCAACTATTACCAATTTTCTTTCCTCTTATTTTATTCATCTGTTATGACTAATTATTATCGTCATCCATTTGACGCTATCCTCCGGCCATATTTAGCCCACCATATTTGTTGTAAAAATACTTCTTTCTTTTGCTGTTACTCTACACTTTGATACTTATTGAATTTTGTACCCATAACCGTGTTCTACGTTAAAATCTATCTGCTGTATATCATTATGTGAAGAATGTAAACAAAATTTATTGAAATGATTATTTTTATTCAGAACAGTAAACAATTGTCTTTAAAATAGCATTGGGAAGTTCTAGAAAAACATTTATTTTCTTCTTTCATAGGAAGAAGTCGTCAGCGTTGTGCATATTTTGTTTAAGACAGTAATACCTTTAAAACAATACTATTCTAGGGGGATAGGATGACTATTTTGGCATAGTTAAAACTTTTTAATTTGAAAACATTGTACTAGTGAGGCAGTAGAAAATTACGCCCAAAAATATTTTGTTAAAAGTTGGACAGTGATCACATTCCAAGGAAAACTAGTACCAAAATTCCTTTAATTTTAAGAGTTTATCACATTTGGTTATATCGAGCAACATCTTCGACTTGATTTAGATGAAAGACCAAAGGAATGATTCCCAACTGTCCAGTCATGAATTCAGAAATTCAAAGATAATTTGCAGGAAAATGAAAAAAGATTTAAAAAAAAAAACTGGAGCTTGCCTGATAGTCATTTGGAATACAAGTTCTGAAGAGCCTTTACATTATTTTTAAGCTCATTATCAGTTCGCATTAGTGCAACTGTGTTAAATTCAAGTTAGACACTCTTGTTCTTATGTCAGCAGTGTCTTTAGTATCAAGAAACTAAGTTAGATGATTTCAGTGAAAAATGCAACGTAGGTTTTCACGCTAATGAAGAGGCTTTCAAGGAAGAAATTGAAACTGCTCAAAATATGTTATCATGGGCTTAGTAGTAACATTTAAACAACACATTTAAATGATGTATTCATTTGTAAATCTCACTACACCAATTTGGTTTGAGCTGTCTTTCTTATTTCTCAGGTGTACCTGAGTGCAGAAGTATATTGTGAATGAAATTAACGACACTATCCATAAATACATGCACCATTACCATAAAGTCTGTGATATTTTACGGTTGCTTCAATATTTTCCTTATTCCATACTTTATTAACCCTCAAAAGAATGCTTACAATAAGGTTACGTCTTATTTCATGGAATTCTTTCCAGCGAATCATTGTGTTTTCAAATGGAATCAAAACATTGTAATCTGTTTCCAGTTTCATCTCTATAGTAATGACTGTGATCGTAAATCTTGAGTTTTATGACTATTTGCTACTTTGAATATTTTTATCAGGATATATTAGTGTTGAGGGTGACAGCTTTCACATACATTTTCCTCAGAAAGACGAAGTTACAGTAAAAATCACATCTCACATGGTAAACTGATTTGTTCTGTCAAGATATTGGTAGGATATCATTGAGTATTTAGACTGGGGTTTGGTGATATCTAACATTTCTTTCGTGATAACAGATGACTAACTGCACATACAGGTTGAATGTCTGAGTTAAAAGTAATGAGTTCAATTCAAAGCTAGACAGATTCCTTTTCAGTGTAGATTTCATCACCAACCGACATCGTTTGGGGAATTAGAGAAAATCAGGGAGCACTGGAGAACTGTATCATCCTACTTTGAGACCGTTCAACAGTGTCTCCCCAAGACCTTATTAAGGATCTGACTTTCAGACTACAAGGTCAAGCTCGATTAACATTCAACCATTTGAGTGGGAATTCAATAACACATGAATCCTAACGCCATAATTTCGTGATCTAATGCTACAGTGCTCCCTACTTTATATTGATCCCCTTACTCAAATTAATCCAAATCCATACAAAAGTTTTAATCTAAAGATAAATTTAGGTTATAGTTTCAAGGGTTAATTGACAAAATACTCCATAGATATAGGGAGTAAGCAAAGAAAGATGGATCACGCGAATGTAAACTCCGACAAAGATGGAAAATGTTTCAACAGAAATAATAGAGAAGTGGTAGGAATCAAAGCATGAACGAGATTAATTGTCACCATTTGATAAAAACACTAGCCAGTCTAGACATAGTTCAATTCAATTTAGACTTTTCCGTCGAATGATAGGACCGAAGTGCTCAGTTTCAGGTTGAAATGTAGTGAAGATGCTGTGAAGATTCTTCGATGATGTGTGGTCATGTAATTTGAAGTCAACTGGTTGATGGTGACTAGCAGTGGAATGCAGGATGCGCATTTCGTCCCATTTTGGACTCTTCAGTTGGATGTAGCTGCATTCTCGTTGCACAAGAAGTGGCTCTCGTGGCTCAAGTGGTCTAGGAGACAATGCTTCGACATTTGAGACTGTGGGTCCTGGATTCGAGCCTCAGTGGGGGCTCCATCACTTACTAGGGAATGCAGGTACATCCATCTGATGAATCCCAAATAGGACGAAATGCGCACCTTGGATCCCACTGCTAGTCACCATCAACCAACTGACTTCAAGTCTAGACATAGTCTTCAAAATACTTATATGATATTCACAAACTTTCCTCATTTGTTAGGCTACCATGATGACGATGTCTAGACTAGTGTTAAAAACCATGTACACAAAAACTACGCACCTGTTTTTAAGATCAATTGTCTGTTAGGTGTTACATACAAAATTTCTTGTGTTTAGAGATGAATATTTCCTGTCTAGAAACAAAAATGTTATTTTCATTTTTATTTTTAATGAACAAACGAGAAATAAAACATAGGGGCGAAATAAGAGAATAACTACATAGATCACGAGAAAATAAATGGATAAAATGCTTTATTTTAAAAAGTCCAGAAAATTCGATATAATTACATAACTAAGATAGTTTAGACTATCACAAAATGTAACTAATTCCTACCTTCGTAAAATTCGGTCATACTGATCTCCCTGGTTTGGTCAGTGAATGGTAGTGCTTAAAAATTCACCAATTCTCTAGTTGAATAATCCACTTTTGACAAAGGGTAAAAGATCTTTCCTTCTATTTCAGTGTGAATTTTCCCGTCTGAGTTTCATATGATGATGACAAAATCACACTTCTTTTTACAGTCTACATGCATTTCGATTCCAATCAAAAATTTATGCATATTGTCCAATCACAATGAAGGCCTATTGGCTAGTATGAGCAGCGTTTGCGTTATGCATTCATGGTTTGTAATTCATTCTGCATCATCTGACATTTCGACTATGAATTTGGATGGACAATATTGAACAGATTAGTGTGACAGACATACCTATGAAGATTCAAACAAAGGGGAATGTGTGAGTGGAGCAAGGAAATTTTTATTATTAGACAATCGATCAAGTCTCGACACTGCCTGACCGAATTTTTCACAGACTAACCCTAACTAACTAAAAAAGCGAAAAAATTAGCATTTCCATTTTTCACTGTATAGTGACAAACAAAGCGATTCTATAAAATATTCTTTATTGGTTAAAAACATATGCTGAAAAGAAAGATATATGATTTTCCACAATTCCACTCCATTTATTTATCAAAGAAGATAAATGTGTTTACTTTAAGGAACTGAAAAAAAGCTTATTCGAATGATTTCGATAAAGTGTTGTGATGTGATAAGGTCTTGTGGAATATTGTTACGTCATTCCCATTCACTGAAGATATACAATATGTGTCTGCATAATCTGATAATAAATGTCCAAAATAAAATATGTTTTCATTTATTGTAAATTAGATTTTGACAGTTCCTATTACATTTAATTCGGAATGGACGAAATAGCCTCGATTTCATATAAACTATTACGTAACAGAGAAGGGACAAATTTTGTTAAAGGCCTTTTTACATCTTTTGGATGTTAGGTAGCATTACTGCTGCAAATATAGCAGTTCAGAAACAAGGTAAAATATATAGGCATCATGAAGGACCAGTTCTCCACGCACATTATCTGGAGGCGTAGTTATTCGTTAAGAGCATTAAGGTCTGGCAATTAAAAAGCAAAATGGAAAGCATTGAAGAAGGGATTTACAATGTGCACTAGAACATGAACCATCATGCAGTCAATTCCTAAAGTTAGACACTACTTCACGGGCTGTTAACTGTAAGGCGTTAAAATTTGTCACATTCATGAAGTTTCCAGCAGTGTAACAGTGTGGTGGTAGAAGACAAGAGACTTGGCACCGGAATATTTGTTTAGAATTCGGTATCTCTATATAGCAAAATCTTCATTTGCAGAGATCTTACGTGTTGTGCTACTTCTGCCCTTCGTATTCTCTTTCTTTTTCTTCTTTTCGTATCTCCCATGTTTCGCTGATACGCTTGTTCATTTGTTCTCTTTGACATCGAATCTATTTCTTCACTACTCGACAATTTCAGGCTGATGAGCGTCTCTTTGTATACCACAGATAAACTTTACCAGGAGAACATGCCAAAACAGTACAGGAGAATGAGTGTATTTCAGCGAGAAGATTTATAGATTTTTTGACTTAATAGAGATGAAAAAACTATTCTTATGACATTTAATGTTAGTTAACTTTCTGTTCATCATAACCACAAAAAACTTGCAGATTTCAAGAAGCTAACTGAGAGTAATTAACAGTTTATTTATGGTGGGAACATTGAAAAATCATTACATATGTTACGCTAGCTGTATTCTGGACTCCATAACAGTATTAAAATCAAATCTTTACAGTCTTACCAGAATGGACAACGAATTAATATGAACGATCATGGGTGTTTGATTATATGTGATAATCATACCTCCACTTTTTGTTAGTAGGGGTTCGACGAATTTTAAGTTGGATCACCAACTAACGTAAGGTAAGAAAGCATTAAAACCCAAGGGGTGCATCCCAGTGAATGAATGATCAACAGATGCGTCTCAATCTGAAGACCCTGAGTTTTATCTTTAGTCGGGCCGTAGGTGCTTACTTCTGAAGTGTCCCAAGAGGAATTGTTACCGATGACACTGATGTTTTTTAAACAATATCGAATTGTTAATATCAACAGATTACAGTTCAAATGAATGTGCATGTAATAATATGAATAAAAATGTAATAGTGAATTGAATATAAGATAAAATTAAAAAGAAAATTTATGCAACAATTAGAGTTATTCAAGCTAATAATAGACTGTGAAAGGTTTCAAAAGAAGAGAAAATTCTCAGATTTGTACAACCAAGTAATGATGGACAAGGCAAAAGAAGCTCCTGTATGAACTTCTTCTAGACACAAAAGTTTGGCTTCTTAGTGTGGATTCCGAAGTCTTCAGATATATTTAGGAGACGGACTTTCATGACAAAATTAAAGTTAATCGAAACATGGTGGATAACTTAAAATGCTTTTTAACGCAAACTTTATGTTGAGTATCTACAAGATGAGGTGAAATAGAGCTACAAACAGACCTTGTTTGTCAAGTGATGAACTATGCAGAATGATTTTTCATGATAAACATGCCTAATTGTGTGCCCAGTGTACCTATCTCCATAGGAGCAGTCAGATGGGTAAACACATGTAGTGCGGGCAAAATTAGGTAGTTTATCCTCATTTCCCAGGTGTAAAAGTGGAGTGGTTGTCAACAGACATTGCACTTCTGCTGCAGTGAATGCTCTTTTTAGTGCATTCTTTAGGCGTTCTGTCAATACTTCACCAATGTAATTGAAAGATAATGTAGATTTAAGAACAATGGCTTCTTTAGAACTCCCCTGCCTTGGAGTTAAATTCATAATTTTACCAGTAAACTTTTGTAGATATTCATCTTTACTAATAAGATTGAATTCCTCACTAGAACGGATTACTCTAGCCATGTCATTCAAACACTACTAAATTGCGTTTAAATTTATAAGATGCAATAATAAAAAAATTAGTATGCTGACCAGCCGATGAAGGCTCTCTATCTTTTATTGTTCCATCCTATTTCCTAATCATAAGGACGTCTAGGAATGAAGTACCACCAATTTCCTCTTTCTCAGTGGTAAAATTCGTCAAGGACGTTATTTGCTTGAATCTCCACTTTTTAGTCAAAAAATTGTCATACATATGATGATGATAGAGTTTCAGTTCATCAGGTACACCCTTCAAATATCACTTCTCTAGTTTGGAGAGGAAACTGTTAGCTAGAATTGGTCCTAATGCTGACCCAATAACTTCACTATCAAGTTGTTTGTAGAATTCTTTATTGATACAAAATGGACATTCATCATGCGTCTTAACCATATTTAATTCATAGAGGACACATGAATGGCAAAGTCGATGTTAGGTCGTAATCTAACTCCAAATCATGTTTCAAATTGTTATCCAAAAATATCATCTAATGGGGAATTAAAGTGATCTGCTCTTTATCAGGTTCTCGTTTGAAAATGTTTGAATGCCTAATTCTTTTCACTTTTTCGTTGGAGGCTTTTTTATTCCTTTACGTTCCCAGTGAAACATAGAGTTTCAAGCCAGAGCTTTTGAAGTTTCGATAGCAGTTGTATTTATTTTTATGGGATGGAGCGTTGGAGCCTTAAGTACCCAAAAAGCATTTATAATTCACTAGAAGTTAACTGTGTTTTGCGATTACATGATAGTCCCGCTTCCTGATGGTAAGGAAAACGTTTTAATAGTCATTAAAATGTCTGGTAAAATGGATTTGAAGTGAAATTTATGCTGCTATTATTACACACATGTCAGCGTACGTATTTCGTCTCCTATAAGTTGAAGGACTGGGTATTTTATTGGATATTTTGGTAATAAGGAAAGTAGAACCATCAGGCAGTCTGATAATACATCTTCAAAACGAACTTTTAAACTGATTTAATATTTGCACATATACTCTCCTTACGTCGTTATTTCTTGAAATAATGACTATTTAGAATTCATCATCTGAATGTACCTGCATTTCCAGTGAGTACTGGTGTCCCTACCATGAGTCGGACCCGGCATTCATTGTTTTAAACGCCATTGTCTTCCACTAGATCACTCGGCACGCGAAACCCACCTATTGTGTAAAGGGTATCAGTTACTATTTTTCTAAGTCACGATTGTTTTTCCCGTTGACTGATTACACCGAAATGTTTGTTCTCTGTTGAAATGTCGGCTCAACTGCTAGTTAGCATCTACCGAATAAGGACACGTTAATCCTCAGACACCGTCACAGTGTCCGTACTAGGAACTGAAATATAAGCAGGGACTGAAAATTCCTGTCCATTATAATCAGTCAACGGTAAAAAAGGAAACACTTATAAGCCCAGTCAAAACCCCATGATCATTTTGTTACTGTCTGAGCCGTAATTTACAGCAAGATTTGACGAAGAGATGAATTCTGTACATCTTTTATTCGTACTTCTTACAAACCGATTGTCATATTTGTGCTGACTGCGTATTTATCTCATTTGACTGGTCTGTTACTGAAGTTCTTTTTTTGATCCATTAGGCATCACTGTGTGTAGAAATTTACATGAAGTGATATATATTTTCCCATGAAACTTGTAGTGTGTCATCCTACCGAGTTTGAAGTGGATTGACTGGAAAATTTCTCATTCTTCTTCGTCATCTGTCTCGTTCTTGTACAATGAGTTGTACTGCGATAACCACTATAAAGTTTTTTAAGGACTACTGTTTGAGTTTGATACTGTATTTCGCCTCATAATCATCATCGATGCTTATTTGTCTATCTATTTTGAAATGAAAAATTTCATTCAACTAAGCAAATGTCTTGCTGGTATTAGATGGTTGGAAGCGATGCGCAGGAAGCCTTGGAACTAGGTTTCGCGCTAGTCGGCACTCATCAGCAAGGTGTAGCTGCAACCTTGAAGGAACTCATGTCCCTTCTGAGATTCGAACCAGCGCCACCCAATGCTGCAGTCAGAGACGTTACCACTGATCTATCCAGGCTCGCGGTTGACCTCCTGTAGGACTGTATTGGATATTTTTGACTGGACACTAGTCAGTAACTAGTGTAATGTGTCTAGTCCTATCTTTGGTGCAGACTGAATTCTATCAGTCAAGCTTGCAATGTGCAATGTCTAATCATTGCCTGAGTAATAGAACAAAGGGATCAGCTGTTTCTGGATGTATCTAAAGACTTGCTTATTTGTGAATAACTTATAACACTGTTAGTATTATGAGTTGGAAGACTAAGTCTTTCTATGATTTTCTGAACAAGCTGGATATCACATTTGTTAAAAGCAATCATCTCTTCCTAGCAATTCCTTTGAAATACTCTACATAGATGAATAAATCTGTGTGGATAATGTGTGGACTTGAGAAGTATGCCTAAAAAAGCATATTTTGTTAAATCAAATTAGTACCGTTGAAAGTACTTCATTTTAGAACTACAGTCATTATTTTGAAAAAATACTAGCTGTCTATATGCGAAAAGTCCTAAACCAACGTTTTATGTTTATCAGGGTCTAGTATCATTGCTTTCTGCTATATTGACTGTCCATCATAGTTGCGAGACATTTTAGCTCGAGGGCACTGTTCCTGAATGTGGCAGTAGGTCACGTGGGGTAAGGTTGCAGACGGGGCAACGAGTTCTTTCGAGGCTGCAGGTGAGCCTTGCTAACAAGTACTAGTAAGGACTAACCTAGGGTTTCCTTTCGACTGTCTCCAACTATCTAATATCTGTTCAAAGCAACTAGCTTGGTTACCACAATGCGAAACTGATAAAGAGAATTCGGTTGGCGCTAACTCTAAGAGTCGGTCAAGTGACACTGACTACTCTGCGGGGAGTAATCAGTGTGAATAAATTGTCCAATTTTGAACTCAGGTAACTACTAAATCAATGTCTACTTCAGAAAATTTTCGAATTCTGATACACTAGTTCATTAAAGGTGTATTCCTGGATACTGCATGCGTCTTGACAAACTTGAGGTTCAGGAAACCTTTTTCTGTGTTTCTCCAATACCTCACATAATTTCTTAGGCTCTAGGTTCTAGGTGCCGAGTAATTTAATTATTCTGTACTTCGATAAACGAAATAATGTAAACTGTGCTCCAAACTGTATATTTATGATATCATATATTTGATTCATTTAAACAGTTTAAACAAAAAATGGAGAAATGGTTTTACAGAACACAATGAATATCTTATATCTAGTTTCAGCTTATCCAACTGTATATGAAGTATTTTCTTTTTATTCCTCCACTTTCCCTATGGAACATAGGGCTTCAAGCTAGAGGCTTGAAGTTTCAGTAGCAGTGTTCATTTTTACAGGATGGGGTTGCTAGCCTCACGCCCAACCTTTCCTCTTTGCCAACTTTATTTCTGGCTTAGAGAGTTAAAGGAGTGCATCTGCTGGGGATCGAACCTCAGACTATGTGAATGGTGGGCGAGCGTCCTAATCTCTGTGCCACCGACGCACGTATATAAAGTATGGTGGTCAGAAATACAAATTTAGGGTGTTCCCATATATACTTGAAATGAACACAAAAGAATAAAATTGTAGTGGAAAATTACGCTTTCAAGCATGTTTACTTCTGGCAACAAATTAAATATAGTGGCTAGCATCTAACATAACTAATATTGGACCATAAATACCCAAACAGTTTTACAATCTATCAAATATAAAGCAGAATCTGCTTTTCTGCATAAATGACAAGAATCCATTGTCTGGCTGTGTAATTCATGTTGTCACTGTTGCTGTTGTTATCAATAATGATTAGGAAGCAATTCACTACATTTCAAAGATATCATTGATGGTCGGTAAAAATTGCTCTAATTCCTTTGTATTTGGTATGTGCGTGTATAAGAGGGGGTTTCCTCAAATAACCCACTATGCTTTGGGCAACATTTTATTCAATAATGCAAAATAGATTAATTAGAATTAGGGGAAAATAATACAAGGAAGAAAATGTTATTCATCTGATTAGTATGCCCTGTAGTAAATAGAATTTATTTCTTTTCCAAAAGCTACGGGAAATATACGACGACATGAAAAATGTTACTAGTCAGATGCATGCAAACAGGGAGACAAGGAAATAATACATCTAAGGAGAAAATTTATTCCCATGTACATATTTCTTATTTCAAATATGGGGCAAAATAAAACTAGTATGATACTTTTAACCAATGAATAAAAAATTAACATTCTAGGAGAATATGAAAGAAAAATCACTCAAGTAGAAAAGTAACCGTTGCGTAATAAAACATGCTCTGTAATGAAGATGAAGCAAAAACGTGCACGCATCTATGCAAGACACGTTATTTAAGTGTTTACTTCCTTATCAGATTATTTTTCTTTACTTCGTGCAGCAACATTTAAAAATGAGAAGGATCATTCAGGAGAACAGGAATAATTGATGTTTACATTAGAAGTTCAGTCTTTTATTTACATAAATTTCTCGTGTTCTACAACTTCTTGAAATTTCGTTCGATGTCTTCCCTTCAGTGTTTTTGCTTTTCATATTGCTAAACAACCTTGGCTTTGTTACCCTTATACGAGTTGCTAGTTTATTCATGTGAACTCACCAACGACTTTACACTGTATACTACTTACAAATTATTGTCACCAGCATCTATCACACCGATAACAGGGAAAAAACAATCTGTTAGCTGAAGTCTATGTTACTTTTCATATCTGCATAGCTAGATGACTAGTGCTGCGATACAGGTGATGCAACTTCGAGAGATCGTAGAAAAATGGGTTTCGCTGATATTTATCAGTAGTGAGTTGTCGTCCAGCACCTTTTGATTGTCTCCAGAATCAATACATCACTAGGATAAATATAAATGAGTTGTAACATTTTGAATTTCGGTAAAGTGAAAACTGCAGCTGACTTTGGATGGAAACAGAGGAATTTTAGGCTATATTTGGTTCGTGAAGACCCATAGAAAATCAAACATTAACCAGTGAATACTTTGTTCCGGTTTAAGATTCTTCCAAAATACACAGTAGCGATATGGAGTTCATCTTTAGGCCTCTAGTTAAAAATGCAACTTCATTTCAATGGTACCCAGTTATTTCTTATTCCCAACTGACAAATTTTTGATGAATTAGCGTTATTAACAGCATTAATGTTTAAATAGTATCAAATCAATAATATCAATAGATTACAATACAATTTCATGAACTTGCAGTCTCCGCAGAAGGCCTGCTAGGGTAATAGTAGTGGCTGGACTTGCTTTTTTGGGACGCAAAGCACTGGTTGCTTCACGCGAATTGCAATAGCCTCTGCTGTTTGGAGTATGAGGTTATCTGGATGTTTTTGGCAATTTATTTGGTATCCGGTAGATGATAGAGAAGGATTCTTCAATGTTGGCTTTGCGGCCGGTTCGAACAGGTGGTCTTGAAACTAACTGTTAATGGTTTTTACTACAACTTTACTTAGCCACACTGGTAGATGTTCCCGAGCGAGCACGAAAAATCAAGTTTCTAGAGCGGTGGTCAATATAACTCGCTCCACAAGCGCAGTTGAATTGGTAGATAAAATTAGAAGAGGCTGGTCTAGGTACTTCATCTTCCAATCGAGGAATCCCCATCGGTCTTGAAGAAAAAATGATACTTAGTTTACCAGCATTAAAAGTTCTTTACACAAATCTTCTTAACTAGTTAGTAATTATTTCACTAGATACGTCACCCTGGAATTGCAGTCGTATGTATAAAATCTTCTTATTTACGGATGGAAAACAGTTCTTTTCTGCTTCCTTGGTGATGTGTTTCTTGATGAGCTTTCTGGATAACTGATTTTAACTAAGGTGTCGTATGCAATCCTTAGTTCATTTTCAGTTACCTCTTCTAAGCATAAAGCTCTAACCCTGTGGCTGAGGGCCCTAACTAAATTTCTTTTGTACTGCAGAGGAACAAAGTTATAAAAGTGTGTATATTTTCCTGTCCATGTGCTTTTCCTATGCAAATTTCCCTGGATATCAGCATCCGATTTCCTTGTAAGGAGGATATCTATGAAGACAATTCTATTTGGTGATTTCTCTTTGCACGTGAATTTCACAGCAGGGTGTACTTCATTGAATTGAGACATCATTTTGTTCCTATCCGAATCGTTATCACAAAGAATAAAGGTGTCATCCATACTCTGTCAATGAAATGAGAATTTTCTGATAAGGTCGTTCAGTAGTCCATCTTCTAGATTACTTAGAAAGAAATCTGCCAATATGGGACCCATCACCATCCCTTCCACTTGTCTGTGAAGTATGCCATCAAATTTGAAATTTACATTCATGGTAACCTTATTAACAATTCTTTTAGGATTTCCGTAGGAATGCCAATATTTATCGACTGATTACCCACTTGTTCACGTGTGTAGTTAACCGTTTCTACTAGGGGTACATTTGTGAATAAAGATGTTATGTCGAGAGATATCATGGTTTTGTCCTTGATATTAATAACTTTGATTTTGTCTACTAATTCAAATACGCCTTTGACGCTATGTTTCACTATCTGCTCATGCAAAGGTTCGAGCACATTTACTAACAATCTAGCTAGAGCATGGTAGGCCGTGCCCCCCGGTTTATGTACTTTAGATAGGCTGTCCGCAAGAAAATCCATCATAGTATGCAAAATGAGAAGCTCAACATAGTATTGTTAACCTATTTGTCGCTAGTGGGTGGTTCTAAGATGAATTTCCTAAAGTTGTAACAAGACATCAGAGACTCCATATACTGCTGACTGTTTGAGATGTGTACCTGTATACCATTCCCATCACTCAGTAGTGTTTGTCAGCCAGATCATTAATAACTTCAGACTGTAGTACTACTGCCCAAGTGCTAAATAGGACTGTGTTCATTACATAATACATAAACCCTAAAGTCGCTTCACTGAAGGGCCATAAGTGTCCACTATTGGTAAATGTCAAACTACTATGATAACTGAAAAAATCAATATGATCCTATTTCAAGTCAGTAATGACTAACAGTTTTATAATAAATCTATTTTCCTATAAAAAGAAGTCAAACATTTTGAATACTAAAGTGGAATGTTTTACGCCTCCTATATTCCAGTGTCTTTGACATACAAGTATATTCATGGTTCACAGAAGTATGACTGTCAGGTTTACCTCAGAAAACTGGAATAATCAACACACATGAATACAGTCCTAGAAGTGAACATTTTAAATGGAATTCATTTCTTAATGACTTTTTTCCTCTTAATTAAAACAGATTGAGGCGCGTTTCCACGGAAACTTCTGAAAATATCCAGTATACAATGTGTCCAACAGTAAACAATAAATGTTTTCACTTAGATGCTGGATTCTCATAAACAATACACGCTTTCCTCTCATGTATTCAGGAATATCCACTAGATTTGACACTAGTAACTAGTGTGATGCGTCTAGTCCTCTCTTTGGTGCAGACTGAATTCTATCAGTCAGGTTGTAATGTGGCCACCATTCTAGGTAGCTCGCCATCACGGTGTACATAGTTTGTGATGATATTAGGTGGTTGGAGGCAATCGGCAGGAAGCCTTGGACGTAGGTTTCTTGCTAGTTGGCACTCACCAGTCAGCAAGGCGTATCTGCAACCTTGAAGGAACTGATGTCCCTTCTGAGATTCGAACCCGCGTCACCCAGTGCTGCAGTCAGAGACGTTACCACTGAGCTATTCGGGCTCGCGATTGACCTTCAGTCCTACAGGAGGTCAGTCGCGAGCCTGAATAGCTCAGTGGTAACGTCTCTGACTGCAGCACTGGGTGACGCGGGTTCGAATCTCAGAAGGGACATCAGTTCCTTCAAGGTTGCAGATACGCCTTGCTGACTGGTGAGTGCCAACTAGCACGAAACCTAGGTCCAAGGCTTCCTGTGGCCGATTGCCTCCAACCATCTTATAATATCCACTAGAATAACATAATTCATCATATAAAATTCGTCTTAATAGTAATGGTTTTCATCTTCCGTATGATAAATTAGGAGAGGAAAATAAAATAATGACTATACTCTGAACAATAACTTTCAAACCAAATAGAATTTTCAGTATTGTACATATTGCAACAGTTTATCTCCTTTTACAATATTAGTAAAAATAATAAAACTGTAAAAACAGAAGTTATTTGAAGAACAGTATTTGTAACAATAATGTTGGTAATGCTTCTGTTTCTTTTTACAGATGATAAATTAGATTCATAAACTCTTTTCTAGCATTTGTCTTTTGACTGAATTTTTATATTTGGCTTTAGGAACATAAATCCTTATGAAATTTCTGATGGTTTTTATACACGAAGAGATACAAGGATATTGTTGAGAACAAAGAGAATTTTCAGTATATACGAGATAACTTTAGCCAGTTGCTTACAAGAACTAAAATACCTTTTGACGACAACAACATCAGTTTGTTGGGTCAAAGGTACACAGCTATACCTGTCTACTGCCTTCAAAGTCCTACAATGTATAACATGGTCCTTTAGAAGACAAGATTAAGGGTGGGGACAACAAGGACGATGAGTAGAATGAATGAATCAATAAACTGTAAGAGGAGAGATTCAGTTATACCAAAAAGTCTCAACTTCCATAAGTAATAAATTGGACAAAAGATTTTCTTGGGAATCAACAAGATATGAGACGGCCAATAGACATTTGAAGAGCAACAGATACCAAGATAGGTAACATTCGATTTATTTCCTATCAAAATGCCATCGATATTACAAGAATCATGGAATAGAATCAGTCAACCCAAGTTTTGCTCACGCATAAAACTGAAATTAACAGTCTGACATTTGAGGGGGTTCAGTTTAAGTTCATCTGAATAAAATCAGTAGTCCCCCTCAGATAGTAAAGTATTCGTATCAGAACAGTCGAATAAAGAAACAATCGGGAGAGAAATTCTCAGATCACTAGCATGTTTAAAGAATACGGCAGGTCTTGTAAAGAGAAAGAAAGAAAGAAATGGAGAAAGCACAGCACCTTGAGGCACAACAGCTTCAATAAACAAACAAATGGAGAATTCCCCGTTCAAAGCACTATGTTGTTACCTAACTGAAAAACAGGAAGACAAACACCTTGTGACAAAGGATTCACTGCCCGTTGAAATCAGTCTACCTGCTGAAAAGGCACCAGGAATAGCATCGAAACCTGCAGTGTAGTCAAAAATAAGGGATCAAACAAACTTTGCGCCTTTATATAGACTTGAAGCAATATCATGGTGTAGTAGAGTTACAGCATTTAAAGTCTGTCTATAGGAAAGCCGCTTTAAGTCATTGAAAGACTTTAAACAGAGTTTAAGAACAAGCAGGTGAGGCCTTTCCATAGATTTGAAAAGTGGAAACGTGAAAACCGATAAACGAAATTCTAAAGACGATCCATCAGACGGTGATTCCTATACATGTACAATCATTATTAGATTTCAAGCAACAGATAGTATATCCATGTGGAATGATGCACCACAGGTTAACTTAAGAGGACAACATAAAATAACCATACAGCTTCGGAGTAAAAGGCTTGGTACACCATCATGACACAGGCTTTATGTTGGATTTTAGGATACAAGACAATTTATAATACCCTAGTCATCAAAACAAGAAAACAAATCATTTTTGTGACTAAAGGCATAAGTACGGCCATGCAAGCAGGTCCCCTTAAAACTACCGATTTATAGAATGTGCATCAAAAAATATAATTAGAAATTTGGTTTTCGCATGTAAGTCGATTAAACAGTTTCCACATGTTAAAGGCAATTTCACATAATTACAGGTTTTCATATATGTGTAACAGTTTTTCATCATATATTGCATCTAGCACTATATCTCAGACATCATTAAGGAATTCATTCTTATAACACCAACGACATCGTAAGATTTATACAAATCGACAATCTCCTTTCGAAGCGTTTTCAGTTGCACAGAGGAGGTCCTGTCAAATATTGTATGTGGTGTTTCAGCAGGATAACAAACGTTCAAGCAGAACTTCAGAGAGCAGGTGATATTGGAGGCAGCGATATGCGAAATTCCATCGACGAATATGTCCTAGTCAACACTATGCAACATGCAACCTGTAAATGAATACTGTCATGTGAATAAAACCGTAATTCAACTCAATATGTCAGATGAACGAAAGCCATTTTTGCAATTCACCATAAAATTTCAGTAACACACGAATCGGGCAATGGTCAGAAATTAGCAAGTTTCATATTTATCAAGATCACTCATGAAAACCAAGTGTAGGATGTTGTCTAGACCAGCAGTAAATTTGACAAGATTATGATATCCAAGTGCCATAAGGAAGCTGTGGTCACGATGATCAAACTGCCACAGACAATGGACAAAGAATCTGCAAGAATAGGAACACCTCACACAGTAAATTCATCTGTAGCAATGGATACGTCTGAGAAATTTTACTCTGGTGTTATGTAGATACTTGCTTGTATGCATGAGCTTATTCACTCAAATCAATTGAAGGACGCTTGACTGTGACATAATCTGCATGGTGATTGAACAAAATAAAATATACCTATTCAGATGTGCAACACTTGATATTAATGAAAACGGATATCCTTTCCTCAAATGTTTTCACATTCTACGTTTATCTTATTCAAATACACTTCAAACCGTTTGATGGAATGAAATTATCGTCATAATAACCATGCAACAAACTCTCTTCTGTTGTCAAAATATCAACATTTCAATGAGCACTAGAGACTAGAGATAGTCCACTTCATTGAGTAGAGATTCTCAGATGGTGATTACTCAATTTGGGAGAGTCGTTTGATGAATTTGTGTACGACTTAATGACAACTGCCAACCACAGTGAAGTTGTTTCTCCAATTCTTGACGACAACTCAGTGCTGTAGGTTGCAAAGATTCTAGAAAGGTGTGATTGTAAAGAACACGTTGAGGAGATATTACTGATTGACAAATAAAAAAAAATAGCAGGAGTGATTCGGAGAAATATATGACATTTCATGGAAGTTGATATTTTCATAGCACAAAGTTCAGCCACACTGACGTATGGTTTTATGGATAGTCATAATTTCTACTGCCACTTCGCATCACAATTCAATATGTGCATCGAAAACATATCAACTGTCAGTTCAGCGGGAAGACTCACCACTCATCTTCATCTCTTTGTTATTATCATCCAAACAAACAAGCAAATCATCCATCTCTCTCAGCCAATTACAAGTGACATGTGAAATATTTCTAAATTCTCATTGGTTCATAAATCTATGCTGAATTCACATATCAAGCATTGAAATTAAAAAATGTATATAAGAAGACAATTTTCGACCTTATGCATTAAACCAAGTTCTCCTGAATTCGATAGATCATGCCGAGTGAGTTGTTCGATTTCCTTCTTTCTTTAAAAGTTAATTCTCTTACACCATTATTCATGAATATAAAACAACTTTTCCATGAACTATATGTACTTCACAACTGCTTTTCATTTTAGGCTGTGGTGGTTCAGACTGTAAATGCTGTGATGGCTGCAAATCAGGGAGCGGTTGTAATTGTCCAGTTGGCTCTTGTAAGTGTTCTGGCTGCACTTGTGGATGTTCATGTTGCAGTTGCAAATGAATGAAGACAAGCTGATTTCAAGATAAATTTTCATCTCATTTTATGTATTATACTGATCATTTTCAATAAAATTCATTTCAATCATACACTGGTGTTCTGATTTTCTGAATTGTATCGATGATGCAGAAGCTGACAGATAAGAGATTACTGATGAGAGGTTACTGTGTTATTCACTGAGTCGATATGTAGTGCGCTTCTCATCTAACTTCTCCTCCTTAGAACAACCCTTTCAATAATCTACGCACAATTTAGTCTTAAATAATATTTCGTCACACTGATAACGGTTTTTGACGCATCTTGAATCATTCGGTAATTTGTGTGACACTAAGATTTCATTATCAGGAAAAATAGATACAGTAAATTGATTTTGATGTTTCACATGCGAATTGCTGCGTATCAGAATAGGATGGAGGAGATGTGGTTAAATGTGCGAGCATGTAGGATCATTTCCCTTCGAATTTCAAAAGTGCTGAAACGATAATGAGCTTCCTTTTAGTGACATCCAAAAACAAAATGAACACGTTCACTCACAATACAATAAAAAGTATTCGATTAAGGAATTACGGCTTACAATAGTTCGCGATTGTCTTTCTCATAAGAGCATTTGATGTTCATATGTTGAGGAAAATAAGTAAATGAAGTGCAATAGATCTACTTTCTTCACATTAGATAAAATGGCAGTAACACTGTTGTTATGAATCCTACAGATTATTAAAGAGAGAGGCTGTGGAACAGCTTAACACTCGACCTTATGAGAAAGTCAGCATGACAGAGTCTTCAGCTACTTCAAGTGAACTGAAGTATGAAACAAGCAGAATGTTATACTGAATATAAGAGAGACTCAGAATATCACTTCCGTTTTCATTTGAACCAAAAAGTTGTTGTCTGCGTGGACTTTATGGATCACAGAAAACTCATAAACTGGATGTCTTATTGTGTCCACTAGTGAGTTTTACTGATTCCTCAGCCTGCAAACATTTCCCAATATATTCCACGAATACTGGAAAGGAAAAAAAAGGAAACTGGAATAGAGAGAGACGAATTCGCATAAAATTCCGAATGGAATAAATTCAAGCTATATTAAAGGATGTGTATTATCGAGTTTCGACGTTTCCACAATAATCCTGAATTATCCTTCTAAACATTCTTCAAGTATAATTTGTTTCTCACCACGTTCAGACAACGAACTAATTTTCCCATGCACTCTGAGTCTGCCTAAAATTATTAAGTCACAGGGAATGTGAATACATTCAAATTTACTTATGTGGAGAAGGGATCTATCCAGTCTGAGCAAAATTATTGATGTGGGATCACCAGTATCTGCGTTACTGGCCAGTCTCTTCATGCACACACTGCACACAAATGCCATTATGAGATGCCCTATACCTCGAAGAATATGGGCGGTATTCATTGATGACACCTCCGTCACCATCAAGCACAGTATCTTAAATGATATTTCTCAACTGACGAACAATATACCAGACAATCTTTAAATTTCTGAAGAAGTAGGATCCGGTGCACATAATTCGACTTTTCTAGACTGCTGGATCGAATGACGATCAGAGTGTAAACTTAAAGCAATTTTCCAGATAACTTACCAGTTCCGACAGCCATCTCGATTATATGTCCACACATTCCGTCACCAACAAAGAAACTGTTACTAAGAATCTGATTAACTAAGCTAAACGCATGATAAAAAATGAGGAGTAGGAAACTAAGGGAGATATCAAATTGGTTCAATCTACCCTCAAATCACAGGTATTTTGAAAGTGAAGCTATGGATGTATCCAAACCCGCTAAGAATCCAGTTAGCCCTGCGGCGATTCCTTTCATAAGGAAAGCCTAGACGAAACAAGCAGAGTCCTTAACAATCACTGTGTGACAATGTGGTTCCGCGGAACGAACACCTCACTCACCTCGCTGGTAAACACTAAGCACACGAAAGAAGAATACGACCAACACAAATGCGTATACAAAACAAAATGTGGCTCCTGTGATGCTGTATATCCAGAGAAAACCTTCAAGAAGACAAATGTAGGAGTAAAAGGACACAAACAAACAATGAATAAAAATAGTTCCAGAATAATCAGCAGCTTTCAGGAAATCAGAAGACAGATCAGAGATTGCATTGCATTCAATAGACGCGTGACACAAGATAGATTTTGACAAGACCGATGTTATAGACAAAGGTTTTGGTTCGTGTGAGGGAAGACTGACTTCACAGAACCGACATATATGGGAGGGACCTGAATTCCTGAATACACATGATGGTGTGATGACGATGACGACGAAATTGATGATATACAAGTATTCATGTATATTTATTGTTTCATTCAAATTACAAATGTTTTCATTATCGGAGTAAGTAACTGATACACTAATGCTTCACATATTCAGCCTACATTAACTTCACATTAATTCATTCTGAATATGCTAACAAATTATTTGTAATTGTTGACCCACATTCACACATTATTGCATATCATATGCATGGTTTATAATTCACATTTCACCATCACGTACCAGGTCATTTTCATTAAAATATAAACACTGTTTACAGTGTATAACAAAATAGATTAAGAATAAGTTTGAAGAATCATCGGGTGAAATCTAGGCCTCACTTCATGCGATTTCGTTGATTCTGCTTGTGATGACCATTCATGATCCAGACATGATCAGAGAGTAATTTGGAAGACAAGATTTCCTGTGTCAAATGAACCTTTGACATTTGAATTTGATTTCTGTGGAGAAGTTGGGAATTGTTTACACAGAACATAGCTTTCGGAATATTCATTTAAAATTCTCTGAGATCTACACAGACGTGATTTTCGCATGTCTTTCACTCACTGGACTCAAAGTTTTATGAGGAAGCATCCCATAGGATTTCGACCACTGGTCGTGTAAATTTCAGTGGATATTTCGAATGGGCGACACACGTAATTTTTGCTGGAGTGAATTATTTTAGAAATTTAATGTGACATTTGCAGTTCATTTGTTATAAAATTCCGAAAATTTTCATTGATCAATGCAATTTTTAGATTAGACGATTTAACTTCAGACATGACTCGGCTAAATACTAAAATCAGGATCTTCAGCTGAATAAGCTATTTCCTTGATCAGTAGTAAGATTGAGGTCTCAGTTGTATCTGTTACTGAAATTCATTTCGGACATCAATTAAGGTTATAGTTTGTCTAATTCTGGTTTGATAAATTTCATTTTACCATTGTCAAGTTAATGACTGTAAAACCTCATTTTAGATGATATCTGAAGGATTCAGGCCAAATAATTCTTGGAGTATGTAATTGGTGTTTTTGATTAAACAATTCTTTAGATCTGTTGGTATCAAATAGTTGGAGGCAATCGGCAGGATGTCTTGGACACAACGCAAACGTGACTGATAAAATTCAGTCTACACCAAAGATAGGACCAAGCACATTACACTAGTTACTGACTAGTGTCCAATCAAAAGTCGTTTAGATCATCGAATGTATGGAAGCTTGTTCGTAACTTATGGAAAATTCAACTTCAGTATCAGTCACTAGAGAATTTGAACCGTCATTTTTATACAAACATTGAGTTTGCAGCAAAGGCCTCAACCAAATTATCCATTAGATGTGTGCGCTGCTACACTAATTTGTCCAATTTTTCCCATTCGTTACCATCAAGAAATAATCTTTATGAACTGACAGATGGATAAATACTTTTAATCTTCTAGAAATAATATTTCACATACAGCCAGCTTCAAAATTCATGAACATTGCGAAACCAATTATATTCTCTTCATTTTATATTTTGACAACAGACAGCCATAACAGCAAAGAAATATGCAGCTGATAATCAAATACGAAAAAAGAAAAAGAAACCAACGCCACATGATATAAAGTGAATCCTGTCTTCATCTTAGTGATTATGTGTCACTCACATACTTGTCTATGGACAATCAAACAGACAGATATGCAGAGAATGATAAAAAGGCAATGAAATGTCCACCAACCAACTGAGGAAAAAAATCCCTAAAGATATTCGAAATCTAAAAAAAAATGTCTCATGTCATCTTCATCTATGCGTAGTGGAGGGTGAGAATAATTTTCTGTCGAAAATAGATCATTCAAAGATTGTAATTTATTTGCTATCGCTTTTTTCACTATAAGACATCTAAAAAAAGCAAATTAAAGTGATTCACCCTACAACAGATTTTAGATACTTTCATCCACATGCTAGATAAAGAATAAAGTTTTTTTCTGTCCAACACGTAAAAACTGAAGTTCGCTAACAGTTGTAAAATGTCTAATTTAGTCTGTCAGACTATTTTGTTCAACTAAAATATTGTAAAATCCAACAGCTGATGGAGAGGCTTTCTGTGTTAATGTAATGTGCTGTGCATATTGATATATAAAGCGATAACCAAATTTTTAATTAGCCAAGGTAATAAATTGTACTATTCTATCATTTACCAGACAATTTCTTTTGATTCTAAAGCTTTTCACATAGAAAAAGAAAGTAAGTCAAACTGATAACATTTTCCTTATCTTATTGTAGATTTCATCACTAGGCAACATCACCTGGAGAATACTGAAAACCAGGGAGCAATGGACAGCTGTTTTTTCTAGTCTCAAGCTCTTCAGCAATGCGTACCCATAACATTTGGATTACGAGCGAAGCTGGTTGACTATTCAGCTAGTTAGACGGGAATTCAATAACCTGTAAATTCTGAATTCTGTCAAATCGTGATATAGCGCTGTTCCCCAGCAATTCACCGTGACATAGTAGACAGCATTGGTCATGGCGTCTTAGTATAGCTTTAGGATATCCATCCTACTACCATCGATGAGCTAGAGGTTGATAAATAAACTATGAGGATTTTGTGGGGATTTCTGTTAATTTCACTAAACATTTAGTCAAAAACCAATACCAGATATAGATCACACTGAAATTCATCTTAGGAAAATCTACTTTGAAATTAATCCAAATCCCTAAAATCTATACCCTATAATCCATCTTTCTTCTTTTTCATATTATCTGAAGTTTTTGAACGAATATATTTTACGCGCGAAAGATAATAAATCAGCTCATTGCTAACAAATCTGAAATGAAATCTATTCTACTTCAGGCATTATATTTTAGTAAATTTATGTTGAAGTCAATTTTGCTTATTCTTTTCATTATTTTGAAAATCTTCAAGAAAACCTTATGGCAATTTATTTCAAGAATAACTGCTATAGTAGAGAGATGAATGTGTTTCAAGAGTAGCAGGGAAAAATGTGTGAAATGAGAGAAATACAAACAAGGAAGAAAACCCATAGGGTGCTTATGGTATTCATAATTTATGAGAAGGCTTGAATTCTGTTTGCAGTTGGTGAATCTTGTCGTAGGTGTGACCGACTTGAATAATGAAAGAATAGTATACAGATTTTCAATAAAGCAAGAGCAATCGTATTTGCAGTATAATAAGGTACCGTCACTTATTTCGCTGGCTTTTCATCGGCTGCTCACAGTCTAAATAAATTATTATTTAGTTCATGTACAGAAAAGTTTTAACATACTTGCAAATGTTAAATGATTTCAGTTGACAGGTAGATCCGAAGTTCGTGAACAGTGCTTAGAAAATTACGCCTATATAGTTTTTGTACAGGGAGTTCAAGTTTAAACAAAGTAAGTGTATGCATACAGTGGTAGAGGAGTCACGTAATATTGACGAGAGATGCTTAAGATAATGAGTAACTGATAAATTGGGTGACAGTGTACTGGGTTAAACTAAGAGACTCATTAACACATGTGGATGATGTCAAGGATCGAATATCTAACAAATGATGTTGGGGAAAAGTCTGTCTTAATTCAGTTTGATTTTAAAGGTGAAAATATTGTGGCAATAGTCAACAGAAGATTGACTATGTCACTAACCAGAGCCTATCCTGCAGATAAGTTGGTTCCCGTTTATCGGACAACATACACTTTGGTGCAGTCAAAAGTTGACAGATAAACTTCTCACCCTAACTTAAACTGTGTATACAAATTTACGTGTATCTGCAGGAGCAGTTACACTGAGAGAACAGAAAGAAAAGCACACCTCCGATTTTCTGAACATGTATCGAAAACCCTAACGCCTCAAGGGAACAAATGGTAACAACACTGCCATTAAAAGCCATCTCCCTGATACGGGTAATGAGGTGGATATCTTAAATTCCTTTAAAATTTCAAATAGACAAAATAACTCAACTCTCCTCAAATTTGCCCAAGCAATCTCTACCAGACGCCTGAAACACATTTTATTTGTTCAGAAAGAAGCAGTGACTAGTCTTTCCTTGCCCTATCTGGTAAATGGATGTCTTTCTTCTCAATTTCGTTTGACTATGTAATCTCGGGCTTTAAACTCACACGTCTTTGCTATAGTGTAATTTTGCTTTTGTCTCCTTCCTCTGGTTTGAGTTTAACCCAGTACACTGTCACCCAATTTATCAGTTACTCATTATCTTAAGCATCTCTCGTCAATATTACGTGACTCCTCTACCACTGTATGCATACACTTACTTTGTTTAAACTTGAACTCCCTGTACAAAAACTATATAGGCGTAATTTTCTAAGCACTGTTCACGAACTTCGGATCTACCTGTCAACTGAAATCATTTAACATTTGCAAGTATGTTAAAACTTTTCTGTACATGAACTAAATAATAATTTATTTAGACTGTGAGCAGCTGATGAAGAGCCAACGAAATAGGTGACGATATCTTATTATTCTGCAAATACGATTGCTCTTGCTTTATTCAAATTCATAAAGTGGAATAAATGCATAAAGTTTACAGACTGATGTTGACCACAGTTTACTGCTTTTTGAGGATGTGTGTTGACTTCGTGTGGAATCAGGATGATAAAGTCAAGTTGGAAAAGTAGTCCAATAGCTTGAAACTGCGTTTCTTGTAAATCAGTTAGTGGTACTGCCTTTAGCCTCAGTTACTTTGAATTATATAGCGCTAAAAGGATTTTTCGAATTCAGAACACGGGGATATGATTATTTGCAAGGTTAGGGAGTGACATATGTTAGAATTCATGGATCATTTCATTTCAGTGACTGAACGGTCATCTACATAGCTTCGTGAGCCGAAAATCCTTGTTTCACTGTTAGCTGTAGTTATTTGTGTAGTTATATTCTAAAAAATGACAGTCACACACTTCAATGAACATTTTGAAACGGATAATTTCATTCACTTGTTTATGTGGGAATAAATTGGAATTTTATAACAAATGAACTGCAAATATCACATTAAATTTCTAAAATACTAACAAAACTTAGGTGTGTTGCCAATTAAAAGATTTCTACTGAAATATACCCGATCTGTAATCAAATTCCGATGGGAAAGTTCCACACAAAACTTTGAGTCCAGTGAACGAAAGACATGCGAAAATCATGTCTATGTAGATCTCAGAGAATTTTAAATAAATATTCCACACGCTTCGTTCTGTGTAAACAATTCTCAACTTCTTCACAGAAACCAAATTCAAATGTCAAAAGCTCATTTGACAAGGAGAATCTTGTCTTCCAAATTATTCTCTGATCATGTCTGGATCATGAATGGTCATCACAAGCAGAATCAACGAAATCGCATGAAGTGAGGCCTAGATTTCACCCGATGATTCTTCAAACTTATTCTTAATCTATTTTGTTATACACTGTAAACAGTGTTTATATTTTAATGAAAATGACCTGGTACGTGATGGTGAAATGTGAATTATAAACCATGCATATGATATGCAATAATGTGTGAATGTGGGTCAACAATTACAAATAATTTGTTAGCATATTCAGAATGAATTAATGTGAAGTTAATGTAGGCTGAATATGTGAAGCATTAGTGTATCAGTTACTTACTCCGATAATGAAAACATTTGTAATTTGAATGAAACAATAAATATACATAAATACTTGTATATCGTCACCATCTTCGTTGTCATCGTCACCAAACCAGGATGTGTATTCAGGCATTCAGGTTTCACTAGTATATGTCGGTTCTGTGAAGTCAGTCTTCCCTTACACAAACCAACACCTTATGTAGAACCTAGAACTTGTAAAAATCTCTCTTGTGTCCCGTGTCTATCGAATGTAGTGCAATCTTTGATTTGTCTTCACATTTCTTCAGAGGTGCTCATGATTCTGAAACTATTGTTAGGCATTGTTTGTTCGTGTTCTTTTACTTTTACATTTATCTTCCTGAATCTTTCCTCTGCAAATACAGCATCACAGGTGCCGCATTTTGCCTTGTATACGCATTTGTGTTGGTCGTATTCTTCTGTTGTATGCTTAGTGTTTACCAATGAGGTAAGTGAAGTGTTCGTTCCGTTGAACCACAATGTCATACCATGATTGTTAATGATTCTCCTTGTTTCGTCTTAGGTTTGATTTTGAAAGGAATCGCCGCAGTGCTAACTGGATTCTTAGCTGATTTGGATACATCTTTATCTTCATTTTCAAAATACCTCTGATTCGAGGGTTGATTGAACCAATTTGTTGTCTCCCCTAGTTTCTTTCTCCTCAATTTTTATCATACGTTAGTAACAGTTACTTTATTGCTGACGGAATGTGTGAAGATGTAACTGAGACGGCTGTCGGAACTGGTAGGCTAACTGGAGATACTGTTTTGAGTTTTTACACTCTGGAAGTCCTTCGATCAAACAGTCTAGAAAAGTCAAATTACGCCCACCGTATGCTACTTATTCAGAAATTTAAAGATTGCCTTGTATATTATTTATCATTTGAGAAGCACCATTTAAGACACTGTGTTTGATGGTGACGGAAGTGCCATCAATGAACACCGACCATATTTTTCGAGGAGTTGGGCACCTGATAATGGCATTTTTGTTCGGTGTGTGCATGAAGAGGCTGGCCAGTAACGCAGATACTGGTGATCCCACATCAATACTTTTTCTTTGATGGAGGAGATTACTTCTCCACTTAATTACAGTTGAATGTATTCACATTTCCTGTGAGCTTAATATTTTAAGCGGACTCAGAGTGTATGGGAAAATTGGTTCGTTTTCTGAATGTGGTGAGACACAAGTATTACTTGAAGAATCTTTAGAAGGATAATTCAGGATTATTGCGGAAACGTCGAAACTCAATTTTTCACCAACTTCAATATAGCTTGAGGTTATTCTGTGCGAAATTTCATACGGATTCATCTCTCTGTGTTCTAGTTTCCTTTGCCTTTGATTTCCAATATTCGAGAAATGTCCTTAGAGATATTCGTGGGTTGAGTAATCAGTAAAATTTACCACTGGACACAATACAACATCTGGTTTGTCGATTTTTAATGATCGATAAAGACTACACAGACTACGATGGTTCGGTGCAAATGAAAACTGAAGTGATATTCTGAGTCTCTCTTATACTTAGTGTAACATTCCTCTTGTTTCATATTTCAGTTCATTTGAAGTAGCTGTAGACTCTGTCATGCTGAATTTCTCAAATAGTCGAGTGTTAAGTTGTTCCACAGCCTCTCGCTCTTATAGGATGTAGGATTCATAACAACAGTGTTACTGCCACTTAAGCTATTGTGAAGAAAGTAGATCTATTGCACTTTATTTACTTATTTTCCTCAACATATGAACATCAAATACTAAGATGAGAAAGACAATCGCGAACTATTGTGAGCCGTAATTCCTTAATCGAATACTTTTTATTGTATTGTGAGTGAACGTGTTCAGTTTGTTTTTGGATGTCACTAAAAGAAAGCTCATTATCGTTTCAGCACTTTTGAAATTAGAACGGAAACGATCCTCCATGCTCGCACATTTAACCACATCTCCTCCATCCTATTCTGATACTCATCAATTCGCATGTGAAACATCAAAGTCAATGTACTGTATCTATTTTTCACGATAATGAAATCCTAGTGTCACACAAATTACCCAATCACATAGTATGCGTAAAATAACGTTATCAGTGTGACGAACTATTATTTATCACTCAATAACGCATAGATTATTGAAAGGGCTGATTTAAAGAAGGAAAGCTAAATGAGAAGTGCACTACATATCGACTCAGTGAGTAACACAGCAACCTCTCATCAGTATTCTCTTATCTGTCAGCTTCAGCGTCATCGATACAATTCAGAAAATCAGAACACCAGTGTATGATTGAAATGAATTTTTATTGAAAATGATCAGTATAATACATAAAATGAGATGAAAATTTATCTTGAAATCAGCTTGTCTTCATTCATTTGCAACTGCAACATGAACATCCACAAGTGCAGCCAGAACACTTACAAGAGCCAGCTGGGCAATTACAACCGCTTCCTGATTTGCAGCCATCACAGCATTTACAGTCTGAACCACCACAGCCTAAAATGAAAAGCATTTGTGAATTAATTAAAGTTCATAGAAAGGTTGTTTTGTATTCATGAATGATGGAGGAATAGAATTAACTTTGAAAGAATGAAAGAAATCGAACAACTCACTTGGCATGATCTATCGAATTCAGGAGAACTTGGTTTAATGCATTAGGTTGAAAATTGTCTTCTTATATATACATTTTGATTTCAATGCTTGATATGTGAATTAAGCATAGATCTATGAACCAATGAGAATTTAGAAATATTTCACATGTCACTTGTAATTGGCTGAAAGAGATGGACGATTTGCTTGTTTGTTTGGATGATAACAACAGAGAGATGAAGATGACTAGTGAATCTTCCTGGAAAAGTAACAGCTGATATGTTTCCGAAGTGCATATTGAATCGTGATGCGAAGTGGCAGTAGAAATTATTACGGTCCATGAAATCATACGTCAGTGTGGCTGAACTTCGTGCTATGAAAATATCAACTTCCATGAAATGTCATATATTTCTCCGATTCACTCCTGCTAGTTTTTTTATTTGTCAGTCAGTAATATCTCCTCAACGTGTTCTTTACAATCACACCTTTCTAGAATCTTTTCAACCTACAGCACTGAGTTGTCGTCAAGAATTGGAGAAACAACATCACTGTGGTTGGCAGCTGTTATTAAGTCGTACACAAATTCGTCACACGACTCTCTCGAATTGTGTAAGCAGCAACTGTGAATCTCTACTCAATGAAGTGGACTATCCTCAGTCTCTAGTGCTCATTGAAATGTTGATGTTTTGACAATGGAAGACAGTTGGTTGCAGGGTTATTATGACCATAATTTTACTCCTTTACACGGTATGAGGTGTATTTGAATGACATAAACGTAGTATGTGAAAACATTTGGGGAAAGGATATCCATTTACATTAATCTCAAGTGTTGTACATCTGAATGGGTATATATATTTTTTTCAATCACCATTCAGATCATATCACACTCAGGTGTCCCTCAATTGATTTGAGTGAATAAACTCATGTATACAAGCAAGTATCTACATAACACCAGACTGAAATTTCTCAGACGTATCTGTTTCTACAGATGAATTTGCTTGGTGAGCTGCTCCTATTCTTGCAGATTCTTTGTCCATTGTCTGTGGAAATTTGTTCATCGTGATCACAGCTTACTTATGGTACTTGGATATCATAATCTTGTCAAATTTACTACTGGTCTAGACAACATCCTGCACTTGGTTTTCATGAGTGATCCCGATATATATGGATCCCGTGGGAGAGCAAACTTGCTAATTTCTGACCATAGCACTGTTCGTGTGTTACTGAAATTCTTTGGTGAATTGCAAAAAATGGCGTTCGTTCATCTGACTTATTTAGTTGAATTACGGTTTTATTCACACTACAGTATTCATTTTCATGTTGCATGTTGCATTAAGTGGACTAGGGCATATTCGTCGATGGAATGATTACGTTTGTTATATACGATTTTGATGGAGCTGCGTTAGATTTCATTCATGACTGACATCTTCATTGCTGAACAAAGATGAAACCAGTGATGTGAAACAGCGTTTTGAAACACCTATCATAAGTGACAGACGACTATGACTACAATGTTTTCTCTTCAAGTACAACTACTAAATCATAGGTGACCAATAGAATTTTGAGAGTATGTAACGTGTAAATAATCCTGTATATTAGAATGAGGCTGAAAATGTAAATATGAGTAGCTAGTGAGTGGTGAAATTTATGTATCATGAAGGTGAGGCCTTATTGGCCAACTATCATAATTAATCAATTAACATTTACTCGTCAAAATATATAAACAATCTGGAGGATTTGTGAATATGTTTGACATTTTTGTATTGTGTTGTCTTTGGTATGTTTTCGATAGTTACGGGATTTCTTCATTGAAAGGATTAAGAGTAAATGTTAGTAAGAAGAGTAGCAGAAATCCTGCTGGAACAGGGCAAACATGAATAAGTAAGCCAACTAACCCAGTACATACAGCATTGGAAATCGATGAAACTGCTTGATTTCTGTTTGCAAGTATTACTTGCAATCTTAGGTGAGACAAACTTGCCTAATGAAGGCACAGTTTACAGAATGATGTTGACTACAGGTTACTGCTCTTTGTAAGCGGCTTATGGGGAATTGTCATCTGAATTGATAACAACCAGTGGTGTCCGTCAAGGATGTCCACTTTCCCCTTTTATGTTTAACTTCATCATAGATGTGCTAATGGAAGTATCCTTAACTGAACTTAATGACTTAGGAATCGACTTGTTACCAGGAAATAGTCTTATGGACTTAGAATATGCAGATGACATAGTCCTGTTAGGGGAAGATGCTGACAAAATGCAGAGTATTCTCAACACCTTGAGCAGCAATCTTCGTATGTTTGGCATGCGATTCGCCCCTGTAAAATGTAGGATGCTGCTATAGGACTGGACTACGTCTGCCCCTAGCTTAGTGATAGGGAGTGAAGTGATAGAACATGTTGACCACTTCACCTATTTGGGAATTTGTATCAGCACCAACGGACTGATTGGCGACGAAATCTCAGCACGGATCCAAAGAGCTCCAGCTGCTTTCGCTAACTTACTCCATCTCTGGCGTAGACGTGATTTCCGGCTACCAACCAAGGGACGTGTGTACTACTCAGTAGTTCGCTTCGTCCTTCTCTATAGCTCTGGAACATGACCAATACGAGTTGAAGACATGAAACGATTGACTGTTTTTGATCATAGATGTCTACGATCTCTTTCTCACGTTAGGTGGTATAATAAGGTAAGTAATGTTGACGTTAGGCGTAGAGTGTTGGGCAAGGAGGGAAAATCAATCGACGAGGCTATAAAGTTACATAGATTGAGATGGCTAGGTCACGTACTGCGCATGCCCAACCATTGCCTCCCCCGACGGGCATTACTAGCTGATATAGGTGCAGGTTGGAAAAGAGTAAGTGGTGGCCAAACAAAAACATGGCATCAATCCATGAAATCCTTGACAGTTAAACTGAGTCAGGTAGGGAGATGCAGACTTCCGGGTTGGGGCCCACCCTCGGGATTCTAAGAATCAATGGCTGGAGACAATAGGTGACATGGCTCAAAATCGTTGTCAATGGCGCAGATGTATTCAGTCTCTGTAATCTTTCATATTCCTTTCTACCATTACTCATTCTGTTTCACTCTTATACCTGTCAAAACTATATTGATTCTCTTCACCCATCTTCTTGTCTACCTTTGTGTGCTATTTGGAACGTGGCAACTCGAACTGCTGCACTTCGGTGCCAAGTTCTATGTTGAATCCAGACAGACTGCTCTTTGAGGATGTGTGTTGATTTCGTATGGCGTAAGGATGATAAAGTAATGTTGGATAATGTAATGTGCTGAGTGGAAACGTAGTTGCTGTTGGCTTTGTTTGTGATTTTGTTCTTAACCTTCATTACGCTCGATACGAGCTTACTAGGAAGATTTTCACTCCTGTTTCTGATTAATTTTAAGTTAGATCAAGGAGTGACATATGTTTTAATTCAGGGATGATTTGATTTCATCTCCGTGATTAAATAATCAACGAACCAGCCTAGTGAACAGAGGACCCTAACTTCAGTATTTAGTGCATTCATGTGTGTAGTTATGTCGTCTAATCTAGCAGTCACACTCATTAATGAATATTTTGAAACGGATAATTTTGTCCATTTGTTTATGTGGCATTAAATATGAATTTTGTAAGAAACGAATTATAATTTCTGCATATAAGTTTTAAGGTAAATTTTAGTTGTAAGTATAATCTGTGAACTGTCTGTTAAATATTTTATAATTTTTTTAATCTCTCTAGAAACTTTGTCTATATTTTAGATTATTTGATTGACTTATATACGGATTAGAGCATGGGAAGTGGACACTATCTTGAATTTATTTTTTTACTTTATTTGGGGCTTTATTTATATCTTCCTTTTCAGTGTCAAGTGATTAGAAAAAGCAATATATAGAAGAAAAACTCTAAGGAATTTTATTTTTTATACACTATTTTTAGTTTGATTTTAATACTGAGCACTTCAACAGCAGCTGCAATCAGAAACATCAATCCCCTAACACAAGTGAGACATTTTGCAATATAAATATGCATGTAATTCCTATGTATCTGTGCATAACTAGAAAACTTATACGTGTGGCGATGTTTTTTATCGTGTTGGCGTCGGGCAAAATCTGTTAGTACACATGTGCAAGTGAATCACTTCTATGAGTTAAAAGGCATTCCTATTCATTATGAAAAGTGTGTTTTCAAAAACAGTGACTACAACTCTGTATAAAGGCTTTTAAGTTTTTTGTAGTGATTGTGAGTGAAAGTGACCACTTCTCAGATATACTCTGTTCAACTCTGAAGTTAGTGTCATTAAGATTGATTTAGTTACTACAGATGGGTTTTATCTTGCAAACTATTGAATTCAGTAGATAATTAAGCATGTAGTGATTGATATGCATGAATAAGTTTAGTGATAGGGTTTCGACTTCGATACATCACTTAGCCCAAATGGTGATGAAAATTACACTGTTGTGGAAATGTTGAATAAACATCTTTGAGGGATGAAAAAGGTATGAATCTTCTTCCATAAATAACTTTGCCAGAGTCGTCAGAGAAGATTTCACATTAAGATGATATTCCAATAATATCAAACTGAAATCCTTAGGTCCATTAGGATGTGAGCATTAGATGTAATGAGACATTGTAGTATGGAAACATTGAAAAAGCTCTTAAATGCTGTCTTCAGTTTATAGTCTTTTTTTATCTTGGTTAACATAAAGGTGTCCTAAAGACCGATTCATCTACATCCAAACCCTGTACTTACTTAGCAACCTTCATGCATCAGAATTTTGTGGAGAAATAAAATGTGCACAAATTTCATCTACAAATAGTCTACCGATATGGACGGTGCTCATATTTTAAATTCAAATGACCCTTAAAGTCTGGAGAAATTTTATCCATACTCTTTTCAGGAAATTCCTATGTATTCTGTAATCACCATACGCGAATCGGTATAGCAGTTAACCAAATGTTCTAAAACTGACTCATAAGAAGACCATCTTTTTTCCATTATAAAACGAAGGTGGTATATATTCGATGATCAGTTATGCCGAAGTTACAAAAAGTATAATCTGCCACAAAAGAAACTGCGTTCAAAGTCTTGTTTAACATAGAAACACTAGGTTTTTAATGAATACAGCTGTGTTCTACCTATAAGTAGTAATATTATTCCTTCAATATCCATATGATTTAGAAAAAGTATTTTAAAAAGCTACGTGAAAATGTATACAAGGGAGAAAGTACTATTGGTAATAGCAATAGTATGAGTATCGGTAATAGTTGTGGTAACGGTAGTAAAATCGTTTGCTTTAGACTGAGTTAAATTTTAATCATTTAATTGGAAGAGCAATTCCTTCGACGAGCGAAATGCGAAAGTTTTTTCATTAATTAAAACTTTGGACATCACATGTTCGCCTAATTATAAATCTGTCACAGTAGATATGAAATGACGTCAAAATATTCTATAAGGTATATGCACTTGTTTTATCGAAGAAAAGTAGGAATTTTAAAATTTAGTGTGCGTTTTTCTATGCCTGAGAAATAGTTACAACAGTCTAATCACTACAGTACTAAACACTGTAGTCAGGGTTTTTTAAAGGAATAAACAGTTATGCATGTGTGAGTAAAGAAATGAACTCATTTATTTATTTACGTTCTAGTAAACAAATTTTTATGTAAAAGTTGAAATACCACAAGATGCTTATCGATTTAAAACCAAGTTTTTTTTTTGGTTAAAAATTACACGTGACAAAGTGTGTTTGAACTTTAAATTCACCATATTTTGTTGCTTTGGTGAATAGAATTATCAGGCGTTTTGAACAGTAGTGAGTATTAAAGAGAATAGTTGTCAAAAAGAGTGATTCAGCGGAGCGACTCTTTTCAATGAATTTCTTATTAAACTGTACATACATTGATGGATTTCAGAAATTATATCCGGTGGAGCTACATCCAAGGTGTGAATACATAAAATAATAACAGAATGAAATGCAATTAAAATCTTTGAGATTAAAATCATATTTAAATGTCAGGTAGCAAAACAATTAATGTCATATATATATATATATACATTAATTTTCAAGTAATGGCTTTGTAGGGATTCTGTTTGATTTGTTTCAGGATTTCATCATGAACTGACATCAGTTAGAGAACCATTGGAAAGCCTGGGGTTGCCGAAAAGCTCTCCCGTCCTAGTTTGATACTCTTCGTCAGTACGCACCCACCACCAGGGTTTGAACCCAGAACGTTCTGGTTACAAAGCGAGCCAGCTCGTAGACCATTGGACCAGTGGGACCCGATCCAATTGGCCATTGAATTTTAACTTTTGCCAATTCATGACATAGCGTGACCACTTTACAATGTCTTCTTCGATGAGTTACCGCCTCAATTTCAACCAGCTGCACCCAAATGGATAGAAGTAAGAATTTATTGGCCAGTGTATTGGGTTCCAGTGTCTTAATGGTCTACGACCTGGCTCGCTCTCTAACCAGAAGGTTCTGAGTTCAAACCTCGGTGGGTGGGAACTGATGAAGAATCCCAAACTAGGACGAAACAGCTATCCAGTACTCCCTTCAGGTTTTCCAATGGTTCTCTAACTGATATCAGCTCATGATGAAATCCTCCAACCAATATATAGATTAATTTATAGGATGTATAGATGTTGGAAGGGGTATGAAATTATAGGATTAGTAGGCAAATAGAATGAGAATAAGAACGTTACTTAACGTTGTGTGAAATTCGAAAACAGAATTTAACGTCGCAAAACAAAATTGATTTAGAATGACAAGTGGAACAAGCGAAATAATACCGGTGACAATTCATAGTGAGAATAGTAACAGTAACAATTGACGTAAAAGGGGAGATTATACAAAGGGAATAAACAAAACGAGAAATCAGTAGAGCCGAAATACGAATGGGGATTATCATACTTTAGCATTGAGGGATTAAGACCATAAAAGTTGGAGGGGTTGAACGAACTGTTTCTGTATACAGAGAACTGACTTTTCTATTTCGATGGTCAAAACCTCACCAATACAGATGAGTCGGATAAGTTGTGATTTGGGCAAATTATTTTTCATCTTGTAGTCGACTTTAAAGGCTGGAAATGTAGAGATAGGGTGATCAGTATCGACCAGATGTTCAATGATGGTGCTTCTTAAAACTCCACTTCCACATCTCGGTAACCATGCAGGTAAGTGTTCTTACACCCTCATCGACAAAACCCGAGTCTTTTCCAGGGACTTTGAGATCCTGTTTTTAGTGATGTCGGCAGCTAAGTCACCTTAGAATTCCAAGCTTATGTACAGCATTTACTTGGCCACTGGTGATAAGTCACATTTCATAGGATTTGACTGCATATTCTTGCCTAAGAAACCTGGCGGAAATCCATTTTCCATTAGGATTTTTCGTAGAAGATTTAACTCTTCCTCCAGAGTATCAGGACTACATGTGTGCCGAATATGAGTGGTAAATAACCGGCGCAGGTTTCGTTTTCGACCTGTGGGTACCAAGCTGTAGAAATTTGTCAGCTGACCATTCCATGACAGTTTTCTATAAATTGATCTCTTCGGTCCTTCTTAGTAAGTTCACATTAAGTAAATGAATGCTAAACTCGTTCTGTATTTTGAGTGTGAATTTTTAATTGCATTTCATTCTATTATTATTTTATGTATTCACACTTTGGTTTCAAATCCCTCACTGAATATAATTTCCGAAAGCCATATATATGTATTTTCGATTGTACAGTTTGATAACAAATTCGCTGGAAAGAGTCTCTTCGCCAAATTACGTGGAATTCGAGTAAGTGTTGGCGAGCTGATCTTTGGAGGGTGACGTGGAGGAGATCATTTGAAAAAGAAACGTAAGCTTGTAAGCAGCCATGAAGTGAGCTCAAAAGGACTCCACAAATCAGAGTAAAATGGCGATGTGCTACAGAAGCCCTAGGTTTCACTCAGAACAAAATGAACCGATGATAATGGTAATATAGTAATAACTGTCATTATGTCTTCAGTAAATGATGGGAACACACTTTTGAATGTTATGTGTAGGTTCTATTAGTGAATTGCAGATAGTTTGTACTTGAATGAATACGAATTCTTCTCTGAGCCTGACCCTGTAATATGCCTCTAACCAATCTGTGTTGTTTTCCAATAGAAATCTGAACTCTTAACCCTCTTATCTAATTCCACTATATATAATTAGTTGTTTTTTGACACCGAATAACCTGTCTACCTACATCAAATTCTGGAATTATGTTCCTTATGCCTTCTATCTATAACTCAAAGTATTTATGAAAAAGTATGTTCCACAACTTTCTTGAAACCTATAATTTGATTTTGTTTAGGATGTATGCAGTTGATGAGAATCCACGAAATAAAACGAGCTCGTATTATCCTGCAAACATGTTTATTCTTTCTCTCTTCAAATTAATAAAGGGAACCGGTTGCATGAAAATACGGAATTACATTTACTACTTAAATTCGTGAAAATATTCAATCCATCCTGTCAACCTGCTTAAAACTTGGGCTACCAAAAACTTCCATCTCTTTATTGCATATATTTTCTCTTGTTCGGTTTGTTTTAATCGATTAGAATATGACCTCTAATGGTGTTGTGTGTATTTAAAATGTTTACAAGCTTCTGGTTCTCAAGTTCCCACTAAACTTGGGGAATGGCCTGACTGTGGGTGGCAACGTGTTCGAATACATGGGATAACCGTTCTTCAGTTATGTCCTTGGGTTTCAAAATGTACTTCTGAATGTCTTACAATTGGCTTTCAACCAGATTTCATGGATTTCCTGAAGGAGACAAAGCAGATATATCATAATGGAATAGTGTGTGCCTCAGCTTAGAGACCGTTGTGTCACAGGATATTCTGTCAATTATTATTTTGCTTGAAGATATTGTACGAAGGGAAAATATCATGTAATAAACTCTTCTGAAAATTCTGTACACTATGTAAATACTGTCCAGAATAAAGATGTCATTATTATTATTATAAATTTACTTGATATGACATACGGTGATACAGTATTAATAAGTGGAAAATGTTTCAAACAAAATTTATTGCTCATTTCACACTGCTCAATTCTGCTCTTACATGAATATTTAATTTAGTTTTATTTATGATTCAAAATACATGATGATTTATTTCTGAAATGCTTTATTTATATCGTCACCTATGACAATGAATTATGATATCTTTTCCAAAATACATGAACTGCCTCCTTCATATTATTAGAGAATTATTCCATCTATATCCTTTGAGTTAAATGAGACTGACAACATTGGAAACAAGAAAGAGTTTACATCTACAGTTGAAAGTAGACATCAGGCACCAGGCTTGATATGTACAGAAAAAAGATATCATATACAGTAGTATTTACGAAGTGGCAGAATGCAAAACCATTGTTACACTTTACGGGCAATTCACATTAAAAATATGTACTGTCTCAATTCTTTTCTTGATATCATGGTATTATACAGACCGTTTTTCAAATAAGTTTACATGATGAAATTAAGTAGTTTTACCTGGGATAAAAGACTAACCATAATGTAATTAACACTTTCCATCATCAATATGATAAACAAAATTCTAGAAACCTGTATTTATGAGGTGTCTAGGTTGTATATCGATAAACGTACTGTAACGGCAAAATACAAGAGTATTATCGTCTATTAAAATCGCAATTTACTCGTACATTCCGTATTGCGCTTCTTTGTCTTTCTTTAATGTTTTCGTGTTGTTTCACAGGCATCATTTCTTTCTTCTCTTTGTCATTAAATCCATCTCTGTTCTATTCGATAACCGTACAAATGATGCAAATATTTATATCTGTATCTATATACTATTTATAAATCTTGTCAGTAGCACACGCTACAGTACTGTCATTGTGAATCATAGGTGATTCACTGCTAGAAATAAACAATGCGCGAATGTACAGATCAAAAACAAAGAGATTCGATCAAACACTGTTCAACAGTGAATGGAACATAAAGAAGAAATGTACAACTAATACCATTTAACTATAAAAAGATAATTACTATTTCTCTTATCGTCCAATAAAATCAAATGTTTCATTAAACTTCTTGAGAAGTTCTACAAGCATTAGTGTTCAGCACACGTATCATGGGCAGATAGTAGTCTTAACTTCATTAGGATTATAATATATATTTCGCGCCAATGACCTTGATTTATTCAAACCATTAATTACCAGATGTGAATAAATATAAATGCTTTTAAAAAAACATTTATTTTCCAGACAAGTAATTATTAATCTTGTTTGATCTGCCTAATGAAGTGGAAGTGGTATTTCACTACGAGAGAAAATAAGAATTTGTGGTCATGATATGTCAGTGTAACTTGTCATTACCTAAAATATTTTACTGTCAAATCGTTACATTTCAATGTAGACAGAAATACAAGTAATTGTCAGAAATCAGGGGAAGGTAGCAGTCAATTTGTGTACACTAAAATTTGTTCTGTCAAGAACAATTTAGCTTGTTTCATAAAATTAGTCAGCAGATTTACTTACTATCAATGGAAATGGACATACTTTTCAGTTTTTAGAGATAACTGATGCGAAATAGAAAATTCAAATGGATTTTTACCATCCCAAGAACAACAGCCAAACAAACAATATCTCCTGCCTGTCAGGAACGAACGATCATTGACCCCAAGGGCGTGTTTTATATTCCGGCTTAATGTCATGTACTACTGCAAACTAGGGAACCGTAACTCACCAGTACCAGTGAGGCAGGAATAGAGCTGCAATTAAATGCGTTATTTAAAACAATCTAAAATATAGTTTGGTTCATACTTATAAAGAAAAATGGAATTCTTTGTTCACCACATGTATTATTGAATTGGCACATTATTCAAATATGGTACTGGACTTCTTAAAAATGTTATGTTAAATATTTTGTGTGAAGGAAAAATCCTATATGACTCGTCTTGAAAGCAACTTGTAAACTCAAGTGTTGGTTTGAAAGGATTTGATTGGTTTCAGGATTTCATCATGAACTGACATCGAATAGAGGACCATTGGAAAACCTGGAAGTACTGGACAGCTGTTTCGTCCTAGCTTGGAACTGCTGAAGGGTTCTGATACTTGTAAACTCTTTTGTTTCAAACAATTTGGATATTTCTTATAAAAGTAAAAGAATAATACTTACAATTGTTGCAGAGAAGGGTCGTCAAAAGATATAAGAAATTAATTTACTTCTGTTCAAACTAGTATTTATCATGCCGTGCGTAGACAGACAGTGGCCATAAATTGCATATAGTCTGAAGATGGAAATAACAGATAACTAGATTTCAACCCATTGACTGGATAGAAATGAGGGGACTGCATAATGTGACATCTCGACATTAACTTCACGTAAATCTTTGAACAGACAATAAAAAACAGCTCTAAACCAGGAAGAATAGCTTTTCAAGTCTTTCTTCAAAGGACCATTTAGATGATAAAGTTATGTGAGAAAATCACGCAGAAATGCGATTACAAAACTTAGCTGCAATGAAATAGGTCTAAAAACTGCTAAAGTCAGATAATGTCATTAGTATAGTATGTTAAGAGAACCTATATCTGTTATTTGCTAATGCAAATGTTTTTTGTAACAACAACATTGTATTCGAAGGAATCTGCTGCCATTTGCTGTGTCGACGTCTTGATTTATATATATATATACATGATATTTTGTTGAGGGATCCAAGAGTAGCTAAGGTCATTATTATTTGTATACACAAATTACTGTATTTTTGTACATGGTTATGTTGCATGTTTGCCATTTTTTAACCTTGAGGAATCGATTAACCGTCAAGGTTAGAATATTAATAGTGAGGTAGAGAAATTACTATCATCTGTTTACCTCTCTAAGAGAAGAATGGAAGGTGTAACAGATAAAACACATTTGAAAGAACTGTTTTGGTAAGCCTTCTTGACGCTACGAGTATAAGATATAGGTGGAGATTCTGTGAGACGTAAAAGTAAGTTAAGTAAGTGATTAGAAGTTAGGCGGTTGATGGTGACTAGCAGTTGGAGTCCAGGATGCGCATTTCGTCCTACTTGGGACTCATCATCCGGATGTACCTGCATTCCCCAGTGAGTGATGATGTTCCCACAGAGGCTCGAACTCAGTGCCCATAGTTTCAAACTCCAAAGCTGTGTCCACTAATATACTTTAATTTAGTTTTAGATTTTCCCTTCGATTGGTTGGAATGCAGGTACATCCACATGACGAGTCCCAACTGGGACGAAATGCGTATCCTGGATTCCATTGTTAGTCACTATCAACCAGTTAACTTATAATTACATGCCTAGACATCGTCGAAGCATCTTCACAAGAAGCCGATATGTCAACATGAGACAGAGCCCTTCGGTCCAATCAATCGACGGGAAAATCTAAAATTGAATTAAGCAAGTGATCGTTTACAGACTGCATACTGTTTATAACATAGTTCTGTAATATAGTAGTTAATGTCCTCTTCCTTACATTTGGTGGATATACCAGTGAGGAACTGAATACACTATTCTGTCGACAGAGTAATGGTCTTCTATAAAATTTTAGCCATTATTAAACTGTCTTCAATCATTCATCGATATCATAATCAAATGAATAAGTGGTATTCGCTTTGAAAATATATTCTGAGAAAATTCAGTACCACAGGAAAATCAATACCAGTGGACTGATATTGAAGTCTGACTGTCACAATCCTTGTATAGTAAAAGTCTCTTTTTGATAGTGACATAACCACGTGAATAGCCTTTTTACCTCTTTATTTACTGGTAATATGTGTTCATTATTTAAACTTATTTAAGCTTTTCTAATTTCAATTTCTATAACTGAAGCCGTATATATTTTAAAAATGTCAGAATTAACTCAACAGAAACAGTTATAAATATTAGTAAAACAAATGATATGACATTCATTCTAGAAAAAACTCACAAGCACTTATCATATGCAGTTAACTTTTCATGTCAGTGAGTAATTATTAACTGATAAACGATTTTCAAATGTTGGTTTGCGGGGATTTGATTAGTTTAAGTTTTAACCATGAATTGACTTCAGTTATAGAACAACTGGAAACCATGCAGTACTGACCGACTGTTTTGTCACTGCTTGGGACTCTTCAGAAGTACGCACCCATAACGCAGCCAGAGATCGAGCCTAACGCTGTCAGATTACAAGGCAAAGCTAAATATTATTCAGTCATCGGAACAGAACTCCTATGGCCTATAAACTGTAACCTAATCTAATTCGTGACTTGGCACTACCGCTACCCAATGTCATCAGTGAGTATTATTATTATTTATTATTGTTCCCTTGGGTTCCTAGTGGAACATAGAGCTTCAACTGCACGTCTCCACTTGCTTCTGTCTTCTGCTGTACTTTTCACTTGCATCCATGTTAGTCCATACTGTTTCAACTCCTCTTCACACGATCTCCTCCATGCCACCCTTGCACGTCCCACTCGCCGCTTCTCTTTCGGGTTCCACTCGAGCACTGGCCTGACGCGCGATGTCACCCAGTGGCTTCCTCAGCGAGTGTCCAATCCATCTCCACTTTCTCCTGCATATTTGTTGGGCGATTGGTTCTTGTTTTGTTTGTTCCCATAGTTTCTCGTTGGTGATTCTTTCCGGCCATCTGATCTTCAGTATAGAGTCAGCGAAGACAGTTGTTGTTGATAAAGGTCTGCAACAGGCTGTTGGAAATATTCTTTGTGACCCGCTGGCCAAGTTTCTGATCCGTATAGAAGAACTGACTGAATTGACGTTTGTATTGAAAATCCGAATTTTGTTGTTGATGCAGAGTTGAGTGACGAAGATTTCCAGATTGGTTTCAGGTGGATGAATGTGTTTCTCACCTTCTCGATTGTTGATTTGACATCCTTGTCCGTTCCTCCTGTAGTTGAGACAATGCTCCTCAAACTCAACTTGGTCAACTCCGATGATCAAGACTTCCCACAAGAACTTTTCAGTCATTCTCTAACTGAATTCAAATCTTGATTAAAATTGTGATAAACGGCTTAACTGACTGAAACTCTATTTCAACTATTTTGAAATTCATAGAACTTAGAACAGCAGGAAGGCTTTATTCTGCTTAAAAGTCGTAGTATATTTAGATTCTTACCTATTTGTACTGGTCTTAGATCTTAATGGGAATACTCTTAATTACTGAAATGCAAGTTCCTCGAAACAAAGAGTTTTATGTGAGACGAAACTACCATTTTGGATTCCACTGCTAGTCACTACCAAATTAGTAGTTTTTAATTTAGTTATTTAAGTTTATTCGATAAATAGTATTGAATGTGTGAAAAAGTCAGATATTTTAATCATAACTGAATGTGCTGTATTGACGAATATGATGTGTATACTACAAGTCCATCATTTTGTTTTTCAAGTGTTGATTCCCAGGGGTTGATTGATTTCGAGTTTGTTCATGAACTATCTACGGTTACAGAATCACTGAAACCCATGAAATGCTGAACAGCTATATCCTCCTGGTTTGGGTCTCTTCACCTGTACGCAACTATGCCCCCACCTTAGATCAGACGGAAGATCTTTACACTATTAGATAATCCCGTTGACAATCCAGCTACTAGGATGGAACCCAATCGTACATGAACTGTAACTTCTGCTGATTTTCGACATAAAGAGCAACCACCACTAGGACGAAACAGCTGTCCAATGCTACCTGGTTTTCAGTGATTATCTAACTAAAGTCAAATCAATTACATCCCTGCAAACCAATACTTAAAAATTGATTTGACGCTCACCAGTTACCTGAAATTCTAGTGAGCAATCGTGGTCAGCAGGATTCACTAAGTTGGATTTCAGGACAAACACTCACTGATGACACTGACTGGTGGTTGGGCTATATATCGTATCCTGGGAGAAGTTGGAACTGATTGGACAATGAATTCTGTACCAGCTGGTTATGCCACTAAAGCACCTGTGAAAATGTGGATACTTTTCTCAAGTTACTATAAGTAGTATATAATTAAGCTAGAAATTTGTTGTAAGTAATTACACTAAGTAAGTAATACGAATACACCATGAATACACGAGCATTAGCATCTCATTCGAACTATTTGTGTTAGTGGGTTCTTTGAGCTCGGTGGTTTAGTTATGAAGTTTTAATTGTGATCCTAGATAACGTTTCAAGGCACAAATTTACCGTGATAAATTTTTTGTCTTTCAGCTACGATATTATTGTCTTCGTGTAACAATCGCAAATCAAGACCATTGAGGTAAACAGAAATTTATCCAAACGGGAATAGACAGCAGTGGCGTTATATCGAGAAGCTGTGAAGTTAGATACTGCGAGATAAAAGGTTTTGACCAAGCCTTCGAAAAGTAATGGGCTCACTCTGGTTATGTAATCTTACCCTCAAGTAATAACTTTTCAGTGACATTTGGTTTATAATGCTTTACTGGCTGTCGCTGATTTCGTCATATCCTTCTTGCTCACAAGATACTTCTTGGCCTAACGTACTGTGGTGAGAGCTGGCTGCTAGCCAAAGTTGGTAGACAGTAATTGACGTCAATGTTTATGTCCCCAATATTGGTGGTGAGAAAATGAGAACAAAGGCCTTGCGTAGGCGGATACAGTTAGCATATGGATGATCTGACACAGCCACAAAGAGACGCAAGGTTAACTTTCTGTGAGAAACAACCAATCAAAAGACTGTATTTTCTACTAACAATGATCTACAATAATGTACATGAAAATCTATAAATATGCGTTGATTTTCCCTAATAACGATCTGTTGCCTGACCCTCGTCTTCTGTTTTTACAGTGCTAGTTTTGTATGAGCGTATTTTCTGTCACTGGTGTGACAAAAGCTGACAGCCATTGTTATTCCGTAGTAGAACTAATTCGAGTAACAGTTTCTGTAGTTCACACACCTTAGTTTCTGTTTTTTTTCCTTCACGTTCCCCAGTGGAACATAAGGCTTCAAGCTTGTGGCTTGAATTTTCTGTAGCAGTGTTTATTTTACAGGATGGCGTTGCTAGCCTCATGCCCAACCTTTCCTCTTCACCAGCATTACTTCTGGCTTAGCGAGGTAAAGGAGTGCGTTGGCCGGGGATCGAACCCCGGACCATGTGCATGGTCGGCGAGTGTCCTAACTGCTGTGCCACTGACGCACAATTGTTTCTGTAGCTCTGTTATTCTCAATTACTTAAACTACAGATGAAAGATTGCATTTTTGAGGAGTTAGATGGCTTACAATGAAATAAGACAGTATAATTTAAATGATAAAGTTTTGTTAAAGAGAATTAGTCGTCTGAGTGAGAACTTACCTAGGTTAGGTATGCTGCGTGCATGTATCAAAAATTAATCAATCAATAATTTTGCAACAAAGAGTACGAATATATTAGCAGTAGCATATTTTTAGAATCTTGTTTCATCCAGCTGATATTTGGCAATATCTGTTCTGAGAAATGAAATTTAATGTTCACAAATACATCGTTTTGAGAGCAAGAAGTATTCTAAAGCCTATTAAAATAATATAAGTAGTACATTTCCTGATCTCCTTTTGATGATTAAAAGATATTCCTGGAGTTCTAGTGAGAAGTTGTGATCAGTGTGGTTCACCAGCTGAATAGTGATGACAGATACTCTCCGATGACATTGGCTGATGGTCACGTTAAAATCATGAATTGTATTCATAGGCCACTGAGTAGGGTCTCAGTAGCTGAATGATCTACGAGCTGGCCTTGTAAGTGGGAGGCCGTGGCTCCGAAACCCGGTGTGTGCGTACTGCTGATGGGCTCCGAACTAGAAATAAACAGCTACCCAGTACTCTCTGTAGTGGTTGTCAAACTGATATCAGTCCGTCATCAGAAACTTGAAAGATGTGACTGCTGGACGCTGACATATATTTGGGAGACATCAGTGTTGGAAAGTACTACAGCAATTAATCTGTGTTTACACTTCAGTCTAAACTTAAAACTATGATAGTAGAAGTGAACAATTCAAGATCAGTTTTCATAATGTATATGAGTCACAATTATTCCCATCCGAGAATAATAGATGGAAGCATGTTCTCCCGATTACACATAAAGAGGATATTATTATTAATATTATGATTATTATTATTCGTCTCTTGTGTTATTAATGGAACAGTAGAACTTCATCATTTCACTCTGTTCTCTGGAGTATCTTTTAGCTGGCTTCACGATCATCCATTAGTTCTCATTTTCTTCTGAAACGATCGCCTCCATTTCATTCTCAGATGCTTGACTTATCATTTCCCATCAGGACTGCAAACGAAGGCCTGCAGCGTGATGTCACTTGCCGGTCTTTTATTTATTTATTTTATTTTATTTTTTTTGATTGCAGCTTGATGCCACACCGTATTTTTGGTACAAGTATGGAATTTTCAGCATGGATATCGGTAGCCCAAATTTTATAGGCCGACCATAGATATCGGGTGTACGTCGGCAGGGGATTGAACCCCGGACCATTTGCATGGTCGGCGAGAGTCCTAACAACTGTGCCACCGACGCCCAATCCATTCCGATCACGATATCCCATTTATTCAATTCTATTGATCATGTTGCAGTAATATTTACTGTACAACACTGTGTGATCCATAATGGAGTTATACTCTACCCCTGTACTTTAACCTACTCGTACAGTGACTTTTGTATGTTACATAGGTATATATTGATTTGACATGAAGCCAGCTGTATATAAGCTTATTATACTCGTTTTCTGTTCACGCTGACGGCGTTGATAACCTTCTCAGTGCAGTATTTATGTTATTTAAGTGTTTTTGAGTACATTAGTGTAAACTAATGAAAATAATTTACTGAGGTAGAAACACTCGAAAATATTCTCCAACTGATTATTATTCAACATTTCTATGAGACTAAATAACTGGTTTCTTTTTCATTCTATCCTAAAAATATTCTGTATCATCGATTTTTTGGATTATCAAATTTCTGTCTGCCTGTGTTATTTTCTACAAGGCCATTCCGTTTTCCTCCCACTATAGTCTACTCACTTTCGGTCTGGGCTAAAACCAACTAGCCTACTAAAACATCCTATTGGTTAGATTAATTCTTAGGTCAGAAAAAAAAATAGACTGGTAACTAGAAGATACAATAGTAGGGGAAATGTTCTATATCAATATGGCAAAGTACAGCAAATCCATCCAGTTTTCCAACCAGAATGTTTCTGTGAATTTATTTGATTGACCATAAAATAAGTTTATTGAAGATCTGGTCAATTAAACAAATTATGACGAAGACTGTAGTATTTTTAGAAACTTTTTAGTTTCAAATAGCTACTACATTTCATCACTTAAAGATGAAAAAGGTAAGTACTCTTCTATTTTGTTAAGTTCTAAATGATATTTTTAGATTGGCATTTTATTTCCCCTACTACTTTTCATTAATTTCTATGGTACAGCACTGGGAAGTAATTATGACCAGTACATAGACAGATTGATAAATGATGGAAAATTGTACTATGATGATTATCTCCATGAGAATCCTGAATCAGAATCATTTTTAGAAAATCTATTTTCCTTAAAACATCCAATTTTTCAAGAAGATTATCCTGGAAATTATGAAATTAGTGATCGACAATGGAATGCATTTCTCAATGAAGTGAACCGTGCTAAAGCAGGCAGATTTGAAGAACCTTCTGTTGATAAAACAGATGATAATGAGTTAAATTATGAAAGGAAATCAGATTCTGCCTACGAATCAAATCCGAATGAAAATAATATTGCCAAAATGTTACATGAACCAGGATTAACAGAACGACGTAATGAAATAGCTTATCAAAATCCATTATGGGGAGAACATAAAGTCTCTGGAGGCTCTGGCGAGGTAGGACAGTGGATAGACTATGCTCTTCTCGGTGCTGGAGCACAAGATATTCTTAATAATGAATCATATGATAATTTTAGCTTATCAAATGAACTTGATTCTAGTCATATAGAATCTAAAGTTGATAATTTACCAGCTTATTGTGATCCTCCTAATCCATGTCCTATAAACTATAAGTCTGAGGATTTACCAACGCCTTGTGATCATGATATTGAAGATACAATAGAATTCAATCGTGAATGGATATTAAGAAAAATGCAGAATGGTGAATGTTCATGTGATAATGAACATATGGATAGTTGTCCAGTTGATTCTAATGAAAATGGATTTAAAACAAGTTTCTCAACAGAACAAAAGGCGAACGGAAAGGTGAGTACTTTTCGTAAAAAAACATTTTAAATTAAATATAAATTATTTTCATGAAAGACTTGAAGAAATGTAAGTGTATACAATGATGCATTCATTGTCAGACTATGAGAGGAGATTCACTTAAAGATACAGAGAAGTTCATCTTCAAAAGAGAAGATGGTTCCTGACAATCAATTTGTATATTTAAAATAAGCATTTAATACCAGATAGCTGTTCCACCCTTGTCTGAGACTCTTCTGCAGTGTCTGATCCTGTGATCCTTTTGGGTATAGAACCTTCAGGCCCTCAGGTCACTAGGTGACCCTGACGAGCATTCATGTACCGGGCTGGGATCAAATGATCCATAAATTTCAAATCCATTTAGAGTGGTATATGAAACCGCTGCCATTAAATGCCATCAGCTAGGATCTATCTATGATTACAGCCAATTTGGTGAGAACACTAGAAATTCCATCCATTAGTTAGTCACTAATGTTAAATCGTTCGTGACCAAATCTAATTACAAGTTAACCAGATCTCTAAAACTCAACACTTAAAAATATAATACTTCAGGTAACTATTCTCGGCACTCAGAGTGATTACAATATTTTGTCATTTCAATATTAAAAGGATTTATTTGTATACTATGGCATAAATACGTATTATTGTTGATTATTATAAAACCACGATTAGCATCTGATACAGGCAGAACTTTCTCTTGTTTTTTTCAGAATAAATTTCTTTGAATTACTTTCCTAGAGTTCACCGCACAACACCTTTTCAATTTCAGTCATTTTTCCGATATAAACGATCTGTTGGTCAGTGCTGAAAAGAAATATTTATTTATTTATTTATTAGCTATAATCTTTAAGTTATAAACTGTTCCGGTTCAAGACGAAAAGTGTCCACAAATAAATTGAGTACTTTAATAGAGACTTATCCAAAATTGACGTTACATAATGCCTAAAATGTATATGATTTCATCATGAGCTGACATTGGTTAGAGAACTATTGGAAAACCTGGAGTACTGGACAGCTGTTTCGTCCTAGTTTGGGACTCTTCATCAGTACGCACCCACCGGGGTTCGAATGTCGGTGAGATGCTCACTAGCGACTTGCCCTATTCAGGTAGGTAGTTACCTGGGGTTCTAGTGAAAAGTCGTGACCAGTAGGGTGCAGCAGGTCGGGTCTGAGGACAAGTACTCACCATGGATGACAGTGGCTAGTGGTCGCGCTATGTCGTGAATTGGCAGAGGTTAGAATTCATGGGCCATTGGATCGGGTCCCAGTGGCTTAATGGTCTACGAACACGTTAGCTTTGTACCCAGAGGGTGCTGAGTTCGAACTCCCTGTGGTGGGTGCGTACTGATGAAGAGTCCCAAACTAGGCTGACGAAACAGCTGCCCAGTACTCCCAGGTTTTCCAGTGGTTCTGTAACCAACGCCAGCTCATGATGAAATCCTGTAACCAATCAAATCCCTACACACCAACACTTGGATACCTAAAATGTATGTTGGATAGAATATGCCAGTACGCATAAAGCTGAAAGTTTCATCACGAAAAGAGATTTTGTTAAACAGAAAATACAGAATAAATTATTAAATTATTTTTGATTGCACAAATGATATGCTGATTATCATCAAGTTTAATAATTTGTATCCTGAAATTTTTAGACTTTTTGGGAAAATCCATATCTTCGGGGTCAAAAACGCAAAAGACTGGTTGCAAAGAAAAGGGTCAAACGTTCACAGGTATGTGTTATATTTGTTTTTGTGTTAAGATGTTATACGAAAGAAGTATTAAGTATTGCTGAAACTTAAAACTAAAAGCTGATTACGAATATTTACAGCTAGAGTTGTGGATGTTAAGTAGGAAGTTAGATGTTTGATTTTGATCACCATGTTTGTGCTGAAAATCTTGGCAAGATCTTGAAATGACTTCATAAGATTTGTCTTACTGCCTGTTAGTGATAAGATGAAATCTCACTACTTTCTAATCACATATTCCTGTAAGATGTAGTTTAATAAATTGGTTGACATTCGGCAGTTGAAGTTTGTCTTCACCAAAGATATTCCACAACCCAGTTATCAGGCTGTAAGTAAATTTTCTTGCTATTGACAACGCATTTTCTCCAGAAACTTTGATTTTCAGCATTCAGCTGCCCATGGCTGACTAATCATAATGTATAGATCACAAGATTTTCAACACAGTTTTCCACCATATTATTTTATTAGAATTGTCTGAAGCGGTTTTCGCAAGTAGTCAGAGTTGTTCAGAAAAAACTCTCATTGCTGGAAAATGTAGCCAATAAATGAATCAGGAAGTCAAAAGTTTACTAGCACAACCATTGGTCCGACTTCTACTTTATCTCGATTTGAAGTAAATTAGCTGCTCGATACAAATACGTCAGTCTGCATCATGTTTAGAATGATAGTTGATTACTCCTTTATTAAGAAATTTATTCCTTTAAGTTCTAAATGGAACAAAAGGCTTCAAGCCTCTTGAGCTTTGAAGTTTCTGTAGCAGTGGTTTTAATTTTACAGAGTGGAGTTGCTGGTATCATGCCCGACATCTGTTCTTTACTGGTCTATACTATCGAATTAGCGAGGTTTGGGAGTGCGCCGGTTGAGGATCGAACTCCGGCCTACCTGCGTGGATGGCGAGCGTCCTACCGCTAAACCACAGACTCTTCAGTAACTCCACGATAAACATAAAAATGCTTACTCAAATATATATATATACTTATTTATCTAAGCTGTATATATTGTAGTGAAGCTGTAGAACTGTGAAAGGAAGTATAAATGATTTTTGAATATCTTTGTCTTCTGTGATCTGAGTGGTTTAGTTGAAAAGTTTTCACTGTTAAGTTAGCGCCGCAGATGTTGTTTAGAAAAATAATATAAACCTTGCAATTAAATAACTCACTTCATAGAACATATTGACAACAAAGTACTCACCCGAGTTACAACTCCCTTCCGTGATTTCAAGCGTTATCAGTAATCAGTATTGTAGGGTTCGAACCACGGTGGGTGCGTACTGATGAAGAATCCCAACCTATGACGGATGAAACGACTGTCCAGTACTCCCAGGTCTTACAATGGTTCTCTAACTGATGTCAGCTCATGACGAAATCCTCCAGCCAAAAAATATATATATTTTCTTTTCTTCGGTTCACATGGAAAAGACTCCGATTGAATGATTATGGTGACTTTATTTTCACTTTTTACTTTTGGTAAGTATTTAAGTGTTAAAATAGGCAGGTTAACTTTAAAAATAAACTTAGAATCCCATTCACACTTAGTGCTCTACCAGTGAACAACTATACATTTTCACATAAAATCAATAGTTTCACAATTAAATTAGTTTTGTTTTAAATTTTGGATATCAACGGGTAACTTAAAGTGCATCAATAAATGTGTACTTAGTATTCATCCAATGAATAATAATATTATCTATGCTCTTCATTTAAATAAGAGTACAAGTGTATTCCCTGACTCCTGAGGTTTTCCTTTTTGGTACTTAAAGTTTCACATAGATCTGTCTAACAGATGTCAACAAGCATAACTAACATCTAGTTCATGAGCTTCTTATCAAATGATTAATAACACTGATACTTAATTGAAAGAACAGAGAAGATTTGTAGCTCAGGTGGATGATTAGCAATTAGTAGTGTTCTTTGAGCTGGTTGGCTTATTTGCGGAACTAACGTCGTCCTACTTGACAACATCTTCAGCGCGATTTTTAGCATAAAGGGAACTCATTTAAATTTTCCATGAATGATAGAATTGCGTCTCCTGGTAACCATGTTTACATATGTATTGATCATTTTTTGTTGACTTGTTTTTAAACTTTCTCGTCTCCTGATTTGCTTTTTATCAGTTGGTATATTTGGTCTGTATTAACATGTTTTTTAATCTCATATTCGTCTGAGTACCAGGCTTCTAGGAATTCTCTGGCACTTTTGGTGTTTCCTCTGTTAAATATTTTGACATTGTCACAATCATCAAATTGGTGTTCAAAATTATCCACATGTATTGATATGAAAGAATATATATCATGTCTTTATAAAACTAATTTGTGTTCTTGGATTCGGATTCCAAAAGGGGAAGCCCACTTTGGCCGATGTAATGTCTGTTACAGTACATACAACTAACTTTGTAAATGGTATTACTTTTATCTCCTTTTTCTGTTGGATATTTCGGTTTGCACAATATCGAATGAAGTGATTTGACTGGCTTGTGTGATATTTCTATTTCAAACGGTTTCAGTATTCTAGCTGTTATTTCAGAGATATTTTCTACATATGGTAGGATGAATTTTCTAGTAGTCTTTCATGATGGTTTCCTGTTGTTGTTGTTGTGACTCGATTTTAAACACTTTTTGATGAAATTGTGAGGATATCCATTCTTTTTGACGACCGTTAGTAGGTATTTCTCCTCCATTCTGTTCAACGCTGGGGTGCTACAATGTGTTTGAATTCTTTTGAACAATGTCTGCACACAATTTCTTTTGTGGGTAATTTGGTCATATCTATTATAGGTGAACATCTGGCCTGTGTGCGTTGATTTTCCATATACTTGTGTTTCTAAATCTCCTGTGTTATTTATCCTGATTAAGACACCTAAAAATGGGATTTTGTTATCGAATTCTTCTTCTCTGGTGAATTTGATTTCTTCAAATATGTTGTTTGAGCGTCGGTGGCATAGCGGTTAGGACACTCGCCGACCATGCAGCTGGTCTGGGGTTCGATCCCGGCCGACGCACTCCTTTACCTCGCTAAGCCAGAAATAATGCTGGTGAAGAGGAAAGGTTGGGCATGAGGCTAGCAACCTCATCCTGTGAAATAAACACTGCTACAGAAACTTCAAGCCACAAGCTTGGATCCCTATGTTCCACTGGGGAACGTGAAGGAAAAAAAATACGTTGTTTATTAATTTATGGGTATATTCCAAATCATTTCTTTTATTTATTACAAATATATCATCAATGTAACGTACCCATACTTTTGGTTTAATTATAGGTAGAGCTATTAATTCAAGTCTTTGAATGACGGCTTCAGCTATTAATCCTGATATGGGCGATCCCATTGGTGTTCATTTAATATGTTCGTATATTTGAGTATTAAATTGGAAGCATGTTGTAAGACATAATTCTATGAGTTCTATCCAAGTTGAACATTGCGCTTTTATGTGTGAGATAGCTATGAATCACCTTAATGTTATGGGCAGCATTCCTCCCATTTGCATCAATACATTCAGATCAAAGTTTTGCTCAAAACAACGCCACAACTTATTATTTACAGTATAATTAATACACTTTTAAGATGTATCCTTTACAAAGAATCAATTTTTCTTATTATTATTTCACTTAGATATATCGATACAATCCTTATCTTATGGGACAAGTTCATAAAAGCGCAGTGAAGAAAACTGGACCATATAGACCAACGGGAGAAAAATATATGTAGAATTGATAATATATCTATATATATTACATGTATCAGAGATAATTTTCATTTCCTGCAAACTGTGAAACTAGTAGACAGATGACTATGTATAATAATAAAAAAGTAATATAAACTTGTGATATTTCCAGTCTCGAAATATAAAAATGTGCAATATAATGAGTGAATAATAAAATTCTTATTAACTTTCGTTCATTTCAGAATGAATAAAGTAGTTTAAAATTTGACAAGTTTTTCGATAAAATCATGAGCTAAATGAATATGAACATTTTCGAGTAATATCATAAGGAAATGTGGTCACAATACACCCATGAATATTTACTGAGATTTTAGCATAGACTCTTAGAAATTATCTTTTAGATGGGAATAAGAAAATACTGCATATGTTCAATGACATCTGTAGCTCAAATTCTCTAGCATGAATTGTTTTCTAATCTAATATTTTCTTCAATAAGCTCATTCATGAGACTAGACGGGAAGGGAGCTTGCCTGCTGATACTAGCAAGTCATTTACAGGAGATAAGGCGACCCACTGAGTAGGTGGAGTCCTAAGTGACTGGCCAATTTGGTGGAAGATGTGCTCAACTAACCAGTAGGGAAAGGGGATGGCAGAGTGAGGATTTCATTGAGACTAGGATCACGAGTGATATCGGGGGTTGACATGAGACCTGTAAAAGCCTGTCTGTCTGCATACGCAGAGAAGGCGGAATCGAACCTCTCCAACGCTAATCGGTTACACGTTTGAAGCCTGCATCTCGGACCACCGAGGGTCATCTCGGTAGGAAAGATACCGAGGTCCTGGGACCAATCAAATCCCTACAAACCAACACTTAAATATCAGTCATGAAACTTTCTTCATTGGAGTAGATTGATCATGCATAAATATCTATGGCAAGTTTATATGCTTGATTATTTCTGCATTGTGTCCACAATGTGACTGACTAACCTATACACTCAACTTTCAGAAGAAAAATGTAAAAGTGACGTATAGTTGTTAAAATGAGAATCGATTTTAATTCTCAAGCAAACAAACTCAGCTTAGACACTGACTCCGTGATAGTCCCTTGTTGTTGCCTACATTTTACATGGATACTGTTTGTTTCCATCGATTTTCGACTATCTAATCCAGTAAACGTCTCTAAATAAAATGGAATTTTGTTTTAGGCGTTAAAGACTCTCTAACAGGAGTGAATATGAAGTCTAGATTCTGATACTAGCTACTATAAAGTTTCAAAAATGAATATGTGAACCAAATCAGAAGGAGATGAGTGTCATCTCAGTAAGAATTTGTCAACTTTCAGCAATGTCACTTTTTTCTGAGAAACAGACGAGGATGAAATTCGTCCATCATGTAAGGCAAACAGAACAATGTTACTGTGAAAAACTATGTGAAATAGCTTGTCATAAATTAACAGTTATTCGGAGGCGATTTTAAAAAGCTTTTATATACATTGTAGATATATCTGTTTTTTGTCTCCTCACCACTAAACACCTTAGTTGGAACAGATGTTCAACTATGGTGCAGATACGTTTTGCATGATATTCTCTGAAATTTGAGACTGGTGATGGTTCTTTCCAGGATAGTGCTTCATCATTGCCCAGTGTACCGCCGCTTACCAGCCCACCACTGCTGCAACTATAATCAGCTTATCCCCGCTGGAAGATACGAATGCAGGCGTTCCTGGACGTTACTCCAGCAGCCCACCATTTCATCCACGTTCTCAACAACCTGTCAGAGGATGCATTCGCCCATGCACACGCTGCTGGGATCTGTAGTACCAACTCCATGCAAACAAACTGGGAGATTCTAGATCAATGTTTTGACCTGAGGCTGGGCTCTCAACATACCCTATTCCAACTGCTCTCCCGCCGACAACTACCAGGAGAGAGTTTCCTGGAATATCTTCACGCCCTCCAGCTACTGGCAGCTGGACTTGATAATCACGATAGCCCCGGCAGCAGAGGTATCTATACTGATTGCTCATTATTGTTGATGCACGACTTACACTGACCAGTCCCCTTACTAACTGGCTAACAAATCTCTTCCACCGAGTAAACTCTAGTAACTTATTTTCCGCAATTTATGGACTTGAAATACACTGAAGTGAAAATTAATCATAGATTGTTATACGCACTGGTTACTTCATTGAACCTAGACTACAGGATTAAGAATAAACCTATTCGATATGTGTTAATATGTCATTAAAAACAAGATCATTACTTTTTCATCGACACTGAAATTCAACTCATGTGTGTCATTAAGACGGATATGAAGATTAGCAGCGATTTCTCGTGCTTGCACATTTTCTCTGATCTCTTCCACGCTATTAGCAAGTTAAATATCAAACTCAATGCACTGTATCTACTCGTGATTATGACGAAATCCTAGTGTTACAAACATTACTTAATCGAGCAACATGCGTTAAAAGTCTTTATCAGTGTGATGAACTATTATTTAACACTAAATAACGCATAGATTATTGGAAGGGCTGATTTAAAGAAGAGAAGTTAAATGAGAAGCGCACTACATACACACTCAGTGAATAACGCAGTAACCTCTCATCAGTAATCTCTCATCTGTCTGTTTCAGCGTCACCGATACAATTCAGGAAATCAGAACACCAGTGTATGATTGAAATGAATTTTATTGAAAATGATCAGTATTATACATAAAATGAGATGAAAATTTATCTTGAAATCAGCTTCTCTTCATTCATTTGTGACTGCAACATGAACATCCACAAGTGCAACCAGAACACTTACAAGAACCAGCTGGACAATCACAACCTTTGCCTGATTTGCAGCCACCACAGCATTTACAGTCTGAACCACCACAGCCTAAAATGGAAAGCAGTTGTGGATTAATTAAAGTTCATGGAAAAGTTGTTTTGCATTCATGAATGATGGAGGAGTAGAATTAACTTTGTAAGAATGAAAGAAATCGAGCAACTCACCTGGCATAATTTTTCGAATTTAGTAGAAATTGGTTTAATACATAAGGTCGAAAATTGTCTTCTTATATATACATTTTAATTTCAATGCTTGATATGTGAATTAAGCATAGATTTATGAACCAATGAGAATTTAGAAATATTTCACATGTCACTTGTGATTGGCTGAGAGAGATGGACGATTTGCTTGTTTGTTTGGATGATAACAACAAAGAGATGTAATGACTAGTGAATCTTCCCGAAGAATTAACTGTTGATATTTTTTTTCTCAAAGTATATTTAGTTGTCTTGCAGAACATCATGAGAATATGGAGTGTACCATAGCTTTTTTCCTCTTAATTTATCAGATGGAATATGAGAATCATTATTACGGTGAGAAATTTTACTTTTCTTGGGAGTATTACTGAATTTATGAAAGCTAACTGAGTATTGCATAGGAGAATCGGGCATCTGAATGACTGCATTTATTGTTGGATAAATCATATAGACGACCTTTCCAGTAGCTTCCAGCAAACGCACCTTAACCTGTATCAATGAGTAAGAGCAAAATCAGTTTATAATGGTGATTTACAGGACCGTCTTCATTTGTTCTGGTTATTTTGGTTTCCCGAGGTTAATTCAATAGTCATACTTCTGCAAATCATAAATATACTAGTATTTCAAAGACAATGGAATACACGAGGCACATAACATCCTACTTTATAATTCAAAATGTTCTCCTCCTGACTCTCTAGATCCAATGAAGGTGGATTTTTGAATAGCTAATAATAGATATTGACGTGAAATAAACAATTTTGAGGTTATATCGATCTTTTAGATTATCACATTAGTTCGATATTCGCTAGACGTGAACACCTGTGTTGTGTGATGAACATGTCATTTAGCATTTGGGTAGTAGTTCATTAATCTCAAGTTATTAGTGATACACCATAGACACTAATAAATGTCACAAATCGTCCTTTCCATCCTGTTACTTAAAGAACCTCTGATATCTCGTTACAACTGCAGGAAAATCACCTTGGAATCATTCACTAGTGGCTAGAGAGTTAACAGTAATCTGTTAAACTTAAGGTGGTATTCCTTGCAGACTGACACGAGTTGGACAGAATTTCGGGTTGAAGGTATATTACAAATTTGGGAAATTTGGGAATGATAAACACATGAATATCAGTAGAATGAAATAATGTTTACCTAGAGGCATAATGGTGAGCTATGTGTCCCTACTATGTATTTTGGAAGAATTCTAAACCAAAACAAGTCTTTGTTGGATAATATTTGATTCTATTTGGTCCACTGTCTGACTCAATGGAAGTCTATCATATCTTCACATATCCAATATCTTAATATTTCCTTCCCAAGATAGCTGCAGTTTTCACTTAAGAGAGACTCATAATGTGAGAAGTAATTTAGATTTATCCTAGTGATGTACTGATTCTAGAAAGAATCAAAAGGTGCGGGAGGACAACTCATTGCTAATAAATATCAGCGAAACCCATTTTTCTACAGTCTTTAGAAGCTACGTCAGCTGTACTATAAAACCAACTTCCGAGCTATGAAGATATGAAAAATAACAGACTTTAGCAAACAGACTGTTTTTCCGGTGTTGCCGGTGTGATATGTGTTAATGATAATAATTTGTAAGTAGTATAGAGTGTAGAGTCTTTGACAAGTTCACATGAATAAACTAGGAACTTGTTTGCAGTAGTGAAGAAAAAGGTTAGAAATAGCCTATCCATATGAAAGGTATAAAAATGAAGGAAAGAAACCAAATGAAGTTCCAGAAAATGAGAAATTTGAGCAAAAACTGAATCTCTAATGTAAGTTTGTTTTGTATTGTTAATTCTGGGTGCAGGAAACATTAATAAGCTGAACAAGATGGTGTTCTCTATGTTGTTTTTCGAATAGAGCATGCCACAAGTCGCTAACATATTCTCAACAGTAGCTGTACTCAATCGACTAAGAATTGACAAATACCGCCATTCACCAAACCAAGAAAAGGCTTTCTTCTTATCGGGTTTGTATTCTCATACTGAATTGATGTGAATCTCATCTGTCATCCATTGTAATAGACTTCCGTCAATTACTTTGTTTTAACTATGTATTCATGCCTTCTGTGGAGCCCACAGAGTTAAAGCTTTCCAAAGGGCTGCCTATAGTATCAGTTACAGAACAGTTGCAGATTGTCAATTAGGATCGTCCAATAAAATCACTTTTGGCGAATGTATTTTGCTATCATTTCTCTAAACATGACCCCAGAATTTTATCTGTAACATCCCCTCGTCTGTTGCTGTTAGCCGCTTCTTCGGATTCAAAACCTGGCAAAGCAGAACTGAAGTCCTATTTTATTATTCCGTGCAAAAGCCCTATCTTGAGTACTTGTATTTGTTCAAAGTGAAGATGCCATCTGCTCCCAACACACGGTTCAGGGCATCTGGAAGTATGTCAACAGAATGGTGGATAAGACAAAATCATCCACTTTCGTAAGCAGTCATTTGCACGGATATGGTTGCAAGGCTGCACAGTTACTACATCCAGCCCGAATGCATGTTCTGATAGTAACAAAAACAGTAAACAAAAAATGGCATACTACAGTACGACGGAGGAGTAATCATAAAGAAAACTTAGATGTGATTCATCTGGCCAAAAACACCTTCAATATTTCAAAGTCATATCTCATTTTTAGTAAACTGAAATCACTGAATAGCTCAAAAGTAGTTTATTTTGACTCAAATATTACTCTGTCGTGTAAATTAGACCAGAAATCATGACAATTAATGGATCATTAATACATGCACGTGCATCAATGAACTATTGAATTTCTGAAAGTTCACCCTTATAGACACAAACTGAACACAAGATAAAATTAAACTTCATTAAAGCTGCAATTTCTAATCAATTGTTTAGTTGAAGAATTTAGAAAACATATAAAGATTATAACGTTTCATCTAATGTGCTTTAATTATAAATTTTACAAAATATGTACTAAGAAATGTTCAAATTATACTTCCACATGTTGTTGTAAGTGCATTAAAACAATTAGATTTCATTAGAAATTTAGTATGTATGCGGATGCACTTCATTAAAAGATTCTTCTTCAAAAGGGACAAATAGTGCATAGATATATAAAGACGAGAAACTTCTTTAAGTACGAATTTTATACACTGTAATAAACAGACAAGCAATGCCAAGTTAGTTAGTCATATGTCTAATGTTAATCTGTTTTATTCCTCTTTTTATCAAATACTATGTAACTAGAATTAATTTATTCCTATTTTAGACTGTAGCGGTAAAGACTGTATATGCTGTAACGGTTGCAAGTCGAATAAAGGTTGTGATTGTTCCACTAAACCATGCAAATGTTCTACATGCAAGTGTGGATGCTCATGTGGTGACAAACAAAAATAACTTGAAAATACTAAACACCTTTTTTTAAAACAAAATCATTTAGATATGTGATTTTATTAACAATTAGCAAATAAAGACTGTAATGTGTAAATGATTTTTACTTTTTTTTAACGATACAGTTTATTAAATGCATAAGCTATCTAAGGTACAATTGGTTTATTGACCAACAGATCATAGAGTATTGTGCTCATAATTAATGTTTAAAAATACTACTGTACAGTATTAGGGGAATTACATTATTTATACATTTACACTAAGAAAATGAAAGAAAATCACTCTTAAAGATAATTAAACAGACGATAATTGCGTCCATTTTATTCTTCCGTTGATCCACCTCAGCAACCGCTATTTGGTTCATAAATCTGAATATAAAAGATAATTTCAGCTGGTAAGAAAAACATTTTTTCTGACTTGCTGACTGAAGTTAAAATGAAACTAAAGTCTTAGCTAGTTCACTCAGTGTCTCCTATGCATATTTTCATATTGAAATGAATATCCGTCAGTTATATTTGCAGATTCAAAATCCTATCATTTTTCTAGTTTACTGAATTACACGCTTTTATGTACAAGTATTGTTTTTATTTTGAATTTCGCATAGTTAGTATATTATTATTATTGTTCCCTTGGGTTCCTAGTGGAACATAGGGCTTCAACTGCACGCCTCCACTTGCTTCTGTCTTCTGCTGTACTTTTCACTTACATCCATGTTAATCTATACTGTTTCAACTCTTCTTCACACGATCTCCTCCATGTCACCCTGGGACGTCCCACTCGCCGCTTCTCTTTCGGGTTCCACTCGAGCACTGGCCTGACGCACGATGTCACCCAGCAGCCTCCTCAGCCAGTGAGTGTCCAATCCATCTCCACTTTCTACTGAATATTTGTTGGGCGACTGGTTCTTGTTTTGTTTGTTCCCGTAATTTCTTGTCTGTGATTCTTTCCGGCCATCTGATCTTCAGTATAGAGCGAAGACAGTTGTTGATAAAGGTCTGCAATCTGTTGGGAATATTCTTTATGACTCGCCAAGTTTCTGATCCGTATAGAAGAACTGACTGAATTGACGTTTGTATTGAAAATCCGAATTTCGCTGTCGATGTTGAGTGACGAAGATTTCCAGATTGGTTTCAGGTTGATGAATGTGTTTCTCGCCTTCCCGATTCTCCATTTGACATCCTCGTCCGTTCCTCCTGTAGTTGAGACAATGCTCACTGCCTAGATAAGTGAATGAAGTAACCTCTTTCAAATCCCTCCCGTTGATGGTGATTGGCGGTGGATGTTGCTGCTGTTGTTGTTGTTAGTTGGTTATTTTCATAACCTCCGTCTTGTCTATGTTCACCTGCAGTCCTATCTTTGCTGCTTCTTCGACCAGTTTGTCGGTTTTCGCTTGTAAGTCTTCAGTTTTGTGTGACGTCAAGCATAAATCATCCACGCGCGAAATCCAGGTCTTCTAGATTCTTCACGTCGGTCTAGGATATCCCTGTCTTCTTGTTTCCCATTGTCTGACGCATAATCCAGTCCACCACAATTGGGAATATCATTGGTGACGATGAGCACCCTTGTCTGACTCCTGTGTTTACTCCAAACGCCTCGCTGAGTTTTCCGTTGTGGATCACTTGACATGTGCCATTGTCGTACAGCTGTTGAATAAGGTTGATGAATATTTGGGGTACGCCGTAGTACTTGAGTAGTTTCCAAATTACTTCGCGGTCAGCGCTGTCGAAGGCCTTTTCGAAGTCTATAAAGTTGAGGTAGAGGTTTGATTGCCATTCCATGCTTTGTTCGATGATGATGCGTAGAGTTGCAATTTGGTCAGAACATGATTTGCCTTTCCTGAATCCAGCTTGTTCTGGTCGGAATTCTATATCCAGTGCGTCCTTTATTCTCTCCAGGATGATGCGACTCAGGATTTTACTTGGCGTCGACAGGAGCATGATTCCTCGCCAGTTCTTGCAGAGTCCTAAGTCGCCCTTCTTTGGTAGTTTCCCTATAGCTGATATAGGGTCAGACTTGAAAAGAGCTAACGGCGTTCAAACGAAAACATGGCACCAGTCAATGAAATCTACAACAGTTTGTCTAAGCCACGTAGGAAGGTGTAGACTTCCTGGTTGGGGTCCTCGGGACGGTAAAAACCAATGAAGGCTGGAAACAACTGGTGATATGATTCAAAATCGTTCTCAATGGTGTAGATGCATCCACTCCTTGTGACTTATGATTTCCAATGGAACTGTTTTGTTCTTCGTTATTACTATACGTTTGTCTCAAACATCTGTTTACTGTCTTTATTATGCATTTCTCTTACTTTCTTCTCTTCCTTTGTGTGCTACATGGAGTGTGGCAACTTGAACTGCCGCACATATGTGCAAGGTTCTATGTTGAATACAGACAGACAGTTTCACAAGGTAACCTTTCCTCGAGTCAGTAGGCACCTTTCCCTCCTTCCAGACCTTTTGCAATAATGGAGTCAGCATATCTGCTGTCGTCTCTGTGTGCGCTTTCAGTGCTTCCGGGGGTATTCCATCTGGTCCAGCTGCTTTTCCAGCTTTCAGAAGCTTGGTTTCATCCAAGACTTCAGGTTTCGTTGGAGTTGCAGTTGTGTACGCGCTGTTGTTGGTATTTCTGGACAGGTTGCAGGTGGCAGTATAGCAGATCAATTATTTTATACAAAGCTGACGCCTTTCTGGTACATACTTTGCTGCTGTTAATAAACAAAATAAGTTTACATCTCTTCTACAATTACAGTACACGAATTAATTTAGTGAAAACTGAAATCATCGTATTTCTGAACATCATCCTGTATGGTTAAGCAAGGGAGAAACAAGATCTATTCGTAGCACTGTTTTAGCACATCTTGTAGATGATACTGAGCATAAAGTTGATGTTAATACAGCATTTAAAGCTATTTATCGTATTCCTACTAATCTTAATTTTGTTTTACGAGTTCGTCTTTTACATAAAGCTGAAGCCATAAAAATTCACCTGAAGAAGCTAAATTTGTGTGTTCAGAAGAAAATCGTACAGCCACTTTCCTTATTTTGTCCATTATTTAAATTTCTGGCGTTTACTAATTTTTTTTATCTTTGAAGAAGTTCAAAGATGTCAGAACTTCAGCATTATGAATCCTATCAAACTCGTTACGGTAACTTTCTACAGAAGTATTAATTCACATGCACGCACTCACAATTAGAAATGATTCGAGTTAAATATTTCTTTTTCTGAAAGATGTTTGGTGACTTCAAACACATGTAAATAGGTGATACATCAGTTTCTCCTAATCTAATATCTTCAGTTAGTATGACACGGCTTAACATTATATTATTATTGATCCTTTGAGTTCCAAGTGGGACACAGAATTTCAGACGAACATCACAAATCTCAACGTGCTGTTCTTCTGCCTACAAGCTTCCCTTTCCTCTTTAAATCATCTCCCTTATCACAAGTGTTAAATAAAGCTTTTCTAAGGTGTTTTCATTGATCCAAAACATACTCGCCTTCTCGTTTTTTACGGCATCCTTTATTATCCAGTTCACCACTATGAGGATTATCATCAGTGGTAGAAGACAGCCTTGTATTATTCCTGTCTTCACTTCAGATGCTTCAATGATCATTTCTCTATTAGTGAATTGTCATATGGCTTCATAATCTAGCTGAGAAACTGCACTCCAGAGTACTAAAGTAGTTTCCAAGTCGCTTCACAGCCGTTGCTATCAAATGGCTATTCAAACTTGAAGAAGTTGAGGTAAATATTTGTCTGTCATACTATGCTCTGTTCGATGATAATGCGTAACACTCCTATTTGATCGGTGCATGATTTGTTCATCCTGAATCCAGCATCTTGCAGGCTGTCCAAGATGTGGATTAATATTTTGGTTGGCCTGAACAGAAGCATGATTCCACGACAACTGCCTCATTGACTTAAGTAACGCCTCTTTGGGAGTCTAACTAGGTGACCCTTCTTTCAAACGGTAAGCACATTTCATTCCTTCCACACCTTCTGTGCATGTCTGCTGAGATCTGTTTGTGCGTTTTCATTGGTTCTGGGTTAGATTCCCCCTAATCACGGTGCTTTCCTGGCTTATAGTAATTCCCTGGCTTTCAAGACATCTGCTTTTTTGGAGGGTTGTTGTTCAGTGGTATTTCTGTGAGTTCTGGCGATATTTCTGGAGAAGTTGCATATGGTGGTTAATTCAATAGTCCTTTAAAGTAATCAGCTCAACGTCTCCTCTATTCAGCCTATTCTTTTTTTAGATAAAGTGTTACGAATTTCCTCTTAGCTGCATGGGGTTCTGGTGCCAGTGTTACACAAAAGTGCCTTTTCTCTTTCCTAGCACTATTCTTCACCCCTTTGTTTAGTGAAGTCAGTTTCTTCTTTCGCTGTTCACCTCTACAGTGGTTCCTCCTCTGCTCCACCACTGTCATCCATTGTATCACCTTGCAGGCATTCGTAGTTATAAATTTGTTGTCTTACCTCTTCTTACTCCCTAAGAATTCTATAAGGCTTCCATTCCGATCACTTCCAGGGAGTCCCAGAGTTATTTCTCACAGACTGTCAGAGTGATTTTACTTAATGTTCCCGGATTTTCCACATATCTGCAGTTACAGTGTCATTTTTAGCTCTGTCCTCCAGTTTCTGAGTGTTGAACTTGAATTGTGGTTTATCTTCAGCTTTTTTGAAGGATTCCAGCCTGGTCTCAATTATGATTTGCGCTAGATAGTGATGAGAGGCTATACCTGATCCCTTTCTTTATTTTGCACCCAGTAAACTGACTCTCCACCCTCTTGAGGCTGAGAAGAAGTCTATCTGATCTTTGGCTTATTTCTCTGACAAACCCATATCACCTTGTGAATATCCTTGTTTTTGTACACGCTGCCTCCAGTTACAAAATCATCAAAAGCTTAAAGATCTGCACGTAGTTTTCCTCCATGTAATTGGGCGCCTCCCAACCCACTGGGAGTTGTATTCCTGTGATATTTGCCCCCAATTCGGTATTCATATCACTCATTGGAATTCTGGTGTTACCGTCTGGTTTGTTTCCTGTACTTTATTGCATTGGTGGCACAATGATTAGGACTCTCGCCGACCATGCACATAGTTCGGGGTTCGCCCCCCTGCCGACGCACACCTGATATCACTGGTCGGTCTGCAAAATTTCGGCTACCGATATCACATGCTGAAAATTCCATATTTGTACCGAAAATACTGTATGCTTTCAAGCTATAATCAAAAATTTAAAAAAATTACAGTTGCCCATAGAAGTCCTCCTTCACCCCTGGGTTTATGTTGTCTTTAGGTGAGTTTATTTTTCACTCCTTGAGTTCCTATTGCAAAAGAGTGCTACAAGCGTTTTAATTTCCAGGAAAGGTGGTACTGTTTCTACCGAATGGAGGTGCCGACTCGGGGACCTCACCTCACTTCGGGAGTTATAAGGGCTGTACGACGTTTGGGAGTTTATCAACCGATAGTCAAACGATAACCTCTTGCGTCGATGGTGAGCATTCCACCATAGAATCACCGATGCATCAAGATATCTGTTTCATCTAGGACCTTTCAAAATTACGCATATATGAACCAACCAATGACTAAATCCAGTGACTTCACGTCACAGGGTCAGACTGTTGACTATCCATCCACTGGGACTTTTAGGTGCGTGATACTGTGTACTTGTAACTTTCCTACCTTTTCAGTTAAATCTTGCCGTTATGACCTTGGAGATTAATTCTCGCCCTCCAGTTGGTGAGATAATGATGATAACACCCTCAGTGTGATCATAGTCATCGTCCAGGTGACAGGAGTGGATTATTGACTGTCATTTTGGAGATTACAGTAGAATTCCATATGCCCTTACAGATTCTTATCACTTCTTTACCATGTATTTTGATTTCTTCTACACTCTGAGAAGCTTAGCTGGCTTAAAACATGGTGATGACATTTGGAGTCTCTATGATTACTTTTATTTCATATAGTGATGACACATTAGCCACCAGGTTTCCAAAGGATTCCATCAACTTGCATCAGCCATCCTTCAGTGGAGCAGTCTTCTGCATTCCAGCAGAGAATAAGACCATTTTTGTGCCTTGTAATTTCAGTAATGATTGGGCTGTTTTCCTATGGGGGGAGGTTTATAGCCCCGCTCCTGGCCGTCCCTCTTTCCCGGGCTTAGGACTAGTTAGTAAACTTAATTTAACATATTCCTTCACATTTTAATACTTTCCTACTGTGTGATTATTTGTAAATGTATGAAAAGTCATAGTGGAGTTTCTTTTCTGTTTTATGTAACCTAGGGGTTCTGTCGTTCTAAATGAACCTGGACTACTAGTCCGACCTATGTGTTCGATCTAACTCTGATCAAATTATACCTATGAAACTTTGTTATTTTTGCCTATTATTTGTCAACGAGATCCTAAACCCAACAAAGTTTGTCTTTGAGTTAGTTGGTGGGTCTAATTATCAATATGATTCCAATACTATTACATGGTAGTGTTAGGTGTGTGTGAAAACTAAGAGACTCTTCAGATCCCCGCCATATGCTGGGAGTTTTACTTTCCTACTATCCGTAAATGCATTTGCTACTGCTGGAGGTAGTGGTGATCTCAAAGCCAAATCACTTAACCATTTGTACATTTTTGTGTTGAAATTTTGCAGACTATGGAAGGCATGATCGATTACCTAACATTATTTCTGCAACTCACATGCTGGTTCTACATCTGAATTTATGTTAAACGCCTGGGTAGTTCGCGACTGCTTCCAGAGCCAATCAGAATATTAGTGAATATAATTGTCACGTAAGAAAGAATCACTGTTTCATCCTCTTGTTTGAATATCTTCTAGTCTGTATTGTCTTTCATGTGAATTGGTTGTTCTAGTGTTTGAGAGATTCCGAGTGGACCATAACACTAGTGACAAATATTTAGGTAGTTCGTATGCTGAAATACTTCTAAAGTCAACTACCGATCTAATCAGGTATCCTACCTTATAGACCAAGATTATTAGTTTTAAGTATTAAACTGAACAAGTCTGACTCAGCCGAAAATGACTACATTAAATGTAGTAAATCAGCTGCAGACATTTTGATCCTATTCATAACCGTGTCCACACATCTGTTAACCTCCTCAAATGTGTTTTGATCTTCATAATATAATCTGATTTGTCCGTAATTATTGTTGAAGTACCCCTGCTGATTTAATGATTTCCATGTTTTTACCAAGTTTTTCAAAGCTACCCTGTCTACCTTTGACAAGTTCTTTCATGGTTTCCTTGATACTTCATCGAGAAACAACTTTGGCGAATTATTTGAATTGGTAGTCTGAGCATTTCTCTAACGTGGAATTATTCAAAGGTCAATAATATTTATTCTCATATATCTTTCGTTGAGTGATTACGGCATCTTATCCAACCACTTGACATTAAAATGAAAAAAGCAACAACTTTATGTAACCAATATTTTATTGAATTTTATACAATTTTACTGAGAAATTGAGCTGATGTAAAAATGAGTTCATAACAGAACACTGGGTCATCCACAGTGTACATGACAAAGAAACAACAGAATTATAAAACAAAAACTGAGTTCAAAGAATCACATGAAAAATGTCAGTAAAGTGCAAGTAAATAAACTTTGATGAAACAGAAAAATATAATTTTTTTTAAACTACTAAATTATTCTTTTGTTAGGGGTTATACATAGAACAGTATAACTAGTCATACAAAAGTGATTATACTACTGAGTTAAAGGATGTGCTTCATCACTAAGCTTTGGTATTATTATCATTATTATTCCCTTCGGTTCCAAGTGGAACACAGAGCTTCAGCAGCACACCCTCATTTCGCTGTGATCCCTGAAGTTCTTCTTAACTAGCTTCACAGTCGTTGACAAGCTTTCAACTCTTCCTCACACGATCATCTCCAAACTCGTCGATTCCCATACAGATCGTCCTCGAGGACATGACGTGCAATGTCACTCACTGGGCCCCTTAGTGTGTTTCCTATCCATCTCCATTTCCTTCGGCATATTCGTTAGCCAATAAGTTCTCCGCTAGTTTCTTCAAAGAGTTCCTTTCTGTTTACCCTTTCTGGTCATCTGACCTTCTGTATGTAGCGAAGGCAGTTGTTGATGAAGGTCAGCAACTAACTAAATTCAGTTGAATATTTGTCGTCTTTAGATACCTTTTCATATAAGAAAATAATTATATAAAATGCGCAATGCACAAATTCGATTTATTTTCAAATACCATATCTTAGTGTTTAGTTATTAGAAGAATTAAAAGTCTACGCTATTGTTCGTAGCAAAATATTAATGAAATTAAGGTTATATTATTCTGTCTAAAGGCATAGTCCACAGAATTGACTTTGTCTTCTTCATAGAAGTTAGAAGAAAACACTTTTAGAATTTATGAAGAATATTGTATGGATTGTATAGTACAAACAAACATTGTTTTAAATAATTAGACTGATTTGGATTTTTGATCTGTGTACAAAGGCTGAATACCACTATACTTCGTTTTGTTTTCGTTTTAATGTGTACATTCGATAGATGTGTATTTTGAAGAAAATTACAACATTTCTTAAGACGTGTTTCATAAATGCACAACAATCTACTATCAAACTGTTTGTATGTCTTTCCCTTTAATGCACGAAGAGAGACCGCATAACAATCTCTGGTGTGTTTGAGAACGATTCACCTGTCAGAATTCTGTAGCTGCTGTGATCATGGAAACATCTAAGCAAAATGTGTTTTTATACCGGCAATTGTGATAGTTTACTTATAGTTCGATCACGAACTGACTAAATTTGGAGAACCACTGGGAACCAGTGATTACTGGATAGTTATTTTGTGTGTGTCTGAGACCATTCGGAAGTGCGCTCTCATAATCTCACGAGGGACTGAGCCAGGGACCTTCAGGTTAAGAAGTGAGCAACTTACCATTAGGCCAGGGGGACGGAATTCAATGACCAGTGAATTTCCACTTCTGCCAATCCGCGCAATATAGTTCCACAGTCAGTTAATGTTATCGAGGAGTATTTGTCCTCACAATGAACTTCGCGGTAGACATTCAGTTTACAAAAGTATAAAAGCACCTTTAAATCCCGTTGAACAAGAAAATTAATCCTCAGATTTCTGATGATCATTCGATTATTACCATTCAAATCACTGCTAGATCCAAACTAACTGTCACAAACGTTATAATTTTGACTATTGCCATAAGTGCTAGAATCTTGAGCTTAGGTCTAAAAAGTACAACAGTTATTGATTGTATTTCTGCTATTAGAAGTGAGTAAACAAAAGAAAATCTCTGGATTTTGTGATACCTCTTCAATCCATTAGCAAATAAATCATTTATCACAGTAGTCTCTGTGTTAGACCACTGACTGATGTATACTTTTGTAACATTCAGACTTTTTCAACACAAAGGTCATGATATAAGAATAAAACTTGGGCACTGTGGTAGAGTGTAATTCCATTATGGGTAAATTTTATTTTGATAGAGTCTCACAGTGTTATACAGTAATATTTACTGATGACGTTTCGAGCACAATTTATTGCTCATAATCATATCAAGGTAATCACACGACTTTCTAAATTCATTTATATAGTTCCATTGTTTTTCACTTGATTCTCACTTGATTTGATTGGCAAACTGAAGGTGTAGCAATGGGATCACTAATATCCCCTATCGTAGCAGATATATTTATGGATAGCTGGGAAAATATGGCACTTAATACGTTTAATCCTACTCCAAAAATATGGTGGAGATATGTGGATGACACTTTCACAGTGTTAAAAACAGAACATATCTCTGGCTTCTTGACACACATAAACTCACTAGTGGAGGGAATAAAATTCACATTTGAAGCCGAAAATGAGCAAAGAGAATTAGCTATGTTAGATTGTAAAATAAAACGAATAGAAGAAGGCAAACTACACACTAGTGTTTATAGAAAACCAACGCATTCTAATAGATATTTAGACTTCAATTCATCTCGTCCTTTAACTGTTAAGGCAGGCTTAGTTAAGTGTTTAACAAACCGAGCAATGGCACTAAGTAGCACAAAAAAGGACCTGAATGACGAAATAAAACAGATAGAAAAGGCGTTGGTTTTAAATAACTATCCTCTAAAATTCATTAGGAAGATTGAAAAACGCCAAAAGAAAAATAAAAAGAATTGTGAAACTAGTATTAATAACATAAATAAGAGAGAATATAAGTCATCTACAGTTATACCATATAAGGAGGGAACATCTGAGACCCTACGTAGGATTCTAAATAAAGCAGGAATTAGGGTGACATTCAAACCTACAAACTCACTCAGAGATAAGCTCTGTGGGTTAAAGGACCCAGTCAGTTAATCTAATTAGACAAAATAATGTAATTTACAAATATCTTACAATGACTGTGCGGTCAACTACATAGGTCAGACTAATAGGTCTGGGGTAATCAGATTGTCGGATCATAAGAATTTATCTAGGGTAAGAATGGTTGACCCCGAGAAGATGAGTAATTTAGAAAAAAGCTCAGCAATTGCACTGCATGCATTAACACACAACCACACAATGGGGTGGGAGAGGGTCAAAATTCTAAGAAGTAATCTATGTAGGTGGAGAGCGAGAGAGGTTGATTACTGAATTCTTGTTTATTGAGTCTATACCCAACACATGCTATGGGAATGAATCATCACTCATACCCGAGATATGGAAAATAATACTACCAATCAAATCAAGTGAAAAACAATGGAACTATATAAATGAATTTAGAAAGTCGTGTGATTACCTTGATATGATTATGAGCAATAAATTGTGCTCGAAACGTCATCAGTAAATATTACTGTATAACACTGTGAGACTCTATCAAAATAAAATTTACCCATAATGGAATTACAAAGGTCATGAGTAAAACAGTCGCCAGCATCTACTAAGATTGTAATCTTTAATGAAAAACAGCTGTGAACAAAACAATTGGACCTTAAATTAATCGGTTGGTGGATAGAGGGAGAATAATTTCTCAAAAATCTACCCGCCTTATAAAATGGTCAGTCATCCTGAAATCTATGGTGAATTCGAGTGGTTGACACTGATACCAGTGGATATGTTGAAGGCATTAGTTAATGAAGTCAGGAGATTTTATGTCTGTGCAAAGTATGTCTGACGAAAGAAAGAAATGTCATTTAGTGTCTTTCTCTGTGACATACTGGCATTGAATAACCATATGTGTCAGCGTATTAATCGAACGGGGGTATTTAGCTGTGATTTATTGGGACTTACTGAACAGATAAGATTTCAAAATCCTTTCGTACTTTTACAGAAAGTTAGTGAACGTATAGTTTTTATTATGCGATAAGAACTACCTATTTTGGCTATACCACATACTACAGTAGCTGATGATTGAAAAATTGTCATAGTATTAAAATACTGACATATGAGGATGAACATTTCCCTTATATTTTCAAAACAAAGATGCTTGGAATATACTACTAATGGATTGATATGAGTAGTTGGATGTTGGGTCGCATTAGCCAATAACATTTACTGGCCTACCAAATCGAAGTGATTTTAACATCTGACGACTGTTTCGCTCGTTTAGGCCAATGCACATCAACGTTATGATGTGAAATTCGCAGTTGACTTCATTACCAGTATTCAGGCTAATGATGTAAATACAAAGCACCTGCTTAATATGACTTAAATAATGTATCCTCGATTGAATAAAGCCAAGTAAAGAAGTGACTATTAATCAACTAACTTTTCATTCTATCCCAGAGGTTTTCTACGAAGCTTAGTGAATAATGGTTAACTTAACTACTAGGAAAGAATCGCTATGTGATTACCACAAGGATATACGCCAAAAAGGATTCCGAACTGAAAAATTTAGCATTATTAATATTGCCTGAAATATCTCGTGCATCAGATGTCTATTTAAGGTTAAATTGTATACCGTATTGATTCCAAGAGGCTTTTTGTATGAATGATTTTAATGAAATAATGAATTACCCAGACTCACTCTCGGTACATGATTAAGTTGTTAGACTACGTTAAAAATTAACCTTTTCGTGACAAGCAACTGAATTTAATACAACTAGCTCCAACAGAGGGAATCCAAATTTAAGAGAAAGAACTATTATATCCGTTTATCAGTGTAACACCATGGAGTACTTTTATCCACTAATAAGATAGCAAGAAATACGCATGCATTATAGGGAAGCTATAGGACTGTCGTAAGCTGCATGTATTTCCTTATGTCAACGGAGTTAAGAGTGCTATGACTTCACAGTGAGTATCTTAAGCTACAACCGCAGTAATTCAACTGATTTCGAAATATTAAAAAAGAAGGGTTCATTCGTAAATTTAATGATAACATCCATTGGGAGACATCGTGGATATGAACAAAAGAGAACCATAAACAACAAACCTTCCGAGCTACTTTCTTTCCAATTTCTGTTATGGTAGAAATACATTCCCAATTGCATGTCAATTATATACACTGAAAACTTAAGTGTCAAAATATATGCTACTTGTGAGTAGGTAGTCTTTTTGTAACGAAAAATTCCACTTCAATTAAAGAATGAGTACGTTTATAAATATTCAGACCGTAGATACTACTAATTTCCTGGAATAGTTTGAGCGCCAGGTCAGATTGCATCATTATAAAGCTACTTAAATAATCCCAGAGTGTTTAGAAAATCAGAACAAGAGTGAGTACGTTTATATTAAGCATTTATCCAGATGGCTACACCACTTAGCATTGATTTCTTTACAAGTGTGACTGTAATCTTAGCTATGTTGAGATTTTATAAGCAAGTTTACGTTTCATAGCAAGACAGAATTTTAGGCGGGTGTATCATTTCGAACTAAGGAACTTTAACTCATGTGCTGAAAATTGGTGCATCACGAAATGCATTTTCAACGGGTTGCAAACTTTTATCAACAGCCACCTTCACTGACTACTTAATGAATATCAAATTGCAGGCCGGAACGAATTAGCAACAAGAAACTCTGGCAACATCCGATCGCTCGACAAATATGCAGCAGAAAATTGAAATGGATCGGGCACACGCTGAGGAGACTGATGAATGACATCGCGCGCAATACAGGTCTTTGCCGGAGTAGAATTCAAATGGCGAATGACGAGTAGGTCCTCCGACGGTGACATGAAGTAGATCGTGTGGCGAGGAGGAGCTGAGAGATTATGGGCAATCTTGGATCGAGCTGAAGAAGACAACAGAAAATGCAGCAAGGTGGAGACATGTTGTTGAAGCCCTATGTTCCACTCGGAACCCAAGGGAACAATAATAATAATAAGTCACTTGCTAGTAAAAAATTCACTGAATCACAAGACAATAATACAGATAAAAGTTACTGAATTCTGTTAATGTGCATACATCGTTATACTCTAAACAACCAATCACAGATATAATTAAGGAAATATAATGTCTCTTCAAAGCCCTAAAGTTATTTAGGGGTCTGCATGCTGAAACTTATTTGACAACAAACGTCAGAGATTATTATCTAATAATGCCAAAATAAATTCAAGTGTATAAAAAATAACAGTGTGCGGAAAAAAGCCTGCATAATCTGAAGGATGTATCTTTGGTGTAAATGTGACAGATTCTCATCGTAAGAAAGGTGATAAAATTTCTTCAGTTTACTAAATATCTAAGTGACTTCCATCTAAAAGCATTGTCATTTAAGGTCTTCTATCATCAGCTAGTAAAACTAAAGGTATATGAATCTGAATAACATCAGACATAAAATTAGGCTTGAACATGAATTTGACTTTTTACGAAAAATTCACCAAAACCTAAGATAAAGGACTTATGTGAAAGTTTTTAATAACAGTGTTATACGAAAGATTTTCAAGGTAAATTAGATAATGTATATGATATTCCGTTTTGGTCTTAGTACTACACAACCAGTATACATCATTTAACCAGGATAATGAGTTGCGATGTTTGCTTGAACGATATCAGCAGTCACCGAAGTATTATTATTACTATTGTTCCCTTGGGTTCCTAGTGGAACATAAGGCTTCAACTGCACGTCTCCACTTGTTTCTGTCTTCTACTGTACTTTTCACCTGCATCCATGTTAGTCCATACTGTTTCAGTTCCTCTTCACACGATCTCCTCCATTTCACCCTTGGACGTCCCACTCGCCGCTTCCCTTTCGGGTTCCACTCGAGCACTGGCCTGACGCGCGATGTCACCCAGCGGCCTCCTCAGCGAGTGTCCAATCCATCTCCACTTTCTCCTGCATATTTGTTGAGCGATTGGTTCTCGTTTTGTTCGTTCCCATAGTTTCTTGTTGGTGATTCTTTCCGGCCATCTGATCTTCAGTGGAGAGCGAACACAGTTGTTGATAAAGGTCTGCAACAGGCTGTTGGAAATATTCTTGGTGACACACTGGCCAAGTTTCTGATCCATCCGTATAGAAGAACTGACTGACTTGACGGTTGTACTGAAAATCCGAATTTTGTTGTTGATGCAGGCTAAGTGACGAAGATTTCCAGATTGGTTTCAGGTTGATGAATGTGTTTCTCGCCTTCCCGATTCTCGATTTGACATCTTCGTCCGTTCGATGTGCCTGTAGTTGAGACAATGCTCCCTAGATAAGTGGATGAAGTAACCTCTTTCAAATCCCTCCCGTTGATGGTGATTGGCGCTGGATGTTGCTGCTGTTGTTGTTGTACTTGGTTGGTTGGTTATTTTCATAACCTCCGTCTTGTCTATGTTAACCTGCAGTCCTGTCTTTGCTGCTTCTTCGACCAGTTTGTCGGTTTTTGCTTGTAAGTCTTCGGTTTTGTGTGACATCAAACATAAATCATCCACGCACGAAATCCAGGTGTTCTAGGTTCTTCACGTCGGTCCAGGATATCCCTGTCTTCTCGTTTCCCACTGTCTGACGCATAATCCAGTGCACCACAATTAGGAATATCATTGGTGATAATAAGCACCCTTGTTTGACTCCGTTGTCGTACAGCTGTTGAATAAGGTTGATGAATATTTGGGGTACGCCGTAGTACTTGAGTAGTTAGTCGGCCATGTTGGATTGCTGAATGCTCACTATTCGTTCACATACTACATTCTGCAGTTATTCGCAGCTTGTCTTGATGCAGATTATTCATTGAATGATACTTTGTCGAAAGGTGCAGCTTCTACATAAAGTAGACTATTTGTGTAGCTGATATTACCCTCCAACTATCCCATCTTGCTCATTATAGCAATATTTTGACACAGGCAGCCTGAAACACTAATCATTGTAACCAATATGCTAAGACTGTGCTGCAGTCAGATCGCATGACGCGTACACCCAGATGACTTGCCATAAAATGGGAATTCCTATCAATCTAGAAAACATATAACACAACTATGTTAAAACTTATTAACCAGAAAATTTACCAAGCAAAATTTCAACCAAAATGTCGGATAAGTTCAGCTGAGATAGTGTACAAAACGTGTCGTTCTGCGAAAGTAAGCTAAGTGATAACATTTAATGGACACAGAACTGTTCACCGTAAACAAATCCGACTGCACCTATCCATACCCATACCCTGAATGTATGCACCTAATAAACCCCTGAAAAAATTGATTATTATTATTGTTTCCTTTAATTCCTAGAGGAACATAGGGCTTCAGCCACGCGTCTCCATTGCCTTCGGTTCTCTGCTAGAGTCTTCACCTGGCTCCAAGTCTGCCCACACGTTTTCATCTCCTCTTCACATGACCTCCTCCAAGTCACCCTTGCACTGGCGACCAACTCACCGCTTCCCTTTCGGGTTCCACTCGAGCAATGGCTTATCTAGTGATGTCACTTGATGGTTTCCTCAGAGTATGACCAGCCAATCCATCTCCATTTCTTCCTGCATATTTGTCTCACAATCGGTTCCTGGTTGGTTCCCTCCCAAAGATCGATCCCTGCTGCTGATCTTTTCTGACCAGCCATCTGATCTTGAGTATTGAGCGAAGAAAACTGTTAATGAAGTTCTGTAGTTTGTTTGAGATGCTCTTTATGACGCGCAGTGCAAGTCTCTGATCCCTATAGTAGCACTGACTTCACAATGGAGTTGAAAATCCGGATCGTATTTTTGATACTGAGTGCTGTTGACCTCCACACAGACTTGAGAGTAGTGAAAGCCTGTCTTGCTTTTCTGATTCTTGCTTTGATATCCTCGTCAGTTCCTCCCGTAGTCTAAACGATGCTTCCTAGGTAGTTGAAGGAGGTTGTTTCTTTCAGGTTCCTCCCATTTATGCTGATCGTGATAAATAAGAACAAACTAACCACTAAATATTCCAATAAATTCTGGATCAACTAAAAGACTGATGGGTGACCAATTTAGAAATTATCTATGTGATGTTTTCATTGAAAGTCTTACTATGTTGAGTAGATCAAGTGTATTATGCGGAGACATATGTATAAACTTGTTTGTATGACATCAGAGGTGTCGCATTAATTAATAGAAGTTAGAAAATTTAGTTCATTGGGTTCAAACTGAATGGTTTAGTAACAACACCTTGGCCAAAAGACTAGGCGATGACACAATTTATGTAGTGTTGAATCACACATGAGGATTGTCATGAAGATCAAAATAGTAATAAGGTGTTTTTCTTATGCCTCTTACTTTGGATTATATCCTAAGCAACTTTCATTTATGGTGAAGACCGCAAACAAATTTTAGCTTATCCATAGCTAGAAATATCAGGAGCGAGCAAACTACATCTACAAGTTTTTTTATTGATCATATACAATATACATCACATCTCAGAAATAGAAAACTGAAATTATTCTCATCAAGAATATACTGCACAAAATCACGTGTGAATTGTTTGGTGGGAAATTTGAATATGGGCGCCAAAAGTGAACAGAAGCAGGCAGTCGGACATTTTTTTAATTGATGAGACACAAAGAAATTACATAAAAATACGCCTCATTTATTGGATTGTTTGTGTTGCAAATGGAAACTTAGGAGGAAAAAAGAAATACAGCTAATCCACCCGTAGCGTTCAAGGTGACGTAGACCACTGCTCAATATACTAAAACAAAGTGTGTATATGAATGAATTTTAGGACATGTTGTATGGTGGAACAATTTACTGTCCACAATTTGTACGCGGAAATATTATCTAGGTCTTAAAAAAACACGTATATTAAATAAATCAAACCTGATGTCTCTATTGTCTTGAAAACACAAACTGTGAGACCAGAAGGCGACGACTTTAATTAATATTTGCTGAATTCCAACTACCTGTAAGATTAGCCATTTTTATTTATAAATCAAAATGGAGTGAAATAAATATCGCGTCCGAGATTCGGATATAAAATCAAGTAACGAAAAATCAGACCTATAAACGACCAGGTACAGCCGAGAGTGAGTAGACTTCAGTTTTTCTATCGAGTTGATTTCATGTGGCCATGCGTTCATACACTCTGTCACTTAAGTCATATTCACTGTCTTCACGCAGCGCGGGTGTTCCTCACAAAAGTGAAAGAGCGAATACAAACGTCTGGAGAGTTCAACTGGACCGGTAGGCATGCTAGTCTACCTAATGGGGTTACAATTCTTTGGTTCCAAATCTATGTTATACAGGGTTTGAGGAATCTGAAAGGGTAGAATGGTGTATGAACATGTCCGAGTCACTTGAAACCATGTGAAAGCAGCTCCTAACGCTGCTCCACTTCATTATGGATGAAACTTCAAGTCAAAGGATCGAGTTGTAGCCCCTTAAGACAACCACCTGCTTTGTTCAAGGCTTCCGATTATTATCCCAAGCTCTCGCACAATGAGATTTTCTGTGCCCATCTCTCGGTGCCCATAATGTACCACGTTTATGTTCTAATAATGACAAATAATGATGGACATAAGCCAAAGTTAATCATTTACTAGCGTAAAAATAGTTAGTAGGAACTTGTTGATACGTGAATCCATGTAATTTACCTACAGCACAAAGTGGATTACAATACCGAATTAACATGCAATCTTAGTTATTCAGTGGTACACTGGAGAAATACTAGTAATACTATGCCCACGTAGATAATTGTGTTTCACTATGACTATATTATACCCATCATAAACAAACGTATATGGTGATTATATCCCTAATATGCTTTTATCTTATACCTTCATCACACCACCTAAATGTGGATAAGGAATCGTAATTTGTACGGTAGCTTAATAAAAGACCTGGATGATATCTATGAGCTAGATTGATTCCCTTTTTATTTCCCTTGCAATTACTTTTTAACTGATATTAATTAAAGACGGTAGTTCTATGGTAGAATGCTTAACAACCACGTACGTGGGCCGGGTTCTCATCCCAGACAGCTCGTTAGTAAACTTCATCTCCTAAGTAGTAATCCTGATGAAGAGAAAAGGTTTGCACACGACTAGAAACCCCGGCCCTACTTCAAGTTTGAAGTTATATGTTCCACTTGAAAACTAGAAGGATGAAAAAGAAGCTTTAAGTATTATTCTTTTTACTTTATTCTTTTATATAGCGTCCTCAATGTGAAGTAAAACATCAAAGTCAGTATAGGAACACATGTAGAAAAAGCTGGTGCTATTTTTCTTCTTTTGTTTTGTGCTTACAAACTAAGTAGCTTCATTTGATGATATTAGATGGTTGGAGGCAATCGGCAGGAAGCCTCGGACCTGGGTTTCGTGATAGTTGGCACTCAACAGTCAGCAAGGCATATATGCAACCTTGAAGGAACTCATGTCCCTTCTGAAATTCGAACCCGCGTCGCCCAATGCAGCAGTCAGAGACGTTACCACTGAGCTATTCGGGCTCACGATTGACCTCCTGTAGGACTGTAGTGGATACTTTGATTGGACACTAGTAACCAGTATGATGTGTCTAGTCCTTTCTTTGATGCAGACTGAATTCTATCAGTCAGGTTTGCAATGTGGCCACCATTCTAGGTAGCTCGCCGTCCCAGTGCACATTGATTTGATGAATCTCAGAAGGGACATGAATTCTTTCGAGGCTGCAGATGCGTTTTGCTGAGGAAACGCGAGTCGAAGCAGGGCTTCCTGCCGATCGCCTCCAACCATCTAATATCATCAAATCAATGTACACCGTGATGACGAGCTACCTAGAATGGTGGCCATATTGCAAACCTAACTGATAGAATTCAGTCTGCACCAAAGAAAGGACTAGACACATCACACTAGTTACCAACATGTGTCCAATCTAAGTAGCTTCATCCCACCAAATGACATTAGATATGCGATAAACACAAACAAGTAAAGACTGACTGATAAAAACAAATTAAATATTCAAGAGAAAATGAATGTTTTCCAGTATTTCATATATATATATATATATATATATATATATATATAATTCTAATACTTTCACTTTCAGACGATATGCGACAAGGTTATATCAAAATATCATTATTTTTCACAGAGATGTCTGTTTTTATTTCAAGAAGTTTAAGATGTTTTTGTTTATCAGTTGGATAGAATCGAGAGTGAGAGAAAAACAAACAAGTCACATGATCATAAAGGTTTTATGCTGAAGCTAGCGGGAAAATAAGAAAAATAATTAATTATCAGACAGAAAGGAACATAGAATTTTCGAAAATGTTTTGTAATTTTTCTACATACATAAATTTACATGCCTTTGAAAATGTAAAACAAATTTATGTGTGTTGCTTGTTTGTACCTCTAATAATCTGACTATGCAGTATGTACAAATGCGTCAAAATACAAGAAACAAGGAAACATGGACAGCTTTGTTCAAATGTCACTTGTGGTATTTCAAAAGTTATGTAAGCAGAACAGAAGGCTTTCTGTATGTTTCCCTCATATCTTTAATGGGTTTTAATCAGTATTCATCAGTACTCCCTGTATAATTCACCTTTATCTATCTACAGCTTTGAGAATAACCAGTTTCAATCTCCTACTGTGCCAATACTCCATAGGTAGATGCACAAAAGACTTTTGTAAACATTCACTATCGATGAACTAAGTCCGCTGAAATTGGAAAGATCAGACAGACTCTCCAAGTTCTAAATATCTTAGCTGGATAGTGTATTCCACTTAAACGTACACTTTGCTAACTGTACACCAAAGAAAGTGGACACCTATCAAAATCACTTGAAAAATGAATCAAATGACAGTTAGCAAACCTTTGTTTATTTTATTCGGGTAAGTTTATAACAATTGGCTGCATTTTGTTTCTTAATTAAATATGCTTGGTGGTCAATTAATCATTACACAAACCAAAAACCATAAGAAGACACAGTTCATCTGTCTGTCTGTCTGTTTTCGACATAGAACTTCGCACATATGTGCGGCAGTTCAAGTCACCACACTCCATGTAGCATACAAAGCAAGAGAAGAAAGTAGAAGAAATGCAAAATCAAAACAGTAAACAGAGGTGTGAGGCAAAGGAATAGTAATAACGAAGAAATCATAATTCACAAGGAGTGGATACATCTTCGCCAGCCATTGAGAACAATCTTGAGGCCGTATCACCAATTGTCTCCAGTCTTCATTGGTTTTTGCAGTCCCGTGGACCCCAACCAGGAAGTCTACACCTTCCTACGTGCCTGGCTTAAACTAACTGTTGTAGATTTCATTGACTGATGTCATGTTTTCTTTTGACCGCCGCTAGTTCTTTTCCAGCCTGACTCTATTTCAGCTAACATTGCCTGTTGTCGAGAAAGGCAATGCCTAGGCATGCGTAACACATGTCCTGACCATCTCAGTCGATGTAATTTCACAGCCTCGTCGACTGATTTACCCTCCTTACCTAGCACTCGACACCTAACTTCAATATTGCTCACCCTGTTATACCACTTCACCCAGTAGATAAAACGCAGGCACCCTGTGATCAAAGACAGCTAGCCTTTTCATGTCCTCCACTCTGAATGGCCAGGCTTCACAACCATAAAGGAGGACGGAGCGGACTTTGGTCAACAGCCACCCGGATATAACGTCTACGCCAGAGGCAGTGTAAACTGGCATATGCAAAACTAGTCATTTGTATCTGTGCTAAGACTACGTCAGCGATCAACCCATTGGCGTTGGCTGATGCAACTTCCCAAATAAGTGAACCGGTCAACGTGCTCTACCACTTTGCCCTTACCTATCTCTGAGCTGGGAGTCAATGTAGTCCAGTCAGTCCTGTAGCATCTTACATTTGGCGGGAGCGAATCTCATGCCAAACATAAGAAGATTGCAGCTCAAGGTGTTCAGAAGACTCTGCATTTTGTCAGCGTCCTCGCCTAAAAGGACTATATCGTCTGCATATTCTAAGTCAACAAGATTATTCCCTGGTAGCAAGTCAATCCCTGAGTCTCTGAAGTGAGTTAGGGTCAATTCATCAGGACTAACCTATTTTAAAACTTTCTTTCTTATTTGTTAACCTACGACCGACGCTAGTGATACTCACACGACTACTTCATCAAAAAGAAAACAGAATACTTAGTCAAAATCTCAACATATATATTTCATTCAATATAGTGTGGGTGTGAATGAAGAATGGAAAAAGGTTGGGATATTGTAACGAAGTATTTGAGAAACACTGGAATATATGCACAAAATATCAACATTGCCTATTTGAAACATAATAAAATTCTGATTGTGTAAAGCTAATGTTGCTTTTATTCAATTGTAAGAAGAGAATCTTGTTTCAGAAATGTGTAAAAAATAATAATAATAACAATGATGATAGTGATGATGATGATGAATGGAAAAATGATTGTAAAAACGATAACGAAATACTTCGAAACAACTAATTTATTATCTTCGAAATTATTTAATCATTTTTTCTCAGTTTTTTGCTTGTATATTTTTTCACAACTAAAAAATAGAAAAGAAAAAGTTGTCTTGATTGAGTGGATTATATAGTGACAATGAATCAGAGTAATATAACTTCTTCGATTGATACACGAGCCATACAGGAGGCAGACAGAGTGAGAGAAAGAGAGATAGGGAGAGAGGAAAGGATGGAGATGGAGATGGCATTCGATACTAGTATATAATAGTTGGTTTCTTAGAACACCGATGTTGTTTACTGAACCAATCACGTATACGTCTAAGTAATCGAACAGGATATAAACTTTGACCAGTCTCGTCCTCATCATAATTGGCTTCTTTCGCTCTCTTCTTATCAGCTCTACGATTCTCCCAGTTTGATACGGTAACCAACGGGAAACACAGGACACCTGAGATTAAGACTGATAAACCACCAAGAATGAAGATCAGGTCAAAGTTCCTGTGTCGATCATACAAAGCACCTGAAAATGAAACAAAGGCAAAGAAAAATTAACACACAGAAATAAAATAATTAAACGCATAAAGGTGGCTTAAACTTTCTAATTGCTAGTGCTTCCACAAACTTTAGGATACGCCCCAAACACGTTTTATAGATAGGTTTAAAAGATCTGTTAACGTCAATTTTATGTCGTGTCTCTATAATATGTTTCACAACAGAAGAGCTAGGTCTCCTGTTCTCACCATTAATAGGTTCTGAAGATTCTATTTGTTTCTGGATCCATTTAGGAATATGCTCTGAAGCCCTTACTTGCAGAGATCGATGAGTCCTCCCTATGTATGTGTGTCCACACGTACATTCAAATTGGAATAGACTTAGGTCAAGTTAAAACGACATATTCAAGGTCAAAGTAACAATGAAGACCACTAAACCAAATAACAGAGGTAATAGTACATCTGCTATGGTGTCAAAACAAAATTTTACCAAGGAAGGTTTAGTGTGATGACGAATTGTTTTAAATAAATAAAGTGAAATCACTGTCAAAAAGTGTAAAACATAATCTATTGTATTACTGACGATTAATCTTTAATTACGATTTTTCGAATGATTAAGTGTTAGTTTCTCTTTTTCCTTCCCCATGTTTGTCAATACTTTTGCAATGCTACGCTAAGCATAATTTGTCTTAACAGAAAATTTTAAAATGACACTTTTCTAATACATAGTTGAGTTTTTAATTGGCCTACATTTGTGATAAATTATCCTAATATTACCGCTAAATAGACCGAAATTGATAGCCTTAGTGTACTGAAACTGATTTCAAAGCACAAATAGTAACTCATTCTGATACTATTATATTCGAAAATAAGTAACATGGGAGAAAAATCCCCCAGATGATCACTTCGATTGGTATTCTAATTTCGCCTCTCAGTAAACTGAGAAATCAGGATATAATCGGTATAGAAAGCACAAAATGACTAAATGACAAGAAAGTTTAGGAAAAACAATAGTCCACTAGATTTCACACACTTTTGTTTTTACAATATACAGAAAAATTATTTAGTGGTAAATTTTTACGACAACCAAGAAAAACGAACGTTTCGAAGTCAGTTTATCGATTACATGTTCTAGTGTAACTACAAAATCACCTTAAGAGAAGCTGAAACTCCGTAGCAGTCAATATGTTGGGGCTAATGCGACTTTAAAAATCAGTGTAATGGTCAACCCGCTGCAGACCAGTCCTCAAGCATCATCCTACATTTTAAATGGGTGAATCACATGTCGAACATAACAAGATTTCTGTTCAAGGCATTTAAAAGACACTGCATTCTGTCAGCGTCTTCACCCAGACAGACATCATTTGCATACGCTAAAAGAAGTATAAATGCTATATTAGTCATTAAACATGCTGTATGGGAGAAATGTATCCTGAAGTACCATGTATTTAATGCTGTCATCTTCTCTGAGATGCGAAGCATTCATTTTCGATTTTGATGTAGTTGTGTTCTCTGAGCTGGATGGTTTATTTGAGAAGCTTTCATTGCCAAACTAGACAACATTTTCAGAGCATACTTCAATTTGAAGTGAGCTTTTACATTTCGCCATGAGCTTATAAGTCATCTCTCCTGGTGCGTTGCCTTGAACGTGATTGGTTGTTTTTTGTGTGTTTTCACACCCTCTAGGCTACTTGTATTGGAACTGATCGCTTCCCTCACCTGAAGTTTGATTCTTTCTGTATGAGATTTCCTTCTTATTAATTGATAAAGTTTGTCTGTCACAACGTGTCTATTAATTGACGATTCACTGGAATACCAGGCTTCTAAAAATTCTCTACCATCCTTGGTGTTTCCTCTGTCTGATATTTGAATGTTATCCCAGTCGAATTGATGTCTGCGGTTGTCTGTATGTAGTGATATGAGCGAGTGGATGCCATGTCTTTTAACGGCTAGTTTATGTTCATGGATATAAAGAAGAAGGGGACGTCCACTTTGGCCAATGTAGTGTTTTTCGTAGTTGTTACAATTTATTTTGTAGATGATGGTGGTTTGATTTTCTTTCGCCATCGAGTCTTTTGGTTGAGACTGGGCTGATTTAATTGATTTTATTGGTTTGTGTGCGACATCAATTCCTAAAGGTTTGAAAAGACTTGCAGTGATTCCTGAGATTTCTTTTACATATAGTAGGATGATTTTCTTTGTGCTTTCTTTGAGGATCTTTGATTTAGGTAGGTTAGCTTGGAGGTAGATGTCTTTTGATGAAGTTTCATGGATATCCATTCTTTTGGAAGACGTCCATGAGATATCTTTCTTCAATTTTCCTAGAGATCGGAGTACTGTAATGAGTCCTGGCCCTCTTGAATAGTGTTTGTATACAACTCCTTTTGTGTGTTATTGGATTGTTGCTGTTGTAATTGAGTATTTGGTCTGTGTGAGTTGATTTTCTATAAACTTTTCCTCTTCATTGTCTTCATTTTCTTTCTCGACAACTTTCTGGGTACTGATTTATATATAAAATGGGCCTTTGGAACTCTCTATAAATGAAATATTAATTCCTGGGTTGTCTTTAGGGATTTTCTTAGAAATCTATTCATTTGTACTCACACTGATCGTTTTGTTGAGTCTATATTGACCCTTTGATCATGTGACTAAACGTCTGTTAATTGGTATTTAACGTGTTCCCTTCTACAACTTTCACAATTTTCCAGCTGAATTTATATGCACACTAGTCCATGGGAATTGATACTAGTGAATGTATAACATCTCTTTTGACCGCTAGGTTATGATCATGAATGCAAAGATGTTTCCACATGTGAAAATATATACACATATACTTATCTAGTTAACTAAAAAAATTCCTTTACGTTCCCAGTGGAACATTGGGCTTCAAGCTAGAGGCTTGAAGTTTCAGTAGCAGTAGTGTTAATTTTTACGGGATGGGGTTGCTAGCCTCATGCCCAACCTTTCCTCTTTATCAGTTTTATTACTGGCTTAGCGAGGTAAAGGAGTGTGTCGGCCGGGGGTCGAACCCCGGACCATGTGCATGGTCGGCGAGCGTACTAACCGCTGTGCCACTGATGTACAGTTAACCAGAAACTACTTATAAATCATAGACTAAGCAACCAGAGCTAATATTCTAGAACCATTTTAGAGAATTATTAATAAAGGAATCGAAAACAATTTATTTAAACATGTATTATGATTGTTTTAGATTAAATGTTAAATATTTCACACTCGATGTGAAAATTTATCATTATCACATTGTAGAAGTATTACTTTCACTATTCTGTATTTAGTTTACACTCAGTCACAATAAATGTGACGTGCAACCAGTATTCATTTATTTATTTGTCTAGACCCTGGAAAGCATAAATATATATATATATATATGTATGTAGGACGACGTTTCATGGATTACCTAATAGACGTGACCAGTGAATTAATCTCTTTTTTTAAATTGTTCATGCTCATTATTAAAATTTTTGTGCTTTTATTTTACTACTCTGATAAAGTGTATGTGTGCATTCAACGTGAAAGGTGGTCACATTTTTACTTTTACACATTATCTGTTCAATTTTTAGATTACTTACCGAAGGCTGGTGGTGCACCAATATATGCAAAAGCTTGAAATAATAGCATAAATCCAAAGGCATTGGTTAGTCGATCCAAACCAAGTACTTGAACAATTAGTATTGTTCGCACAGATATGAAGGCAGCTTTTAGGAGAGAAAAACGCATGTAAATACATCAGCTTTAAAAGGTAATTTTATGCTAAATTAAATCACTCTAGTAGTGTTTATTTGAATTCATTCTGATGAAAGATTCAATCAAGATGATTCATGTTGTGTCGTATATATTAATGTCTTGTTAAGAAATACTGCCTAAGTGTTGACCTTCAAAAGATAGAAACATTTTGATCATAGATCAGTAAAATGGATTAGTTAATAATACTAAATTGGCATTAGGTGTGAATATTTCCAAGTTCAGTAGTAAGACAAGGCTGCCTACTATCGCCAATGATTTTTCTGATTGCAGTAGACTGGATAATGCGACAAACACCGGGCAATGAGGAAACAGGCATAAAATAGACTCAAACAAAAAACTTGGAGGATCTGGACTTCGCCGATGATATATGTCTGATTTCCCACAAACTAGAAGATATGCAAGCGAAAAGCAACAAGTTGACAGAAGAAGCATCAAAGATAGGACTTCAGGTGAACATAGAGAAAACAGAGGTAATGAAGATTCCTGGGCAACACAACCAACAGCAACAACAACAGACAACGATCAGCATAAATGGGAGGAACCTGAAAGAAACAACCTCCTTTAACTACCTTCCTGGGAAGCATCGTTTCAACTACAGGCTGGCGGAACTGACGAGGATATCAAAGCAAGAATCGGAAAAGCAAGACAAGCTTTCACTGCTCTCAAGTCTGTGTGGAGGTCAACAGCACTCAGCATCAAAAATAATATTCGGATTTTCAACTCCAATGTGAAGTCAGTGCTAGTCACTATTCGGATCACAGACTTGGCGCGTCATAAAGAGCATCTCAAACAAACTACAGACCTTCATTAACAGATGTCTTCGCTCAATACCACTCAAGTTCAGATGGCCGGCCAGAAAAGATCAGCAACAGAGATCTCTGGCAATGAGCGAACCAACCAGGAACCGATTATGAAACAAATAGGCAGGAAGAAATGGAGATGGATTGGCTGGCCATACTCTGAGGAAACCATCAAGTGACATCACTAGACAAGCCATTGCTCGAGTGGAACCTGAAAGGGAAGCGGCGAGTTAGTCGTCAGTGCAAGGGTGACTTGGAGGAGGTCATGTGAAGAGGAGATGAAAGCATGTGGGCAGACTTGGAGCCAGGTGAAGACTCTAGCAGAGAAGCGAACGCAATGGAGACGCACGGCTGAAGCCCTATGTTCCTCTAGGAATTAAAAGAAACAATAATAATAAATAATGTCCAAGTCTAAATTATAAACGGACATCGATTTCGGAAGAAGACCTCAGATAAGCCTCACTGAAGAGTGCTAAGAAGTATGGAACTCGGTACAGAACTCTGTTTTGATCAGCTTCTCTGAAAATCTAAAACATTAATACGTTTTTGTATGTCAGTGATGAACTTTTATATCGTATATATAAACCTTGGTAGTTATCGCATCATTAAGTTTTACTCTTATTATACTAGACACCAATGAAACAACCCATTGGTTTCCTGATAAATACGTGCACTTCTCTGAAAAAAATAACTTGTACTTCGCAGATCTTTAGTATTGCATTTGATTGAACCATTTCAATACTTGCAATCATGTGCTAGTTACATATAAACCACAATGTCTATGGTGAGTAACAACTATTATGGTTTCTTTGCTTAGTATATCACAGTTGGAATAATCCACAGATATGCTGGTTTATCCAACAGTATGAAGTTCCGAAAATGAACCAACTCTTTTTCCGAATTTTGCGAAGGAGTTACAACTATCTTCCTAACATGTAAAATTATTCTACTTATACAATAAACAAAAGGTTGAAAAAACTCAGTAATAGAGGCAGATTTGACAACTACTAACTAGTAACTAGGTAACTAATATTACGTTGTTATCAGTACATAATATAAGAATCGACATTTTGGTAATGCGCATAGCGTACAACTTAATTCTTGGGAAGAAGTAAATACAGTAATATACGGATCTAAGACAGCTCACATTACGAAATTTTTGACAAAGGAAATAAAAAGATGCTCTCAACCTGACAAAGTATTAACAAAAATTATGCATCTTACAAGGAGATAAAGAGAGATCGGAATTTTTAGTTCTTGAAGAGGTCTTACATATTCTACTGTTGTTATTATAGTCAGAGGCAGAAATCACACAAATGAGATATCCTTCTATTCCTGCCTACTTGAGAATCAAATGACTTAAAGAGTACCAAACGAGGATGGATGTCCCACCGATAACATTGGTTGGTGGTCGCGCTAAATCACGAGTTGATGAAAGTTAGTATTCATGGGCCATTGAATCTGGTCCGAAGTGGCTGAATGGTATGCTAGCTTGCCTTGTAACCGGAAGGTCCTAGGTTCGAACCCTAGCAGTGAATGCATACTGTTGATGATTCCCAAACTAGGATGAAACAGCTATCCAGTATTACGGTGCTAGTTCCCAATGGTTCGCTAACTGATATCAATCCGTGATCAACTAGTAAAAGCGAAAGGAGTGTTATTGTAGCTTAAAACTTTACTATCACGTCAAAAGTAACAGTATTTTAATGCTACGTCTAGTTAAATTAAGCATAATTTGGTGTTAAATTCGTATTAGTTTCTTATTCGTGCTCTGTTACTCATTGCCTTCTACCAAGTACCAACAGTATTTATTACAAGGACACTGAATTTCGTTTGCTATTGGATTATTTATCTGAATTTAAAAAGTATCACAGAATATCTAAAAAAAATATGTGTTAACTAGAGAATTAATACTAATCGCATTTATGCAAACTGTATTCTCTGCAGCATGATTAAAAGTAATTAGATAACGAATAAATCATCTAATTACGTTTTCTGTTGATGATGCTTTTTCTCTTCATATAATTAAATTTCGTGTAGCTTAATCTACAAAAAACCATTTCAATCGTTCACTCTATGCACTTTTTTTATACATCAACCTTTAATGAACAACTTTTATTTAATCCCTGGAATTAAACAGAAATTAATGGGTGTTAAAGAAATCAACGGTTTTTTTACGATATTTCACATAACTTACATATCATAAATCCATAAACACATGCATAACCTATCAGTGCTTCATACATTTTGAACAAAGGGACTAATGAAGTGAGTATGCCAGAGGCGACTAGTGAAACATTATTGATATAGAGAACATTGGCCCATGGTTGATCGGATAGCCAACCTGTAAAATAAAGGGTTTCGAAGAAAAAATAATTATAATAAATACTATGTTAACTGTATATTTATAGAAATCACAATCAGCAGCTGATGGGGATTTGCGTTTTTTATGTAAGAGTATTCATGAATAAATGCGAAATACATGCATATATAGATGCAAGGGTAAAGACTCAACTCCAAATCTCTATTTGACAATAATTCACCTGAAACAAATGAATGCGAATCTTGGAAGCTATTTGATGCCGAAGAATCAAGAATGTCTCTTTCTTTCTCTCCTAATTATGCACGTGAATACTTTTGTTTCATGCGTGTGTGTGACTTCCTAATTAGCAAACATTGCCTTTGATTATTAATATTATTGTTTCCTTTAATTCCTACAGGAACATAAGGCTTCAGCCGTGCGTCTCCATTGCGTTCGGTTCTCTGCTAGAGTCTTCACCTGGCTCCAAGTCTGCCCACACGTTTTCATCTCCTCTTCACATGACCTCCTCCAAGTCACCCTCGCACTGACGACCAACTCGCCGCCGCTTCCCTTTCGGGTTCCACTCGAGCAATGGCTTGTCTAGTGATGTCACTTGATGGTTTCCTCAGAGTATGGCCAGCCAATCCATCTCCATTTCTTCCTGCCTATTTGTTGCACAATCGGTTCCTGCTGTGTTGGTTCGCTCATTGCCAGAGATCCCTGTTGCTGATCTTTTCTGGCCATCTGATCTTGAGTAGCATTGAGCGAAGACAACTGTTAATGGAGGTCTGTAGTTTGTTTGAGATGCTCTTTATGACGCGCAGTGTAAGTCTCTGATCCGTATAGTAGCACTGACTGACTTCACATTGGAGTTGAAAATCCGGATGTTATTTTCGATGCTGAGTGTTGTTGACCTCCACACAGACTTGAGAGTAGTGAAAGCTTGTCTTGCTTTTCCGATTCTTGCTTTGATATCCTCGTCAGTTCCGTCTGCCTCTAGTTGAAACGATGCTTCCCATGTAGGTAGTTAAAGGAGGTAGTTTCTTTCAGACTCCTCCCATTTATGCTGATTGTTGTCTGTTGTTGTTGCTATTGGTGGTGTTGCCCAGGAATCGTCATCACCTCTGTTTTCTCTATGTTAACCTGAAGGAAATCCTATCTTTGATGCTACCTCTGCCAACTTGTTGCTTTTCGCTTGCATATCTTCCAGTTTGTGGAAAATCAGACATATATCATCGGCGAAGTCCAGATCCTCCAAGTTTTTTGTGTGAGTCCATTTTATATCTGTTTCCTCATTGCCCGCTGTTTGTCGCATTATCCAGTCTACTGCAATCAAGAAAATCATTGGCGATAGTAGGCAGCCAGCTTGTCTTACTCCTGTCTTCACTTCGAATGATTCCGTGAGTTTCCCGTTGTGGATTACTGGGCATGCAGTATTGTCGTACAGCTGTTGGATGAGATGTATAATTGTCGGTGACACCCCATAGTAGCGAAGTAGTTGCCAAAGCAACTCTCGATCGACGCTGTTGAGGGCCTTTTCAAAGTCGATGAAGTTGAGATAGAGAGGTGACTGCCATTCCAAACTTTGTTCAATGATGATCCGTAATGTGGCGATTTGATCAATGAATGACTTGTTTCTCCTGAATCCAGCCTTTGATTGGACACAAGTAATTAGTGTGACGTGTTTAATCCTTTCTTTGGTGCAGACTGAATTCTATCATTGACGCGGGTTCGAATCTCAGAAGGGAAATGAGTTCCTTCAAGGTTGCAGATACGTCTTGCTGACTGGTGAATGCCAACTACCACGAAACCTAGATGGTGTCCAAGGCTTCCTACCGATAGCTTCCAACCATCTAATATCATACGTTGCCTTTATAAATAAAACATTCCTGTTTTACACATTTTTTTGCTGTTCGTATGGGAAGAATTACCCTAAACCTAAAACAATACAGTTCAAGAAATTAAAACACAAAAAATGAGAAGTGGAGAAAAGACGTTCGAAATCGATCAGGAAAGATTAAACTGGATTTAGCTTTTCTGCTTTGCAAAGTATATTTGTGTAAGCTTAATTGGTTTATAGACGGTGAAAATATACAATCAATTTCCGTACAAAGTGAATTTGTTGTTTTTTCTTAACGTTTTTATCATCATGATTTCTGTTCATCCTAATGGAGATATAATTTCTTTGGTAAATATTTTAAGGCCATCGCTATTCAAAACAATTCTAAGGTCATAAAAATTTATTTTATCTACAAAACAAATGATCAAAATAAATAAACATTGATTCGAGATATTATCCACCTGTGTGTGGAACGTATTTTGTATAAGGACGTTAACTATGTATAATGAATTGCATTTCGTTGTGAGGAGAACGCTTCTCCTCACTGATTGTAGTACATATTTCTAATCAATACAGGAGACATGATATCTGTGTTCAACTTAATTTTTTCATCCGTTACAAGAGGTGTGCTATCATATGTAAGTATGCTATACATCGCAGTCTCCTTACAATAAGAGGACATGCTGGGTAAACATTTAACATATCTTGATTTTCATCTCTAACTCTACTCTAATACATGTTTAATAAAATATCTTAATTTTACTTGAATTTATAATTTAAAACAAGTAGTTCCTTTCATGAATTTCAACAAAGCAATAAGAAAACGCCAGCCCTCTGATACATGTGAAATTCATTTGCACAACACATATCGAACATTTTGACTACCTATCTACCTGCCAGAGATATTTATATAAGATTTAGTAAATTGATATAAGAATTGAACTTGTGCACCGTGGTAGAGTATAATTCCATAGTGGGTAAAATTTATTTTGATAAAGTCTCACAGTGTTATACAGTAATGTTAACTGATGATCACGTTTCGAGCACAATTTATTACTACATCTCATAATCATATCAAAGCACTCACACAACTTTCTAACATCGTTTATATTAGATGGTTTGAGGCAATCGGTGGGAAGCCTTGGACCTAGGTTTCGTGCTAGTTGGCACTCATCAGCAAAGTGAATCTGCAACCTTGAAGGAATTCAGTCTGCAGTGAAGATAGGACTAACGCACTACACTAGTTACTGACTAGTGTGCAATCAAAAATATCTAATACAGTCCTACAGGAGGTCAATTACTCATCTTCTCTGGGTCAACCATTCTTAGCTTAGCTAAATTCTTATGATCCGACAATCTGATTACCCCCGATCTACTAGTTTGACCTATATAGTTGACCTCACTCACAGTCATTGCAAGGCATTTTGTAAATTATATTATTTTGTCTAATTAGGTCAACCAACAGGGTCCTTTAACCTACAGAGCTTGTTCCTGAGTGAGTTTGTAGGTTTGAATGCCACTCTAATTCCTGCTTTATTGAGAATCCTATGTAGGGTCTCATATGTTCCCTCCTTATATAGAACAAAAGTAGATGACTTATATTCTCTGCTATTTATGTTATCATTGTTAGTTTCACAATTATTTTTATTTTGCTTCTGGCCTTTTCTGATCTTCCTAATGAATTTCATAGGATACTTATTTGATAACAAACACTTCTTCTATCTGTTTTATTTTATCATTTAGGTATTTTCTCGTACTGCTTAGTGCAACTTGTCGGTTTGTTCGACAATTAACTACACATGCCTTAACAGTTAACGGATGAGATGAATTAAAGTCTGTCTAAGGTTTTCTGCATTTCTTATTGTTTCAGTCGTGAAATTATATCGAATGATCATTACATGAATCAGCTTTCCATTAAACTCTGTGCAATTCCTAAAGGGAATGAAGAAAAAGTGGACAGAATTGTTTCTCTCCCCGTATGCGATAATACTACATCACATGATATTCCTCAGATTATTACTTTACATATAAATATATATATATATAAAACCAAATACGCTGAAAATTTCTGTAATGGATGTGCACATATTGTCTGAAATAAAGCTCTATTATTATTATTGTTATTATTATTATTATTATTATGCACTTTTCGATATACATGTATATATGGCAAAATTAAACTTTGAGAACCAGTAAGTACCAATGGACAAATGACATTGAACGCATCAACCACATGGTAAAGGCAACTTTTGCGCATAAGATAAATATACTCAAAAAAATAATGAATCAAAAGGCATGAAACTGTTACACAAGATATATCTTTCTCCGACGTGTGACAAAAATATCTCTCAGTTTTGGATTGGAGCATCAACAGGGTAATTTAACCACATTTTATGCACGTGATTATCTAGGTCTTCTAACCCTGATCTTTCCCTAACCTGTCCTCACGCTAACTCTTAACTTAATCTTTCCCAAACCTGACCTGAAACTTACCAGATATCCCATTTAGTAAAATAAAGCTCCGCTAAGTATATTTTGTTCATGATTGCAATACTATATACCAGGTTTCACTAACTAGCTCACTGAGGATTCCAAGGTCATTAGTGCAGCTGCACTCCACTGGTACTGGTGCTTAAAGTTTAACTTAATTTTTTTTATTATAGCTTCATTCCACACAGTATTTTGGTACAAGTATGAAATTTTCAGCATGTGATATCGGTAGCCCAAATTATGCAGGCCGACCATAGATATTAGGTGTGTGTCGGCGGGGGATCGAACCTCGGACCATGTGCATGGTCGGTGAGAGCCCTAACTGCTGTGCCACCGCCGTATATATATACATACTCGCTCTTGATCATTATATTAAATTTAGTAACAGATATTTTATAAAGGAACTGCTTTTGTACAGTCCCCTGATCCACTCAACTATTTTGGCATTTAACTTTCTGAAGATTAAGATGTGACAGAAGACATCCTTGATTGATAGTCACTCAAGCCTGAAGCATTATTTGATGCTGACACACTTTATGGTAATATTTAAAGGTTTTCTAATTACATTTGATGTCTTATAATTTTCAAATAAATGCATCAAAAGCAAATGAACAGAAAAAAACATTAGTGGGACTTCTTCATTGTGATAAATGTGGAGAAAAAAAGTAATATTTATTTTGGTGAAGGTTTGAGTACCTTGATTTGATTATGAGTAATAAATTGTAATCGAAATGTCATCAGTATATAATAATGTACAAGATTGTGGAAATTTATCAAATAAATTAACTCTATGATGGATTTATACTCTACTACATTGCCCAAGTTTTATTCTTATACCAAGTAAATGAATTAGTTTGAAAAGAAGTAAGATTTGTTTCGATAAAGAAAGGCAGACGAAATCTGCAGTACAAAATGATATCATTCTATTTCACAGGTTCTCATCAGCTGCAGGCTACCTGAAATTACAATGGTTATATAAGTGATAATAACATACTTTAATGTTTGAGTAGTAGTAGAGAAAAGATAAAATTGACGCATCCAAAGAAGAATGAAATTTATAAATGTCTACTTCTCACTCAGCGCTCAATTATTTTGCAACTATCCGGTTAAATCTTGATCACAGTTCATATGAAGAATGAAAGCATTACAATTTTTAGCTTAAGTTTTCATCATCAATTTATACACTTTTAAAGTTGAAAAGTGGGGGGAGGGGTAAGACTGGAAACAGAAAAATTGATCAACAATTGAATTTTGATTTTGATTACAATAATTAGTCATCTAATTCAGTGATCTCAACTCACTGAACAAATCTTAATCTCATAAACTGTAACCGCTTTTGTTTTTTGGAGTTGCTATGTGAACCTACAAGCTAACACTGTTTCTGTTAATCAATTTTTCTGTTTTCTGTCTTATCCCTCCCCCCTCTTTTCAACTTTGAAAGCGTATAAATTGATGATGATAACTTAAACTAAAAATTGTAATGCTTTCATTCTTTTTTGGATGCATCAATTTGATCTCTTCTCTACTACTACTCAAACATTAAAGTATGTTATTATCATTTATATAACCATTGTAAGTTCAGGTAGTCTGCAGCTGATGAGAACCTCTGAAATAGAATGATATCATTTTGTACTGCAAATTTTGTCTTCCTTTCTTTATCGAAATTTATCAAGGGAACCAATTTTTTGAAGTAAGATTTGTGACTTGGAGAATCAAGCAGAGTGCAAAAAGACTTTCACCATCTTAATCTACTCAGGTTTCGGGTAGGATCTATTTTTGGAATTTCAGATAGTAAAGTTCGACTGGGCTATATTCCTACTATTCTAAAACACTGCGTGTGTTTTGTGAACCAAACTGATCTTCAAACCACAGTTTTTATCCCTGGTTTTAGTTCACATCTTATGTACAGTTCAAATTCAGATCACTTTTAATACACATATCCAATTTTTGATCACGAACTGACTTCATTTCTAGTTTGGAAGAAAACAGCTGTCTATTACTCCCAAGTTTTTAATGGTTCCCTGAGCGAAGTCAGTTTATGATCAAACTTGATACCAATCGAATTTTATGAAATTTGGAAATTTATCCGGAGGATTTTCTGAAATTCGTGTCGGAGTAAATTTGTATAATAAACATTCATCTGGTTGGCGGACTTCATCATGAGCTGAAATCAGTTAGAGAACCACTGGAAAACCATCTGGGAATACCGAACAGCTGTTTATTCTTAGTCCGGAGCTCTACAGCAGAACGCACTCACCAGGGTTCAAACCCAGGACCTTCTGGTTACGAGGCAAGCGAGCTCATAGACCATTAAGCCACTGGGACATGATCCAATGGCCAGCCCATGAATTCTAACTTCTGCCAATTCATGACATAGCGCGACCACTAACCAATGTCATCCATGGCGAGTATTTGTCCTCACTCGCGATCTGCTGTACCTGGGGTTCTGCTGAGAAGCCGTGACCAGTAAGGTGCAGCAGGTTGAAAGTGAGGCAGTAACTTATCGAAAAAGACATTCAGAAGTGGTCGCTCTATGTCATGAATTGGCAGAAGTTAGAATTCATGGGCTGGCCATTAGATCGGGTCCCAGTGGCTTAGTGGTCTACGAGCTCGCCTTCTAACGAGAAAACCCTGGGTCCGAACGGCAGTGGTGGGTTCGTGCTTCTGAAGAGTCCCAAACTAGGACGAAACGGCTGTCCGGTATTCCCAGGTTTCCCAGCGGTTCTCTAACTGATGAAGTCCTCCAACCAGACAAAAAAAATTTCCTACCAAAAACCAATACTTGAAAATATTCATCTATTAAAAAAAACAAATTTCCATGTAAGAAATACAAAATGTATTGAAAGTCTTTCACAAACCTGTCAGTAATCTTCCAAATGTATTCAGACCACTGAGATAAGCTAACAGGTAAGATGCAGATGCTTCACTTGCGCCTAAGAGTTGGGCATTATCTTTAAGGAATTGATACGGTACACAGTAGCCTGTACAAGTGAAAAAAAAAATAGTCCAAATAGTAAAATATATAGAGCTTGTTTAACATGCAACCTCCATGCCCATCACACTAATTTCATATTCATTATAAATCAATAGTATGCGACATAAAATTACTACTGAATGAATCACAAACTAATTGAAAATTGTGAAGCATTAGGAAATTTTTTTTTTAAAATAACTTAATCATTGTCATAACTTATCGCTAAAGTATAGTACCGCATTCATAACAGGATACACTGTGTATGCCAATAACTGTTTATCAAGATATCATTAGCCTATTATGAATAGTTGATAATAATGGGCGTATAAACGGAATTATAGTTGAAAGCTGAACAGTGTACCCTAAGCGTTGATGTTCAGTGCTATTATTATTACATGCCTCAAAGATATGCTGATATAAAGCTTTTTTAGGTTGTCCATAATTTAGTTTATGTAAACAAAGAATCGCAATATAACCCAATTCACCTTCCAGACAGACAGTTTTATGATGAATAAGGATGATTTCTAAGCTTCAGTGCATCACCAAAACGAAAGGTACAAAAGGGATGATAAAATTATGTGATAAAGCCAATGAATAGATATTATTCAATAAGTTTCCTTTTAATATCACTGAAACAGGACAAATCTGTTAATTTGTGTGTGGAAATAAGAATTGACTGAGGTAGTATATTTTATCCAGACTACTGAAAGTAGTATTGACTGGGCAATTAAGGCAACACATCTCAGTCACACATGGAAGAACACATCTATTAAAATTCACAAACTATGTTTGTGTGTGTGAACAAAATGCAGTTAATTATTTTTTGTATTACAACTGTCATTAAATTGTTCTCTTGTTAATAGAACAACTGATCCAGGGTTCAGGGAAATTAAATAAGAATACTTTGCTTGTAAAAAGTGATAATGAAATTAATTTCAGCCTTCCTAATGTTTCTTTTCTGCAAGAAAAACGACATTGCAGACATGCTTATTTACACTGTTGCCAGGCAACTATTTCAGTCTTAGTCCTTTAAAAAACCATATCATTTGCTAAGGCACTTAAATTACGGCAAATGGGCTCCGTATTCAAATCCTGTCCTACCTACTTCAGCCTGAACAAATGAGTAGTAATACTGTAACAACAGAAGACAAGGGTCAGGCAACAGAACGTTTATTAAGGAAAATCAACACGTATTTATAGATTTTGATGTACATTATTGTAGGTTAATGTTAGTAGAAAATACAGTCTGCTGATTGGTTGTTTCTCACACAAAGTTAACCTTGCATCTCTTGTGGCTGTGTCAGTTCATCTATATGTTAACTGTATCCGCCTGTCCATCTTGACCTTTGACCTCAATTACTGTCAACCAATTTGGCTAGCAACCATCTCTCACCACAATACTAGCCCTTACAAAATAAGCGCCGCTAAACAACCCAATGGCGGTTGAGCAAGTTCTAACTATTCTAATTGTTTGAGTTTGTCATATTCTATTTTTTTTTTATTCCTTTACGTTCCCAGTGGAACACCTAGGGCTTTAAGCTAGAGGCTTGAAGTTTCTGTAGCAGTGTTTATTTTACAGGATGGGGTTGCTAGCCTCATGCCCAACCTTTCCTCTTCACCAGCATTATTCCTGGCTTAGTGAGGTAAAGGAGTGCGTCGGCCGGGAATTGAACCCTGAGGCACATGCGTGGTCGGCGAGCACTCTACCGCTGTGCCACCAACGCATGTTCTATTAACTTGGATAAATGTTACATACATACACTCTACGTTTCTTGGAGTTATTTTGAACTGTCTATCATAGAATGTAAAAATACTGAAACTTTCACAAAACCAATGGTCTTGTAATAGAAAGCACCTAGTGAGTACACTCAAATTCCATACAAGGCATAGGTTCGATAACTTACCAATCATACTTAATACACTGGAAATCGATAACAGTACAAACGTTGGACTCTTCAATAATTCTAAGCCCAAAACATTTTTAATCATAGACCATATCGGTCGATCGATATTCATCTCTTCAGCTGGAATTGTTACAGATCGAATATATGAAGCTACATCAGGAGTAGATAGAAACTAGGAGGAAACAAAATGCACAAAACAACGATTGATTATGCTATACAGATAACCTATAAAGACTAAATTCATACAAAATATTAAGATGAGTGAATTCGTAAGTGATGTGTACCAACTTCTCTTAAACTATAAAGTGAATCTAAATTAAACATTGAACGGAAACGTTTATGTCAATTCAAAACTGAAAAATAGTCTGATCATAGTCAGATTATTTCATCATATAATGTTCTAAAGCTCTAAAAAAAGGAGGAATTTCTTTTTCAAATCACGGAATATACACATCTGATCATAGGGAATAATAAAAAACGCCGGTTGCAGCGAAGAAAATTTTCCTTTCGACGAAGTCATCAACTAGGCTGTACATTCATGTATTTATAATAAATGAATGGGAAAGTTCCAGAATAATTTCCTGTCAAGGATTAAATTAATAAAATTACAATTAGGAATTAAAATGCCATAATAAACAGGGGGAATGGATAAAACTCAAACAAAGTAGCATCATAATTATTGAGAAGATTTACATATTTTGCAATTAGGAGTTAGAAATGTAGAAATAACCGGAAATTATTCTGGAACTTTCCCACCCATTTATTATATATACACGAATGTACTGCCTAGTTGATGACTTCGTTGAAAAGAAAATTTTCTTCGCTGCAACTGTCATTTTATTATTCCTTATGATCGAATGAGTATACTCCATGATTTGATATGTCTGTCTGTCTGTTTTCGACATAGAACTTTGCACATATGTGCGGCAGTTCAAGTCGCCACACTCCCTCCTTGGAGCACACAAAGCAAGAGAAGAAAGTAGAAGAAATGCATATTAGAGACAGTAAACAGAGGTGTGAGACAAAGGAGAATAGTAATAACGGAGAACAAAACAGTTTGATTGGAAATCATAAGTCACAAGGAGTGGATGCATCTGCGCCAGCCATTGAGAACGATTTTGAGCCATGTCACCAATTGTTTCCAACCACTGGCTTTTACCGTCGCGAGGACCCCGACAAGGAAGTCTACACCTTCCTACGTGGCTTAGACTAACTGTTGCAGATTTCATTGACTGGTGCCATCTTTTCGTTTGACCACCGCTAGCTCTTTTCAAGCCTGACCCTATGTCAGGTAACATTGGCCGTCGAGGAAGGCAATGACTAGGCATACGTAGCACATGTCCAAACCATCTCAACCGGTGTAACTTCACAGCCTCGTCGATTGATTTCCCCTCCTTACCTAACACTCGATGCTTAACCTCAATATTACTCACCTTATTATACCACTTCACACGGGAGATAGGACGCGTGATCGACACCTATGATCGAAGACAGTTAATCTTTTCATGTCTTCCACTCTCAATGGCCAGGTCTCACAGCCATAAAGGAGGACAGAGCGGACTGATGAGCAGTACACACGCCCATTGGTCGACAGCCAGCCGGATATCACGTCTATTAAGCCAGAGACGGCGTAAACTGGCATATGAGAAACTAGCCCTCTGTATTCGTGCTGAGATTTCGTCAGAGATCAACCCGTTGGGGCTGATGGTACTTCCCAAGCAAGTGAAGCGGTCAACGTGCTGTACCACTTCACTTCCTATTTCTAATCTAGGAGTCGGTGTAGTCCAATCCTGTAACATCATCTGCATTTGGCGGGAGCGAATCGCATGCCAAACATTCGTAGATTGCAGCTAAAGGTCTTCAGAAAACTCTGCATTTTGTCAGCGTCCTCGCCTAGAAGTACGCAAGGACCATTCAACGGTACAGGAGCTGAACAATTTTCTGTGTTTGTTTGTCCTTCAAGCTTGCTTAAGCGAATGTGAAGACTTCCTTCTGGAAAAGCTGCTTGGATAAGCATCAGTATCCGAAATTTCTTTTTCATGAAATAATTCACTCATTAACAATAAAGTTAACTTGGTAAGTGGAAGAATAAGTAGCACTAGAAGAACTATAATCAATAATTTTCTTGACTTTAAAAAAAGTAAGTCTAGTACTGCATTTCTTCCAATAGTGTCCTCCTTGTTACAGGTGACTGATGACAACAATGTTCACAAGACGAAGTAAACCTAACCTTCAGTGCAATTAACTACGTGTACACATGATTATTCAAAATATTCAACTAGTGTTTCTTTTCATCGATTACGTTTTAAGTAACATTTATCAGTAATGACAAAAATAATTTTAAAAAAAGGTCACTAATGAATGGTATTTGAAAGTCACATTCAAATACAGACTACATATGCTGCATATTGTTATGAATGTTATAATGTAAGCCATGATGTGACGCAGACAGCGTTAGAAAAAAGCCTTATATCTATCTAATGTCGTCAGTTTAAGTATTATTCTAGTCTTCTTTAAATAAACTGACATTGTAAAAATTGTATTTGTAAAATCTCAGCAAAATTGAAATGATTAATTTTACCAATTATATATGTCCAAAGCAAGTTCACTTTTAACGGTTTGAAAAAATTTGGGCATTGGGTATATGATATTCATTATAATAAAGGTTTTTTTATTTCCCAATGAATGAAGAACAAAACGATATTGTTGTTTTTACTGACGTTTCGCTATTTAATGCTAATAGCTTTATCAAAGTATTATTAAACCGGAATTTACAAAATCTCAGCAAATATAACAAACAGTTAGGGGGTGAGAAAATAGACTTAGGCCAAGTTTTCTTGAAAACATCAGACACACTTCAAAGCAACCTTGTCCATATAAAAGACCAAATCCCTAAAGATTCTCTATCCAATTGTGTCTATAAAATAAAATGCTTGGAATGTGATGCGATATACATCGGACAAACATCTCGAGAAATCAAAATCAGAAGAAATGAACACCGTAGAGCATCTCTTCGACCACCGAGAAATCCCGGTGAACTAGAAAAACTTGAAAAATTATCAGCCATAGGTCTACATGCTATAGAATCAGGCCACAAAATTGATTTCGACAATACTGAAATAATCCAGAGAAACTTCAGAAATCACAAAGAACGTCTAATATCAGAAGCACTTCATATCAAGTGGAATCCAAATTGCCTGAATAGGAATGATGGACTAAAACAGAATCTGACCTGGTTACGACACCTCCCTCCCTCCACCAAGAAGTGACAAAATCAACACGAATGTGATGAGCAAGTTCACTATATAAACACACACTACTTTTATAATTTTACACACTGATCAAATCCAACAATCCACACTTGATTTTGTTATCTTTACCAATTGACCAACTTGACAACGAAAAATCCCCCCAGACATACAAACGATGATCAAGTTAGTAAACTTTATTTTGATATCATAACAGACGTGATATTACCTTTGTTATTTGGTTTAGTGATTTTCATTGCTATTTTTACTTTCAATATGTCCCTTTAACTTGACCTAAGTCTATTTTCTCACCCCCTAACTGTTTGTTATATTTGCTGAGATTTTGTAAATTCCGGTTTAATAATACTTTGATAAAGCTATTAGCATTAAATAGCGAAACGTCAGTAAAAACAACAATATCGTTTTGTTCTTCATTCATTGGGAAATACAAAAACCTTCATTATAATAATTTTACAAATGTCTACTTCTCACTCGGCGCTCAATTATTTTTCAACTGTCCGGTCAAATCTTGATCACAGTTCATATGAAACTGACATTGATTATGAGCGAAATGGAGAGAATATTTGTTGTATAAAAATCAGACACATTTTATAACCAACAGTTCAGACTCTAACTCACATTCACAAAGTTTTATCACATTTAAAAACAGTTTTTATAATGGATTGAATTTTTTAAATGATGACTTAGAATTGACATAATTTTGTCTAACGAATGTATCATTTTCTGTACAAAGTTTTTATTCAGTGACATTCCTTTAGAATTCCAAATCTTCGTTTCTAAAACTTGAACTATTGAGAGTGAATGTTTATTTTTTGATAGTAACTAAAGTGATCAACATCTAATGAATGGTAAACGAGACAAATTGCAATGGAAACATAAGAGCGCCAGTTATTTGAATTTTATAAAAACAAAGGAACTTTGAGAAATACCTTAAGCGTCAGTCGTATTTAAAATAGAGAACGTACAAACATTGTGTACTGAACGTCTACTTCAATAAATCCATTGTGGTGAGTAGACTTGATAAAATAAGATGAAAGCAAAACAGTTTTCCGCTAAATTCACCTTCATTTCATGGTTTCATTTTAAAAATGGGCTTTCTTTCTTTCTAATGTAGAGCTTGTGAAAGTACATCTTATATCAGTCACCGGCGGGTCGTACTTTTAATGAATACTTCAACACTCACTAATATTCGCATAGGCTTCAAAACACAACTTGCCGTTTTTATTTTGCAGAATATACCGGTTATTAGACCAAATAATAATATACATGAGAATAGCACAGTAATCTTTGAAGTGAAGACGGAAGCAAGACAAGCTGGCTGCCTACTTTTTCCAATGATTTTCCTGATTGCGGTATACTGGATAATATGACAGACAGCTGCCAGCGAGGAAACAGATACAAAATGGACTGACACAAAAACTTGGAGGATTTGGACTTCGCCGATGATATATGTCTGATTTCCCACAAACTGGAAGATATGCAAGCGAAAAGCAACAAGTTGGCAGAAGAAGCATCCAGAGAAAATGGGAAACCAGGTGAACATAGAGAAAACAGAGGTGATGAAGATTCCTGAGCAACACCAACAACAACAGACAACAATCAGCATAGATGGGAGGGATCTGAAAGAAGCAACCTCCTTTACCTACCTGGGAAGCATCGTTTCAACTACAGGCGGAACTAAAGAGGATATCAAAGCGAGGATTGGGAAAGCAAGGTAGGCTTTCATTTATCTCAAGTTTGTGTGGAGATCTACAACACTCAACATGAAAAATACGATCCGGATATTCAACTACAATGTGAAGTCAGTGCTACTATACAGATCAGAGACTTGGCGCCTCGTCAAGAAGGCCACTTTGAACAAACTACAGACCTTCATCAACAGCTGTCTTCACTCAATCCTCAAGATCAGATGGTTGGCCAGGAAACATCAGCAACAGGGATCGATCTCTGGGAGGGAACCAACCAGGAACCGATTGTGCAAAAAAATATGCAGGAAGAAATCGAGGTGGATTGGCCATACTCTGAGAAACCATTTAGTGTCATCACACGACAGGTCATCGCTCGAGTGGAACCCGAATGGGAAACGGCGAGTTGGTCGTCAGTGCGAGGGTGACATGGAGGAGGTCATGTGAAGAGGAGATAAAAGTGTGTGGGCAGACATAGAGCCAGGTGAAAACGACGGCGCAGAACCGAACGCAGTTGAGACGTGCAGCTGAAGCCCTATGTTCCTCTAGGAATTAAAGGAAATAATAATATATAACATAGTAATACCAAGTAGTGGATAATTTATAATAAATGTCGAAGAAGTAATAGTACTTTAATAAGGAACTCACTTCATTAATATGTATAAGGCTTCCACTAAGAAATAAATCTTTTTTGTAGGCTGGTCTAGAAATCTCTTTTTGTAGTTCATCTACAATAGCCTGACAGACAGATGGATCATTAAGTTGACTTAATTCTCCTGGTGGCATTTTAAGTGAGACTGCTGAAGCGAAATAGGATGTACTTCCAAAGTTATCTGGCTGAAATAGCAAAAAACACAAATAAGATTGTAATTAAAGCGGATTAGAATATTCTTTTTTAAAAAGTGATCATTGAAATTAAAATGAATATTTTGTCCACCGGAAAATATCAAATAACAATCGTTAAAATACTGGAAAGATGATTTTATTATTAAAAGACTCAAAATATCTAACTACTGAGCAGTTCTTAGCCTCAAATCCTATTCATCACCTCTAAGATTAGGTTACTTCCGTAAGTAAATTACCAAGAGAGTATACAGGTCATTTAATGAACACATAATAAAATCAAATTCTTGATTCATAAGCTATACAGTTTTTGAAATCTCATTATGCCTTCTAATTTGGCAACTTTACTTGCTTTTTTGATTTCATTCATGATGACAAACAAGTCAAATTTCATAATCTTCGTAGTTTGTGATTCCAAAGGAAATTGTGAAGAAATACTGTGGTGAGTGCTACTTATAATCCGATATAAGTAGTATATCTGAAACGAATTCAGAAAAGTAACAATATGTTTTGCACACTGTAAAGAGCAATCAAAGAAGAGAACCATGAGGAGAATGTTGCCATATAATGCAGAATCCAAGAAGCTATCGAATGCGAGAATATTCGACCAATTCGTCAAGGATGTGGTAAATGATGTGCAAATGGCAGGTTGAGAATATGGTATATCACATTTAGCTATGTACAATACGTTTCGCTAAATAAACATTCCTTTCAGCCACCTTGGTCTTTTCTTCTTACAATACTACCTCAAAGAGTATGTACTGTTAGAACGAATACCCAGACAATATTTCAGGTGGTACACTGCTACTAAGCTGGGTCTCAAACGAGTAAAAAGATATTTCGGTGTTTAGGTTACCTTGATTTGGTTAGCGGACATGAGTAGTTTATAACTATCCAGTCAATCACCATGATTTACACAGACTTGAATACATAGCAGTTTAGCGAAAATATTCATTCAGGTATTTATAAAAGACAAAATAATTGAGCAAAGAATATCCTTTTCGATAATTTCCTCCTCTGGTTCTACAATTATATACATATATATACACGGAATATTCCAGAATAGTAGTCAATAACAATATTAGTGTTTTTTAAATGATACCGATTTGTAAAGTAAGATCAATAGAATTACAGCTCATTAAAGATGCTTAAATTATAATAATAATAATAAATATATAGTAGCAAATAGAATATTAACTAAAATTAGGGAAATTTCCACAAAAATTGAGGATCATTCGAACCTAGTTGGCCAAGGTAAGGACAATGTCTGGACTGGCTTCTTTTAGATGCATAAATTAGGTTTCTTAATGTGGATCCCATCGGCCTCAGCAGTATTTAGTGAATGAACTCTTGAGGCGAAGTTAAAATTTGTCAAAAATTATATTTGTAAAATCTCAGCGAGATTGAAATGAGTAATTCCAACGTTTCGTTCGGCAATCTGGTCCGAACTTCTTCAGGGAAATTAATCGAAATTAACATAACAGGGGTTTATATATAAAAGGAACATCACTTGTTTTTAAAAACTATGTCCAATCATGAGTCATTCAACAAGTATAATAAAAAAAATTTTACGAGCTGTGATCAAAATTTGACCTCGGACTTACAAATATTGGTCTACCTTTGTTAAACACTTTAAACAGAGTGTGTATGTGTGTGTGTGTGGGTAAACAGTTGCAAAACGTTTCTTAACGTCTCCATAAGAAGATATGGACAGTCGAGAATTTTGACCAAGTATTAATAATTAGTGATACATATCCATTTTTATTTATTAATAAGGATTTCCTATGTATCAGCTAACATCACACCTTCATGTCTGTTCACACTGTTAGTACCTAGAATTTTATGATTAGACGTATTTTCAAAATTATAGTGTTTAGGATTGGAGTTTAGTAGAAGCACCCTGTCGGACTTATTGCTTTGTCTTCTGAAGATTGAGCTGCTTTATTCGACCTACTGGAGTTGTCAGGTGACTCGACAGCTACGGATTTAGGATATGCATTCTGTTGCAGACAACGGAGAGTGAAAACACGATGATTGTTCCAATTACACAGTTTCTTTGTTAATTTAATTCGATTGCAAAATAATTCAAATGAACTGTCGTCAAGATTTGACAGAATATTTGATCACAGCTCATAGAATTTTGTTTATTATACTTGTTGAATGACTCATGATTGGACAAAGTTTTTAAAAACAAGTGATGTTCCTTTTATATATAAACCCCTGTTATGTTAATTTCGATTAATTTCCCTGAAGAAGTTCGGACCAGATTGCCGAACGAAACGTTGGAATTACTCATTTCAATCTCGCTGAGATTTTACAAATATAATTTTTGACAAATGTCTACTTCTCACTCGGCGCCTAAATATTTTAGAACTATTCTGTCAAATCTTGACGACAGTTCATTTGAAGTTAAAATTTGTTGGTATGTAGTAAATGACTTCGAAAGCCTGGTTAACATCAATCTTGTGTTCTGTATCCACAAGATGAGATAGAATAGCACTACGAATAGATTTTGTTTGTCCTTTACTTAACCACGTAGGATGATGTTCGGGAATCCGCTGGTGAACACACCTAAGTGTATGGCCTATGCAACTGGCTCCACATGGACACATTGTCTCAAAAATATAAAGATTCATATCAATCGCCTTTGACTAACTGTCAGAATAACAGATGAATTTAATATTTCAATAAAGCCAAACATGATACACCTAAATCACATAGCCACAAAGTTTTCTATCCGACATATAGTATCAGGCTCAGTACACTTTATATATTATCCAAATGATTAAATTAGGTTCCTACATCATGGTCAGGTTTTCATACACATTTGTAAATATTTTCTTTCCACTCTGTCACTTCAAAAATTGAAAAAGAAAGGAGAGGAATACAACTTCCTTACAGAATAATACTATTACACCAGATGACAGATTATTGATTGTGATTCCTAATAAAACTCTGTGCAAAAGTATATCTTGTGACAAAATATAATAAAACCTCTGTAGTATACAGGAATATAAGGCTATTATAATACTGTATTACTTCTTAAAAAAGATCATTTGAAGACACTGTAAGCATAGTTAAAGTTATATAAACAGTTTTACTGCAAAGCTGTCAAGGTTCAGACAATTAAGACAAGCCTCTTTTTGCCTGGTACAACCCTAGATAAGAGTGAAACTTGAAGGTACAGGATTATTTTTCTTTTTAAAGATTTCTTTTATGACTTCCTAAAAGAGTTTATGCCACCATATATATTTATATTTTGATTTTTGATTTTTTTGATTACAGCTTGACTCCACACCGTATTTTTTGGTACAGGTATGGAATTTTCAGCATGTGATATTGATAGCCCAAATTTTGCAGGCCGACCATAGATATCAGGTGTGAGTCGGCAGGGGATCGAACCCCGGACCATGTGCATGGTCAGCGAGAGTCCTAACGACTGTGCCATATTCGAATCATCATTGTGACTGTATGCGAAAATTTCTTAGGTTGCTAATATGGCAAAAAGATGATTTTGTTGTCTATACTTTAAATGTACTGAATTGATTAATTTAGGAATTATCACTCAAGAGCCTGTACACACTTGTCTGATTAATGAGAATCCTTGCGACTATAGCAAATACTTATAATATTTAACATTGATGAGACTTATTTTATTAAATCCAGACAAGCAAAGCAAATCAGTCAGGCATAACGAATGGTACTCTCAGAATAAATTTTATTCCCTTATTCGAAATTATGAAGTGCGCATTATTCTGAGGTAAAATATGGTTCTGTTTTGAGGAATTCAAACTAGTCCTAGAGTGCTTTCTTTGTTGCTTTGTATACATCTTTTGTGGTTAAAATTTATTTTGATAAAGTCTCAGTGTTATACAGTAATATATTCACTGATGACCACATTTCGAGCACAATTTATTACTGCATCTCATAATCACATAAAGACAATACTCACACAACTTTCTAACTTCGTTTATATAATTTCATTATTTTTCATCGATTCATTTGACTGGTAGTAGCATTTTCCATATTTCTGGTATGAGTGATGAGTCATTCCTACTGCACTTTTTGGGTGTAGAGTCGATGAATAAGGATTCAGTATTCAACCTCTCTCTCTCCACCTACATAGATTATTTCTTAGAATTTTGACCCTCTCACACCATGCTATTGTGTGGTTGTGTGTTAATGCATGTAGTGCAATTGCTGAGCTTTTTTCTAAATTACTTATCTTCTCGGGGTCAACCATTCTTACCTTAGATAAACTCTTATGTTCCGACAATCTGATTACCCCCGACCTATTAGTTTGACCTATGTAGTTGACCTCACTCACAGTCATTACAAGGTATTTTGTAAATTATATTATTTTGTCTAATTAGGTCAACCGACAGCGCCCTTTGACCTACAGAGCTTGTCCCTTAGGGAGTTTGTAGGTTTGAATGTTACCCTAATTTCTGCTTTATTGAGAATCCTACGTACACTCTCAGGTGTCCTCTCCTTATATGCTATAATAGTAGATGCCTTATATTCTCTCTTATTTATGTTATCACTATTAGTTTCACAATTATTTTTATTTTGCTTTTGGTCTCTTTTGATCATCCTAAGGAATTTTACAGGATACTTATTTGATACTTAAGCTTCTTCTATCTGTTTTATTTCATCATTTAGGTCTTTTCTTTTACTACTTAGTGCTACTGCTTTGTTTGTTCGACACATGACTAGACCTGCCTTAACAGTTAACGGATGAGATGAATTAAAATCTAAATGTCTATTAGCAGAATGCGTTGGTTTTTTATAAACGCTAGTGTGCAGTTTACGTTCTTCTATTCGTTTTTTTTTGCAATCTAACATAGCTAATTCTCCTTGTTCATTTTCCGATTTAAATGTGAATTTTATTATCATTATTTACATTTTTATTACTGTATAACACTGTGAGATTTAATCAAAATTAGTAAATATCCGGAGTGATTAATGAGCTTTGTTGTGTGTTTCCTTAATTCTTAAAACGTTGAGAAATTTTATTCACCAGTTTCTTTAATTACTCACGAATTAGGCAGGTAAAAAACAAGCATTAGTCTGAGGTGAATTACCTTTTTGTATACAACTGCTGATTCAGTTGGTCCTGTTTGAACATGACTTGAATGGAGATTTTTTTGTGATAGAATAGTAGAAAGTCTTAGTTTAGAAGAGAAGTCTGGAGCTGTTAAACTTGCTGTCGATGCTATGGCTTGACGACTGAGAACATCTCCAACAATCCGATTGACTGCCTCCACACTCATAACAGGAAAACATTCGGAGGAATTGATTGGTACATTTGCTCCACTTTTGGCATCTGGAACAATTTGATTTCCGTAGGTAATTACAGCATCTATATAGAAAACAAAAACATATTAAAACTTATAGAAGAATATTGTGACATTGATCAAATTCAGTCTATCTACTCTTTTTGTCATCATGAAATTCTGTGGTGTGTATGTTTCCACATTCAACAGCTTTTCAAGCAAAGCTGTAATATATTCTTCGTGTTACAACTTATGGATTTTGCAATGATATAATCATAGCGAAGAAATAACTGTAGTTAATTAACCTTCACTCATTACTTTTAAAGTTTACTAAGGCATGTTTTCTGTATCATCTAAATGAATTGATAATTTTGTGACTAGTTGAAGAAAAAGAGATGTTACTCAAAAACCAGTTACAATTTCATGCAGTTGGCAATGAGTCACATCTTTTTTCTGAGTGCTAGTTATCCTATGTGGTTGTCCGAACCTCGGTAGGTGGGGCAGGGCTCGAACCCGCAACCTACTTTCTGGAAGTCAAGCATCTAGACCAAAACTACTCTTGTAACTAGTTAGTTTTCTTCGATAACTCAAACTTAAAAATATATTTACCTCTAACCAGAAGCTGAATTTGCGTGAGGTAATTTCAGTGTGTCGGTCGCATAGCGGTTAGGATACTCGCCGACCATGCACATGGTCCGGGGTTCAATTCCCGGCCGATGCACTCCTTTACCTCACTAAACCAGAAACAATGCTGGTGAAGAGGAAAGGTTGGGCATGAGGCTAGCAACCCCATCCTGTAAAAATAAACACTGCTACAGAAACTTCAAGCATCTAGCTTGAAGCCCTATGTTCCACTGGGAACGTGAAGGAATAAAAAAAATTTCAATTTGTTCTTTCATGGAAATGTATCTGTTAAATAGCTCAGATGACAAACCTAATGTGATTTATGAATATTGTTCATCTTTACCCTAATAAATGCTCTCTTGGTCAATCGTTAAGAAATATGTATTGGTTTGCCCTCAGGAATAAAATATTCCATCAGTTCCATATTAGAATAATTTTATTTATTATAGCACATGGTGACAAAGGATTATGTATTACTAGTTTAAGAATTAATAATAATAATAATAATAATGAAATCGACAACAATCAAAAATCCTGACAAAGAGCTAATAAGGCTTCTTATTTCAAACAACTCAGCTGATTAGCACTGAAGAATATTACGTGTAACTAAGAAGTCATTATCAGCATATAAGTCATTAGGCTGACTCAAATTATTTCATAATTTATTGTCTTTAATGTATATCTACTATTCATCCAGTTTTACCGGATAAAGTAAAGTCCATTATCAACTATGAGGAAAAATTGATTGAAATGCAGGTCTAAAGGGATGCATTTGAACTTAAAAGGTATAGCAAATAAGTGAGGCTAAAATGGTGTTCAGTCAAACATAAAACTCAGAAGTCATGGACAGTCCACGTTGACAGAGCTTTTGAAGTTGTTCACTCTGAGTCTGAATTCCACTCACAACACGGGTGATTGAAATTCATTCGAACTAGTCAAGCCTGCCTTCAAAAGAATTTTGCATAACCTCTTTTCTTACTGTTGGCTACACACTACATACAGAAAATTTTAAATGACCGCTATCATTCCAGCAATTTTTTGACAGTACTATTGTTTTCTATAGTTTGGTTTGTAAGGGTTAGTTTTGTCTTTACGAGTTGATCACGGATTGATATCAGTTAGAGAACCATTGAAAACCAGCACCGTAATACTGGACAGCTGTTTCGTCCTAGTTTGGGAATCATCGCCAGTACGCACCCACTGGGGGTCGAACCCAGGGCCTTCTGGTTACAAGGCTAGCGAGCTCGTAGACCATTGAGCCACTGGGACCCGATCCAATCTGATTCCCTATTCAGGCAGTGACCTAGGGTTCTAGTGGAAAGCCGTGACCAGTAGGGTGCAGCAGGTTGAAGGTGAAGCAGTAACTCATCGAAGAAGACATTGCGAAATGGTCGCGCTGTCATGAATTGGCGGAGGTTGAAGTTCATGGGCTGGCTATTGGATCGATACCAGTGGTCTATAAGCTGGCCCGCTTGTAACCGGAAGTTCCTGGGTTCGAACCCCAGTGGTGAGTGCGTACTACTGAAGAGTCCCTAACTAGGACGAAACAGCTGTCCAGTACTCCCTGTTGTTTTTCCAGTGGTTCTCTAACTGATGTCGGCTCATAATCAAATTCGTTGAAACCTTAGACATAAAAAGGCTTAAACCTATTTTGTATTCCAAAATTACCTGTCATTAATTTGAACATGCCTTAGTGATCTAATTTTAGAACCGAAATTCATTTTACTTGATGTTTTCACATTCTTCTACTTTATCCTCATTTTTCTACCCCCTACCTCTTATCTGTAAGCGTAACCCGTAAACATTTTGACCTTTATTGGAAAAAAGTGTAATTTTCTATGATCTTTTGCCTTTATACAAATACCTATGACAATTAAGTGTGTTCCACAAATACATTACACATTTCAGATGAATTACGTCATTTTATTTTATTTTTTTGACTATATTTAATAGTCAATTTCTGTGTAATAGACTGTGAATAACAATACTGCTATAAATTTTCTTACCGTCTTCAATTGTACTTCTTCTTTTCACACGAGATGACTGACTTGATTTGTGTTCTGGTGGTAGTTTAACTGTTGACGTCTTGTGCTCTCGATTTGCAGTGATATTAATCCCAGAGCCATTCACTTCATTTGCAGTACTTAATTCTCGACTTTGTCGTATTGAATTCTATAATTAAAAAATGGAGACATTAGTTACAATATTCGTATCACATGTAATGAATACTATTTGTCATAATCAATATTCAAGTGTTGGTTTGTAGGGATTTGATTGGTTACAGGATTTTCATCATGAGTTGACATTGGTTAGAGAACCATTGGAAAACTTGGGAGTACTGGACAGCCGTTTCGTCCTGGTTTGAGGCTCTTCAATGAGATGCTCACTAGCGACTTGCCCTATTCAGGTAGGTAGTTACCTGGGGTTCTAGTGAGAAGTCGTGACCAGTAGGGTGCAGCAGGTCGGGAGTGAGGACAAATACTCGCCGAAGACATTGGCTAGGGGTCACGCTATGTCGTGAATTGTCAGAAGTTAGAATTCATGGGCTGGCCATTGGATCGGGTCCCAGTGGCTCAATGATCTACGAGCTCGCCTTGTAACCAGAAGGCCCTGGGTTCGAATCCCGGTGGGTGTGTACTGATGTAGAGTCCCGAACTAGGACGAAACAGCTGTCCAGTACCCCCAGGTTTTCCAATGGTTCTCTAACCAATGTCAGCTCATGATGAAAATCCTGTGATATAATCAATATATTTTTTTTGGTGCACAAGAGGAGGAAGTTATACGTCTGATTGTAAAACATTTCAATATGTGGAGGAGTTGAATATTTATTTTTTATGATTCAAATCCCTTGTGGAATATGTTCCCTCGGTCTCAGTTAAACATAGACTTGACTAGTATGTTTTACTTTTGAAATAAGACTTTTTCAACCACTTGTGTTAAAAAAAAATCTGTCTATATTTGCAAAATAATGATGTGAAAATATTTTTTAAGAAATTTTCTCGTATTGTAGAACAGTGCAGTGAAGAAAAACATAATGTTTAGATCAGCAATTTCACGTATAATATTGATTTTTATTCCCAAAACAGACAGTGTACCATCCAACCAACCCATGCGACGTCAATGTTGTATTGTTCACTAATAATATGATATTTATAAAAGAGAATGAATGTGTGATATTTGGACATCTTGCCTATGAAGCAATAAACAGTTAGACCGAGAAAACAATATATGGTATGCACGCAATATAATTATGCAGGAAAAAAGGACAACGACCACACCTAAAGAGCATTCTTGTATATGAACGTAGGCTATAAAGACAAGATACCCGAAACTATACATTACAAGCCACTCTGGTTGACAGTACATTAGTAATAAAGCCGACCATATTTATGATATCTGATAAACTGAATTCTGGTTTCCCAACTAGATGAGATATGTGGTGTGTTTAAAATTTCACACTAATATGACATAATACTTTAAACATTGTGATCCCTTTCTTTAATGAAAACAAAACACAGTTAGATCAGAACACGTAAATCATTACGTCGAGCAGGGATAGGACTCAATGCCTCGCAGTGTGATAGCTGCTCGAGCACTTACCTCTCCCCGACAAAACATTAAGTCGTCTACAAACGATTTAGTATCCTCACGCTCATACCACAATTAGATATCGTGTCAACCTCTACACCCCGAAATCCGGAGCATAGTTTATGGTCATCGCTCTGGCGTGACACCAGACCTAATAGGCCTAGCCGAACACATGGTCCAGTCCAGAATACGTAAGCCTTCCCAGCCACGTGTCAGATACGGAATGTACCGTTGCAAATATGGACGGGATTCAGACTTAGAAGAGTTCAGTCTTAATCCCTCAGATGGTAGCCTCACACCCTTGGCCTTTCGACCAGGCACATATACCAACTGTCTGAACCTGCGGTTCCTCTCGTACTAAACAGGATTACCATAGCAACGGCTAGATTGTACTTCACTGATTAGTGTACTCATTAGTAGGGTAACACTAACCTGTCTCACGACAGTCTAAAATCAGCTCACGTTTCCTATTAGTGGGTGAACAATCCAACGCTTGCTGAATTCTGCTTCACAATGATAGGAAGAGCCGACATCGAAGGATCCAACTTCGCCGAAAAGAGACTCTTCACTGATCTACGTGTTTTGTTTTCATTAATGCCTGGATGGTACTACGGCGTACCCCAAATATTCATCAACCTTATTCAACAGCTGTACGACAACGGCGCATGTCAAGTGATCTACAATGGAAAACTCAGCGAGGCCTTTGGAGTAAACACAGGAGTCAGACAAGGGTGCTTATTATCACCAATGATATTCCTGATTGTCGTGGACTGGATTATGCGTCAGACAGTGGGAAACGAGAAGACAGGGATATCCTGGACCGACTTGAAGAACCTAAAGGACCTGGATTTCGGGGATGACTTATGTTTGATGTCACACAAAATCGAAGACTTACAAGCAAAAACCGACAAACTGGTCGAAGAAGCGGCAAAGACAGGACTCCAGGTGAACATAGACAAGACCGAGGTTATGAAAATAACCAACCAACAACAACAGCAACATCCTGCGTAAATCACCATCAACGGGAGGGATTTCAAAGAGGTTACTTCATTCACTTATCTAGGGGGAGCATTGTCTCAACCACAGGAGGAACGAACGAGGATGTTAAATCGAGAATCGGGAAGGCGAGAAACAAAACCAACCAATCAACCTGAAACCAATCTGGAAATCTTCGTCACTCAACTCAGCATCAACAACAAAATTCGGATTTTCAATACAAACGTCAAGTCAGTCAGTTCTTCTATACGGATCAGAAACTTGGCCAGTGTGTCACCAAGAATATTTCCAACAGCCTGTTGCAGACCTCTATCAACAACTGTCTTCACTCTATACTGAAGATCAGATGACCGGAAGGAATCACCAACAAGAAACTATGGGAAGAAACAAAACAAGAACCAATCGATCAACAAATATGCAGGCGAAAGTGGAGATGGATTGGACACACGCTGAGGAGGCCGCTGGGTGACATCGCGCGTCAGGCCAGTGCTCGAGTGGAACCCGAAATGGAAGCGGCGAGTGGGACGTCCAAGGGTGAAATGGAGGAGATCGTGTGAAGAAGAGTTGAAACAGTATGGAATAACATGGATGCAAGTGAAAAGTACGGCAGAAGAGAGAAGCAAGTGGAGATGTGCAGTTGAAGCCTTATATTCCACTAGGAACCCAAGGGAACAATAATAATAATAAGTAATAATGCCTGGATGGGGATTATACATGAATGCCTTTCTTTGTCTTCCCTTAACAGTGAATTCAAGCACAGTTCATATTTGGATAAGTGAGAATTCTAGAGTTTCCTTTGTTAACACTATCTTTATGTTCTCAATGCTTGATTTTCATTGATACTGTAAACTAACCAAACTAGTAGATGATAACAAACAGAAGTTCACAAGTTTTAGGGAATACTATTCAACAAGTGAGATATTATATAACTTATGCGTTTCATGAAGTGTCATGTGAATTCCTCTTAATAATATGAATACTTTTAACTAAGTAATATCTGACATTGTTTAATAACATGGTTCGTTATTTGGATATTAGCAAAACTATAAACGCTCTATATGAAATAAATATTTCCATCTAAATATTCTCTTTGCTTTTCACCACGAATGAAGGGACCTGTTGCTTGAAGTAACATGAAGATGTTAAAAAAATCTACTGGTATGCTAACTACTTTAAGTATTAATCATTTTCAGTAATAAAGCCGAGGTTATTTGAAACACTGGTGGCTTTTAATGGTCTCAAATTGAGAAGTTAAAAACATTTACAGGATATCGGTTAGAAAACTATTGGAGAACTTGGAGATAGCTGGGCAGCTGTTTCGTCCTAACTTTTGGGACTTTCCATCAATATGCGTTCACAGAGATTCAAAACCAGGTTACAAGGCGAGTTTGTAGACCATTAAGCCACTGGGACCTGATCCAATGGCCAGTCCATGAATTCAATCTTCTACCAATTCAAGAAATGGGGCGATCACAAGCCACTGTCATAGGCGAGTATTTATCCTCACACTCTACCTTCTGTAACCTACTGATCAAGACTTCCCAGTAGAACCCAGGTAATTACCTACTTGAATAGGGCCAGTCGCTAGTGAGCATCAGAGTCATACTGAAGCGCTGGGATTTGATTGGTTAAAGGATTTCATCATGGGCTGACATCGGTTAGAGAACCATCGAAAAACCCACAGGGAGTACTGGGCAGCTGTTTCGTCTTAGTTTGGGACTCTTCAGTAGTACGAAACCACTGAGGTCCAAACTGATGTCAGCTCATGATGAAATCTCTTAAGCAATCAAATCCCCGTAAACTGACACTTGAACTTTGAAAAAGTTTGTTGAAACGGTGTTTCCGTGAAAACTGACAAGATATGTGACATGATTTGTCAGATAATAGTTGTTATTTCAATACGGTTAATAAGTTATATTAACTATAAAAAAGTATTCAAACAGAACAGTTTAATGAGAATTAAAGGGGCTTATATGCTTATGAATAAGGTGATGGAAAGTACTGCGAATATGCTGTGATAAATAACTCTGAAAAAGGATTAAAGAACTCCGAAAGTTACGTGCATGCATATTGCAGCTTGAGAGTACAAAATCGCTTTCTAAACAGTGTTTCTTTAAAAATTACAAACATACACTAACATATTACCTGGACGTATGCACCATTTAGTAGTTAGAATTTGAATAATCTCTTTTGACAGGCAACTTTAAAAGATAGCTATTTCTAAGAATTAAACTTACTGGCATTTCATTTGTCGATTCAGTCATATTTTTCACTAATAAAGGTTCAGTCTTTGAGGTAGTGACTGAATTCGCCAGCATATTTTCCATATCATTTTCACTGTTCTCCCTTTCACGTTTATAATCTGATGAAAGCAATGGACGGAAGAGTGCACCGGCTACAGCACAATGAAAATTCACACCGGCTAATAACAAAATACAACCTCGCCAGGTATAATATTTAATAAGAGATGGAACCACAAGACTATAGAGTACACCACCAATTCCGCTTCCAGCCATAACAATACCAGTAACAGTTGCTCTTTTTTTCACAAACCATGAAGTGACAATTGTAGCAGCTGGTAGATATATGCACCCATAACCAATACCTGAAATAGTAGGATAAATGAACATGTTAAGAGTAATATGAAATGGTAACTATTTACTTCATGCCCGACCTATTAAAAACTACAGGTAAAAATAAAGTTGAGCTGTCAAACAGAATATGTTGTCTCACGGTATATTTACCTAAAGAGTATCAGGTAGGATATTGTAACATTATTAGTAACCCTATTGCACGGGCTCTTTCTGAGTAACTATACACTTGCTCAGAAATGCAGCAATTTTAGCCACAGCTATCACGTATGTTATCACTGGTAAACTTCAGCAGGTTTTAACCGTCACCTTTACGTATCCCAACCAATTTGATTATCAAATAACTAGTTATTTGAGAGATTAGAACAAGAAAAAAGTCCTCGATGGCAGCTTATCCGAATACATGAGATGACCGTTCCTCAGTGGTGTCCTTGGTTCACAAAATATAATCCTGAACTTTTTATAACTGGCATTCAACAAAATGCAGTGTATTTTTCGAAGGAAGAGAAGAAGAGATATCATAATGAATTGTTTTGCGCTTCATGTCAGATAGACCTGTGTCACATGATCTACTGTCAACTAATCTTTTATTTGAAGATTCTAGACGAAGAGAAAATATCATGCAACAAACTCCTCTGAAAATTATGTACACTGCTCAGAATAAAGCTATTATTATATGATTATAAACCTTTCTATACAAATACCTCTTGAATAAGATGCGTAATTAAGGAGTTATAAATCCAAATTTTCGCATCAGTGGTTTAATAGTGGAATGGTCTCCAGCCATGAGGGAGGCCTGAATTCAACCCCACGCCCCCACAGTTCCGAAACGCTCTATAACCAACAGTAGTCTGAAAAAAAGAGAGGTTGGGCGTGAGACTAGTGACCGTACCCCATAAAAGAAACACCTCTGCTACTGAGAATTCAAAGCATAGACACTGAAGCCATTTCATCTTGTCGGAACGCGAAGAATAAAAATAACTGGAGGTTTAAAAGGAATAGGTATATTACATGGAGGCTATCGGTAGGAAGCCTTAGAACTAGATTTCGTGCTTGTCGGCCCTCAAGGTGTATTTGCAACCTTGAAGAAACTAATGTCCCTTTTGAGATTATCACTGAGCTATTTGGGCTCGCTATTAACCTCCTGTAGGACTGTGGTGGATGCTTTGATTGGACACTAGTCAGTAACTAGTGTAATGTGTCTAGTCCTTTATTTTTTTGGTTCAGACTGAATTCTAGCTGATGATGAGTGCTAAACAATACGAGACCTATGTTCAAGGCTTCCTGCCGACTACCCACAACCATCTAATACCAACAATTCACAGTGCGCTGTTATGGTGAGCCACCTAGAATGGTGGCCACATTGAAAACTTGACTGATAGCAATCAGTCTGCACCAAAAAACAGAGGATTAGACACATTACACTACTTACTAGCTAGTGTCCTATCTAAGAGAACAGGTGTTTTAATTTCGAGAGTAACAGTTATTCTTTTTCTACTGAATAATTAGATCTCGATTACTCGAGATAGAATTTCCATGAGTAAGGCTATGAGCCACAATTGTTTTTTAAGGCTAATTATATTATCCATCCATGGAAGATGAAATTGTGTAAAAATCGAACCCATGTACATTTGTGACAAGTCTAATAGCTTGGTAGTTGAGTCGCAAACTTCACTGATAGAAGTCAATCAGCACTAAGGACCAGGTAACACAGAAATGGTTACTCTTTAGTGAATGACCAAAATTTGGATACAGTATAGTTATAATTAAGCCTTACCAAAATTATTGATGAGGTGAGATTGCGATTTTAAAACACAATGTGAAATTAATGCTGAACACCGCACAGCTTCACTTAAAGTATGCTTTAGAAATAACATTCATTCACCTAGAATGGTGGCCACATTGCAAGGTTGACTGATAGAATTCAGTCTGCAGCGAAGATAGGACTAGACACATTACACTAGTTACTGACTAGTGTGCAATCAAAAATATCCAATACAGTCCTACAGGAGGTCAATCGCGAGCCTGAATAGCTCAATGGTAACGTCTCTGACTGCAGCACTGGGTGATGCGGGTTCGAATCTCAGAAGGGACTTGAGTTCCTTCCAGGTTGCAGATACGCCTTGCAGATAAGTGGCAACTAGCACGAAACCTAGGTCCAAAGCTTCCTGCCGATTGCCTCCAACCATCTAATACATTCATTGTCTTCCAGCATTCGCAGTTGAGATATTTCTTAATCCATAGTTCTGACAGCACTATTTACACAGATTAATAGAAGACGTCTAAAAATCTCCATGACTTGCATTTACAGACTCACTTTCAATTCAATACTGAAACATAATGTTACCAAAAAAAACATTTCTATTGAAGTATTGTGGTCAAACTTTGCAGATCACTTGCTTTAATCATGTTATGTACATCTTTTTTTTAATTTCTCTCTGACCACATTAAAACTAATTTAGAAACATTGCATAGTCAATGCTTACATTATATATAGTCTGAGTTCACACACTATTTTTACAGTTCTCTTGAGTACTTGCCAGCCATCCACAGTACCATTGACTAGTAACAAGCAATCAGTTTAAAAAGTTCTTTTCTGTGTTATAATACTATAAAAAAGTGACTACAGTTATACAAACCAAAGAAAATATCATGATTTTGTGAATTCAAAAATTTTCTCGACAAATTTTACACAGCAGCAAATAACAATGACTTACCACCGAAAATACCAAACACTACGATGAACCAATTTAAATCGTAAATAAATGTACTGGTAAAAATTGACACTGTTGAGATTAACGTGCCAACAAAAACAATTTCTCTTGAACCAAATCTGTTTAACAGACCACTTACAGGGGGACCTAGAAAATAAGAAATAAAAATCGGCAACAGTAAAGAATAGACACCATTTTCAGACGACCTTGAAACAACCAATCAGATTCTTCTGGGTGAAAAGTGCTACTTAATTTACAAAGAAGTTTATCTACGATATATCTGATAAAAATGAATCATATGGGGTATTTATCTCTAATATGCTGCGAAAACTGGCCCCAGATTCTCATAGAAGTAGTTATAGACTTATCAAACCAATGTATTCTCTATTTCTCCAGCTGTAGCAGATAGTGGTTGCATGCACGCAATATATTACTAAGTGAGAGCTTTGATTTCGAGAAGAAAGTGTCTAAAAAATCACCAGTTATGTACGACTCACCAGCTTATACAGACTTCCTCATATAAAGTTGTTGCATCTGAATGCATAACCATCATCAGTAGTCCGGCAATACTTTTCCATAGTTATTATCCCTCCACACATGCATGTTTTATTCTTCCCTATCAACGCATTATCTACAGTAAAGTCAAAACCCAAATGTAGGAGACACTTTCAAAGAAGATTATGACTAGGAACCATTTGTAATGCTGAGCTACCTGATTGGTCAAATCAAGGTCATTTAACTTTGATGTCTATTGTTTACTCTTGCCTAAAAATCAGTTTATTCTCCGAAAAATAACACAATATTTCGAGTGTGTTTTTCTGAAATTCTATATTCACAGGTATTTTTTTAGACGCAATAGTTCTTTCTCCTTAAATGTTAAGGACTATCCTTCATATTTTACTTGAGGAGCATTTTTGTGTTACCAGATGTGGCAAATCATCTTAGGAATGCAAATTTATGCCTAAATACTGGTTTCTGTGGTACACATATGGTCAAATATGTCCTGTTTATCCAAGACACACTGAAAACTTCTGGACTACTGGATGTAAGCTGAACCAGTACCTTTACTTTTATATTAAAACTTAGTCATATACAAATGATTTCTTCCATCTGTCCAAATAAATCCAGTAATGAAAGGAATGGAAGATATATTAATATACGGAGTTTGGTTTATCTTTGAAAGTTTTGATAAAAGTAGGTTTAAAGAAAGAAAAACACAAGTGTTCTTCGAAGTTGAAACTGCTTATTCTTAATGTTGTCCACTTTCTACGCTTGTTTAAACTGTACTATCATCGACTATCATCAAAAGAGACTTTTTTTTCCTTCAAGTTCCCAGTGGAACATAGGGCTTCAAGCTAGTGACTTGAAGTTTCTGTAGGAGTGTTTATTTTAATTTTATTTATTTATTTAAAAGCAGAAAAAAACTTGGTAAAATATGGCACCAAGAAAGATGCGCCACACAATAATAATAAAACAACATAGATTAAAAGTAAAATTATAAGTAGAAAACGGATAAAGAACTTCATCTGGAAGGAAAACACTCATGTTTAACAAGTTCAAACAGTATTCGTTAACTATCATCAGGAAGGGAAGAAAGAAGGAAATTGCAACACGTTCGCCATTGATTACGATTCTTGGCCATATCCAATAACGTTTCGAGCCATCGATTCGAGCTATCTCGCGGTCCCCAACCAGGGAGTCGTGACGCACCAACCGATGCCAATCCAGCACAAATATCCTTCATCTCACGACGCCATCGGGTTGCTAGCCTCATGCCCAACCTTTCCTCCTTACCAGCATTATTTCTGGCTTAACGATGTAAAGGAGTGCGTCGGCCGGGGATCGAACCCCGGACCATGTGCATGGTCGGCGAGTGTCCTAGCCGCTGTGCCACCGACGCACATCAAAAGAGACTACCTCTACTATTTTCAACAGTGTATATTTGAAGCAATAGAATTATAACCACTGCTTCCTATTTTCCTACCCTGTTTTATTCATTCCTATATGTGACCCCCTAATGAATAGCATCAAAGCCCTCATAAATCAAATATAACTCAAATCCCAAATGAAAAGAGCTACACTGGAAATCTGAGTGTTAGTTAATAAATGAATTTATAGTTTGTAATAAATAAAATTCTCATTTAAAAAAAATCCAAAATTATAAGGAGGCTGAATCATGTTACAGAGATTTTCATCTTCCAGCCAGAAACACATATGAGGCTGAAATCAAAACAGCTTTTGGAATCACAATGCATAAACCTGTTGCGTGTTGGAAAACTCACGGAAGTTAAATTGGTGTTAATGGAGTTATAAAAACAACTAAGTTTTATGTTTAAGATTCCTCTTCTAATTTATTGTAGTGAGATTTTCAAATATGATACTTTTCAGTTTCTTTTAATTTCTTCAGAGTTGTAGGCATGTCATTTGTCAGTGATAGTGAAGATTTTCAATTCATCATTATGAGACATGCTATTTCCTTAAGCTCAAGTGCATATTGATCCATATAAAATAATAACAGGCTATTTGCTAACCTTGTTCTTAGGAATAAAATCAATATTTATTTTATGTTAAATTACAGAAGCATTTTAATCCAGATGTAATTTCAGCAATAGTAATGCACTCCATTTTAATGAAAAATCGAGGAGCGAGGAAACTGTTACTTTTTAAAACAAATCTCCATAAAAATAACTGCAAAACTAGCTAACAATTACGTATAAAACATGGGCACTGTGGTAGAGTATAATTCCATTATGGATAAGATTTTATTTTGATAAATCACACAGTGTCTGTTATACAAAAATATTAACTGATGACGTTTCGGGCACAAACTATTACTCATAATCATATCAACTCACTCTCACAACTTTTTACTTCATTTATATACATGTGTGGAATCGATTAGATATTGGAATAAAATTCAATATAGGATAACGTACATTCAGAAATAATAGTACGAGTGTTATTGATCAATTACAATCAGATAGGAAATACGACGAGTATTTTTATAGCCATAATAAGTTAATTGTTAGAATGTTGTGATGTGCTTGAATTGAAGTAGAATGTTGAGATTATTTCTTATCCTCCTCTGATTTCACTGGTGGTAATAATATCTTCCATATCTATAGTATTTGCATTGAGTCATTTCTGTTGCATGTGTTGGGCGTAGACTGGATGAACAAGAATTCAGTAATCAATCTCTCTCGCTCTCCCCCCACATAGATTACTTCTTAGAATTTCAACCCCCTCCCACCCTATTGTGTGGTTGTTTGTTAATGCATGCAACTGCTGAGCTTTTTTCTGAGTTACTCATCTTCTCAGGGTCAACCATTCCTATCTTAGCTAAATTCTTATGTTCCAACAATCTACTAGTTTGACCTATGTAGTTGACCTCGCTCACAGTCACTGCAAGGTATTTTGTAAATTATATTATTTTGTTTAATTTGGTCCACCGACAGGGTCCTTTAACCTACAGAGCTTGTCCCTGAGTGAGTTTGTAGGTTTGAATGCCACTCTAATTCCTGCTTTATTGAGAATCCTACGTACGCTCTCTGATGTCCCTTTCTTATTTGGTATAACGGTAGACACCTTATATTCTCTCTTATTTATGTTATCATTACTAGTTTCACAATTATTTTTATTTTGCTTTTGACCTTTTCTGATCTTCCTGATGAATTTCATAGGATACTTATTTGATACTAACGCTTCTTCTGTCTGTTTTATTTCATCGCTTACGTCTTTTCTTGTACTACTTAGTGCTATTTGTCGGTTTGTTCGACACTTGACTAAGCCTGCTTTAACAGTTAACGAATGAGACGAATTAAAGTCTAAATATCTATAAGCAGAATGCGTTGGTTTTTTATAAAAAACGCTAGCGTGGAGTTTACCTTCTTTTCGTTTTATTTTACAGTGTAGCATAGCCAATTCTCCTTGTTCATTTACCGATTCAAATGAGAATTTTATTCCCTCTACTAGTGAGTTTATATGCGTGAAGAAACTAGAGATATGTTCGGTTTTTAGCACTGTGAAAGTGTCATCCACATATCTCCACCAAAAATATGGTGGTCAAAATTATAAGTCGGGTGTAATCAGATTGTCGGAACATAAGAATTTATCTGAGGTAAGAATGGTTGACCCTGAGAAGATGAGTAATTTAGAAAAAAGCCCAGCAGTCGCACTTCAGGCATTAACACACAACCACACAATAGGGTGGGAGAGGGTTAAAACTCTATGTAGGTGGAGAGAGAGAGATTGATTACTGAATCCTTGTTCATCGAGTCTACGCCCAACACGTGCAACGGAAATAACTCAATGCAAATACTATAGATATGGAAGATATTATTACCACCAGTGAAATCAGAGGAGGATAAGAAATAATCTCAACATTCTACTTCAATTCAAGCACATCACAACATTCTAACAATTAACTTATTATGGCTATAAAAATACTCGTCGTATTTCCTATCTGATTGTAATTGATCAATAACACTCGTACTATTATTTCTGAATGTACGTTATCCTATATTGAATTTTATTCCAATATCTAATCGATTCCACACATGTATATAAATGAAGTAAAAAGTTGTGAGAGTGAGTTGATATGATTATGAGTAATAGTTTGTGCCCGAAACGTCATCAGTTAATATTTTTGTATAACAGACACTGTGTGATTTATCAAAATAAAATCTTATCCATAATAGAACTAACAATTACGTGTTTATTCAAAATCTTATTTTTAGTAATGAATAAGTGAAGCCCTTAAGCATCAAAAACATAATGAAAACGAAAAGATCAATGAAACCTAAAATTCGCTTTGAATTAGAACGCTAATAGTGACAAATGATAGGGTAGTTATTAAATTTGATTGTTACCATTGGGAGAATGCTAACTGTCTTGATTGTGCCATTTTGCATAACATAGCTGTTGAACCATTTTTGATGTGTTTGAAGTAAAACAGGGAATATTCTTCTTGGTTCGATCAGTTAAGATGAAGCTGTGAACATCCACTGTCGAATACTAGATGTCCAGCCAACCCGTTGTCGATTCAAATGCCAACCGACCTTATTCAACCTGAGAAATTGAATACTATAATTACCCTTGCCTAAGCATTAAAACTATCCGCCGATATGACTACACATGTATGAGTGCTTTGACTTTCACAGTAGACTAGATGATGTAGCATAAAAACTCGTCTTCACTTCAACCAAACTGATATCAGTGGGTGGACATAATGTAAAAAAACCCATCAAAAAGCACTAAGACCAGTTCCTATTCTTATAGACCCAGGCAGACAGTAAACAGAGGACTATTCACTAAATCGAAGTCAAGCAGTGGGCTTTATTTATTTTTTTTTGAGCTCAACACTTCCCACACTGAAAAGTTCACTAGAACTAACCAAAGTGTTTCCTGACACTTGTAGGGTGAATACTGTAGATTCGCCATGTTGGTTAGGTGAGGCTGAGTGAATATCCATACCTGAGTTTTGTGTGATTGTCTCATGTACAACATGAGGTGTCAGGGTTTGGACAATTCAGGTTTATTATTCGACTTGATATAAGGTTCGGAAATTGAAAGTCCCAATATGAAGTTGGCAGCTTAGTCTTAAGAATCTGAATTTATTGTTTCTCTGCTTTCAGTCTCTAGCAATCAGCACACAGTTAAGAGGAAGCGAATGCATTCAGGCAACAGTGCTAGTAGTGGTAGGGAATACGGAAGATGAACATCGGTGATGAAATGGAAGACTCTATACGCTTATGGAAGTACATAGATATTTATTACTTCCTGATTGCCTAAACTATAGACGTAGATCATTTTCTGGCGTTCTGAAATAGGCGAAAGTAGTAGTTTTGCCTGATTGCTCAGCCAAAAGCAGTGCTGCCTAAGACAGGTCACACCTAGCACATCTCGGGCTGCAGCGTGTGAAATTTCGTCCATACAAGAGACTTTAATGTTAGCATCATGCAACGTAGGATAGACAAAGATATGTAAATTTTTAGTGTGAACTTCTTTAGCCCTTTCTCCTGGTTAGATTGCTGGTTGCTCGAGGAAAACACCTTACTGCTTTCAAACGCTTATCTGTAAGCAGTAAGCCTTCACCCTTAGACTCCCATTAAAGAGTAAGCAACGTATCTTATAATGGTGACTGCTTTAAATCGAACAGCTATCCAACCAAATTTTCCTGAAATAAACCTGCAGGAACACACATTTCAGCCAGTAGAGCTCGGATAATCATCACAATATGCGACACTGACCAATACATCAATGCAGAGGCTATCGGTCGGGCAACGTAACACTACACAACAAGAAAGACTGAAAAGTTTTTTTTCAACGATACTGGTTTATCTTTTATTTTAAAGTTAAAATAATTTTCAAAGGCAATCAGCAAAACTAACTATTCGTTGGTTAATTATAAGCTAAATAACAGACTTTTTTTACATCAGAAGTATCAGTGTTCTGTAAAAGGCTGAAAATCAAACATTTATTGCTTTATCTCTCTGAAAAATACTTTAAAATAACCTTAAAACAAAAAACTTCCTACAATTATAACGTCTTTAATTATGATCAGCATATGCATTTAACTGATTTGCAATCGCCAACATGGCAGGTGATGTTTATTTAGTAGCCGCTTGATCATGAAAGAAATTGTTGCATCACCTTTTTTTTTCCTTCTTCAAAATATTCTTTGCACATTTTGACGAAAACTACCACCTGATAAATAATATGGTACGAGATTTCACTGACTTCAGAAGTCTAATAAAATAATTTATATGCAGCGCGAGGATTTTTTTCTCTCAAAATATTTGAAAATTACACTTTTCACCACCATGTTCTGCTTTAAACTACAGCATCACGCTATTGTACAAAGAAATGACTAAATCATTAGAATTCTCGAGTTGTTTTTTTTCAAGGACGTTTAACTGATTTTGAACCTACACAAATTAGTTTTCTAAAAAGTTTTAATTGACAACGGTGTGACAACGCATACAAATACAACTAAGTAAATTGTTATACCGAAAGCATGCTAGGGGAAATAAAGACTAATAGGACTGAAAAGCATTAGGTTATCCATGATGTAAGACATGAGTGGAAGTAATATTAAATGTAAATTACACCGCATCACCTGCGCTCAATTTTTAGGTGTTATCGAACACTTAAAATAACTTCTAAACAAATGAAAGAAACTACTTCATTAGAGCGTTATATCAGAAATCAGTGATTTTATTGATTGTTAGCACCCTTAGACTTTTACCAACCAAATTTCACTAAAATAAATACCTTCATATATGCTATGCTTTGAATTAGAAACACAACAAATTCCAAACGTTTTCATCAACAAGCTCTAGAAATTTTAACAGCTTATCTAATTTTCTGACTAAGACTTTCAAATTTAATTCAGTTTTAGATATTCCTGTCGACTGATTGGAATGCAGGGACATCCATCTGACGAGTCCCAAATAGGACGAAATACGTATCCTGGATTCCACTGCTAGTCACCATCTACCAATTAAATTCTAATTACATGCCCAGATATCGTCGATGCATCTGCACAAGAAGCTGACATGTCAACCTGAGACCGAGCACTTCGGTCCAATCAATCGACGGGAAAATCTAAAATTCAATTAAATAATTATCAGAACCCGTCGCACAAAAGGTGGCTCTCGTGACCCAAGTGGTCTAGTGAATAATGCTTTGACGTTTAAAACTATGGGCACTGGATTCGAGCCTCGTTGGGAACATCATCACTCACTGGTGAATGTAGGTGCGTCCAGCTGACGAACCCCAAACAGGACGAAGTACGCATTGTGGATCTCACTGCTAGTCACCATCCTCCAATTAAATTTACTAATATACATTTTAACTCAAGGATCTATTCAAAGCAGCTGAGAGTTTCTTCATCGTCCGTACATTCGCTACAGAAGATAGTTGAAAAGTTCTACTAATTTTGTCTAGAAGATGTCTTGAATTGCTCTATTGATCTGTTCTTGTCAAATACCATGACAACGTATTTGACATTTCACTCCAGACTAATTATCGATATAAGTGAACTCAAGAGAATCATCATTTTTCCTGCCTTTGAGATAATTTTGCCTTTTACAAATACATTTAGCATTGCAAAAGTCTAATTTGTAATCACATTATTAAAAAAAAAATACTTAACATTACATTTAATATATTAAAATTCTATTAAAAATACAACTGATAAAACTCTTAACTCTTGTCCTGAAATAAGATCATTCATTAGACAAGACAGAAAACAATTGCCTTATTTAGATAGATAGAACTTCAGTTAAAAGGTGTGACACTAGTGTTACAAGCTCATAGAGGCTTATTATGGCTCATTTACTTCAATATCACATAAACTAATGACCATCTTATTGTTTATACAAACATTTCTTCTTCATTGTTATGGCAAACACTGAAGACCAGAGTTAAACACACAAACATTCACACACGCACACGCACACTTATGTATATATACATCTATTTTTTTAATTGTTATCCGAAAAGTGTCACTCTTTCCACACTCCATTATATGTGATAAGACTTCTGTGGTGAATGTGTCACCACCAACCTATGAAAAACACTGGGATTATAAATATATTTAACCATTAGAGTCAGTTTACATAAGCAGTCAGGATATAAGTATGTCAGATTAGTCCGTAAATTTATCTTTAAAGAGGCAGTCATTTTTTTTTACTTTGTACGCTTCAAATAATTTTCACAGGCTGCGTTTACGCCTTTTCCTCATACTACTAATGTAATCAATAAATTAGAGGAAGAAATATCAGGCTTTGTTTAGATAGACAGAGAAATTTCCACTATTACCAATGTGTATGTGTTTTTTTTTTTTCGTAAAGTAGACATTTAAAAATTATCTTCTGTAAAATCAAGTAAGATTTAATTTCTCTAATGCTTTTTGTGTTGTTAAAAATTATATATTGATAAACATCAAAATATTTTGTTAAGTGAATACTCTTTCACTTAATAAAAATGGAATTTATAGTAGTTGCCAATACCAAATATGGAAAATATTTTGGCAAAATAGATAAAAACCACTTTCATCATTGTGGTAGACAGATATTTTTCAAAAGTTAATACACACCTCAGACAATAAATGATCAATTAGTCAGTCTCAGATCAAAATAATATGCTATCATGTAGGTGGACTGGTATCTAAGATTTTCACAGAAGGTTGAAGATGAGGCAGTAACTCATCGAAGAAGAAATTGAGAAATGGTCGCGCTATGTCGTGAATTAGCAGAAGTTAGAATTCAAGGACCATTGGATCGGGTCCCAGTGGCTCAATGGTCTACGAGCTCTCTAGCCTTGTAACCAGAAGGTCCTGGGTTCGAGCCCCTGTGGTGAGTGCGTATTGGCGAAGAGTCCCAAACTAGGACGAAACAGCTGTCAAGCACTCCCTGCAGGTTTCCCAGTGGTTCTCTAACTAATGTCAGCTCATGATGAAATCCTCCATCCAATCAAAATAATAAGACACAATAAGGTTAAAGTATCTTAGTACAATCTTACTTAGAAACAAGATACAAGCCCACCTTAACTTCAGTCATCTAAAATCCAGTCTGAACTACCCAAATAACATTAGAACTTATTACAGCTTAAAATTCTTTAACATTTCCTTTGCCTATATTATGTATCCTGTTAGGATGTATCAAGTTTTTCTATAAATATTTTTTGGGCAGTTCAAGGAATATTCGATATTTTAAAATTCATTTCCTTCAAAAATGGGTTTATCACACAAGAATAATGTTACATTTAACAATTTTTTTCATTATTTTCGTTCAATATTTTCACTTGCTCACGATTTAATTGAGATGAGTGACAATAAATTTCCTGCTCACTTCACTAGCGAAAGTCCTGGAGATTAATTTTGGTGATCGTTTCAGACTTTTTAGAAAATCTTAACTACATATATAAATATTTTCCAACACCATAAATTATTTTTGTTATCAAACCTTGAGTAGATATCAGAAATCACCTGGCACTTTGAACATAAACATGATGTTAGAAAAAAAAAGAGGTACAGATTTATCTTAAAGACTTACCAACCATAAAATAAAAGCCAGTCAACAGTGATCCACCTAATGTCATCTGAGTTTTTGAGGCAGCAAATGTTTCTTCTAGTTCACTTAGAAATATTCCATAGGAAAAGCACATTCCATCCACAAGTACCATGCATAAAAAGCTTCCGAATACAATTAACCATCCCCAACCTCCATCTGGTGGTAATGGAGGCGATAACTTCTCCAAGTCAATTTCGACTTCTACATCGTCTCCATCAGCATTACTGTAGGTGTATACTGGATCAAAATCATTTATAGTAGATGAAGATTTGTAAGGTTCAATATGAAAGGTTGGAACTTTTAGACAAGAAGCACGCGGTTTTGGAGTTGTATCATCAGGCTAAAAAAACAAGACAAAATATGCACTGGATTAAAATCCACCCCCCTCAAAACAAAAACAACTGATGTTTAACGTTTGTACGTCGGTGGCACAGCGGTTATGACTCTCGCCAACCATGCACATGGTCCGGGGTTCGATCCCCTGCCGACGCACACCTGATATCTTTGGTCGGCCTGCGAAATTTGAGCTACCGATATCACATGCTGAAGATTCCATACCTGTACCAAAAAATACGGTGTGGAATCAAGCTGTAATAAAAAATATAAAAAAATAAGAAATATAAAAACTTTAAATAAACTTCTGTCACCATGTACAATGATGATAGTTGTTGAGGAAAAAACAACAATGACATTTGCTTTAATAACAATACTTAAGCAAACTGTTCAAAATGTTTGACTGACATAACTCATAATGATAATGCACTTAAATAAACCTATATATTTTATTTTTTATAAGTGCTACACCTAACTCGGCCTGAGAAAATGCATACTCTCATCAGACCTCAAAACAATACGAATGGCTCATGACCTTGTACATCAAAAATCTCTGTTAGACGTGACTCACTTCTAGAGGCTATAGTCTTGATAATAAATGTAGACAATATTTTTTTGTTTGTATAACTATTTTACACACTTACAAAGTAAGTAAGCTAGTATAACAAAACAGACGTTTAACTGTATGATTCAGTAAGTACATTATGAAAGAAAAAAAATAAAGTTTTTATAAGGATGTTTTAAAAAAACTATTTTTTTAATTACACTAAGGTGTCCATTCGAAATTCTCACTGTGACTGAGTTTTCAACGTAGAAGTGCAACAATTCAAACCAACCACCACACTTCACAGCGGAAAAGTCTATAATTTTAACGGAAATACACACTGAATAAAGAATAAATACATATAGAATAATGAGAATACAATGCATCAGAGAGTTCATAAGGTGTAGGTAGATTCATCTAAACTACTGGGAAATATTTTGTACCATATTACCAACACCTGCGTTATTCAGAATGCAGTATTTAAATGAATGGGATGTAATTTACATATCAGAATATCCTCTATATGCATATCCAAAGTGAAATCACGTCTCCACCAAAATTATCAAATGCATTGTTCATATGAAATTAGCTCTCTTGGTTCCCCAGTTTTTTATAAGAGTCTCTGACTGCAAGTTCTAGCGGCATCTACTGAAAAGAAACAAAACGTCTACGAGTTGTCAAATCCCTACTGGTTAAGTTTTTCATCAAGATTTCACCTGCAAGTGATGTGAAATTCTCGATTCTTATAGTATTCCAGAAAGAAATTCCACTATAATTACAAAGTTGTATGACGATATAACAAGAGAGTTAAATTACTTAGGAAGAGAGGGTCAGCAACAAAAGTAAGTAATCACTAACACTTATTCATCAAGAAAGTTAGTGAACCTTCACTAAGAAAGGCAATGTTTTCATTCAGTAGAAAAAAGAATTGGTACTTGACTTTCAGCAATTGGAAAATTCCCATTCAGTCATAGAAAAGAAAAGGCGTTCAGCAAAGAGTTACTCTTTTCGGCACTATCATTCTCAAGCTGTACAAACCGCAAATTTATAGTAATTTTTTTTCTTGGCAACAAAAGGAATATTTCCAAAGATGTGTTAATGCAATTGTTAATTTTTGACAACAAATTACGTAATTAACACATCTTTGGAAATATTCAACCGATTAACGCCTTCTAAATTACGTAATTTGTTGTCAAAAACTAACAATTGTATTAACACATTTTTGGAAATATTCCTTTTGTTGCCAAGATAAATTACTTGATTTTCAGTCAAGATGAGATAAATATTACAATTCATTATGTTTATAGCACACAATTTAAACAAGCACGTATTTTCGGTAGATTCTCACCAGGCTTTACAATTACATAATAAAACATTAGTCATAGGAATTTAGAACAATATGGATCAATAAAAACACATTTAACCGAGTCGAATTTGTACACAAGTAAGGGTAGAAGGGAAGATAACTATTCTCACATTGAGATTAGATGATAATAATAATAAATTATGAAACTAAGATGAAAATATGCAATTATAGCACAGCATTAATATTAATAATAAAGTTAAAAGTACAAAGAGAAATAATATTTACGGTTGTTAGGTGTTGCCGGGAGAGATAACTTTTCTAAGTTGAGTCTGAAGGCCATGGGAGGAAAAAGGATTCAACAAACTTTTTCTAAACATAGAGAATTAGTTGAGATTTTGTTTACGGAAACTTCCTCAGCTACCCTTAGCAATCAAAGATGTACAAACTTATGGAATTGAGGTGGCACCTTGTCTAGAATTGTATAGGTTGAATTACTATCAGTCTTGTGCTCTGTATCCCCAAGGTGTGCTAATATGGAATTCCTGACTGCCTTTGCGACTTCTTTGTCTAGTTACTTCGGGCAATGCTCAAGAAGGCAATGGTAGGCTTACTTGGCCATTCTACCTATCTGCACAAGAAGAGTTAAATTCATAAATGCACACTGGGGTGACAAGGCTCAGTAGCTTACCCTTCACCTGCATATGGAATTCTAAAACGAGTGGTGAATTCTAAATATATTGTTGTGGCAAAGAATAATAATTCACTCTGTTAATTTTTGTTTTCACTCGGGTTCTGAGAAGAGTTTATTCCGTTACTGTGGTGATGGGACAATTTCTGTGAATATATACATCAGTGGCATATTGCAATACACTGAATGGTAATTAAGAAACCTCGGTTAAGTTGCAGAGGTAAAGTAAAATAAATCTATTAGATAAGCATAAACCAAACAGCAAATCCCCCAATGACCGATATCAAAGTAGACCCAATCATGCAGAGAAAGTCGTTGTTAGATTATGTTATTACAGCTAACTGTGTGCTTAAATGGTTTCAAAATATGTGAATTGCACCAGCCTGACAACCACATAATAATACTCATCCATTCGGAAATGATAAAATAGTGCTTTTGTAGTAATGTTTAAAAAAAATCTAAATGATCAACAAAGAAACTTACATTTTCCTTTATAGTTTCCATTTTCCCAAATTACTTACAACAAATCTTGGTAAAATATATCAGCTGCATAAGATAAAGATAATATGAAACAGTATTAGATGTACATGAGAGTTGTCAACAGTGGGTTCAAATTCACTATTGAATTAATTTAATTCTGTACGTAATATATTCCTCTAATTGATGTCGGCGAGATTTGTGAGTAATATTCTAAATAATTCATGTGATATTCTTCAGTGTATGCGTGTAGCTTTTGTCATGTGCTTAAGCATTTCACAACATTGTTCGATTAACGTTGTTTAATGAACCAATCATTTAATGAATAGAAAATTGATTCTCTATTTTATTGGTCTGTTGTCTAATTAGATAACCAATAGTAAGAAAGCAGTCGTTTGTCAAGTGGCCGATTCACTCAATTAAATTGTTTTCTTCCGTTCTTCCCAAATTATAAAAAAAATGAAAGTATTTATTCCATACATTCTGTTTAGTTAAATAAAAAACTCTAGGTAAAGGTCTAACATCAAATGTAATGATTAAAAGACGAATAGAAGTGAATTTGTCTGTAGGCAAATATGTTTTGGTTTCAGTGCTACTTTTTTGTCAGTCTTCTGCGTAATTATTTAGTTATAATTAAGAAAATAGGCTGGCATATCTCTTTCTACTAATGATCATTATAGACACTATATTTATTAGGGTTAGTAAAATGTTAGTAATCGAGATATATCTTTCTTCTCAGTGTAAGTATATATAAGACTACAACCACACAATGATCTGAGTTATGTTACAGAACACAGCTTGTTATTTTATTCCTTTGAGATTCGAGTATTATTATTATTTCCTTTAATTCCTAGAGGAACATAGGACTTCAGCCGTGCGTCTCCATTGCGTTCCGTTCTCTGCTAGAGTTTTCACCTGGCTCCAAATCTGCCCACATGCTTTCATCTCCTCTTCACATGACCTCCTCCAAGTCACCCTTGCACTGACGACCAACTCGCCTCCTCCCTTTCGGGTTCCACTAGAGCAACGGCTTGTTTAGTGATGTCACTTGATGGTTTCCTCAGAGTATGGCCAATCCATCTCCATTTCTTCCTGCCTATTTGTTGCACAATCGGTTCCTGGTTGGTTTGCCCCCACAGTTCCCTACTGCTGATTTTTTCTGGCCGGACATCTGATCATGATTAGTGAGTGAAGACATAAGAACATACGGTTTCAAGCTTGGGATTTGAAGTTTCATTAGCAAAGGTGTTTATTTTTCTGCGTTGTAGGGGACCCAACTCCGAAATGCCTGCGTTTTTGGCGCACACCTCACCACAGAAAATGTTTTGTTCAGTACAACCTTCAACGACTTGACTGAATTTAACCACTGTTTACCTATGTTTAAATGCTAACCAGATGAAAATAAGTAATGCTTTTAGTTTCCTTGCTTCAACTTTGGAGTTAGGTTTACTATCATTACTGTTATAGCTTAATCGTTTGTGTGAACTAAAGACTAATTTTGTAACGACGGAAGACAAGGGCCAGGTAACAGATCGTTTACTGAGGAAATCAACACATATTTATATATGTTTTCATGTACATTATTATAGATTATTGTAAGCAAACAAACACAGTCTTCTGATTGGTGGTTTCTCGCTGAACGTTGATCTTTCATCTCTTTGTGGCTGTTTCTTGAAGTTCAGATTATCTATCTGCAAATTGTATCCGTTTACGCAAAGTCTGCTGTGATTGAAGGTTGAAACAGTCTTTGTTCTTTTATTTTTCTCACGACTAATATTGGGGACGTAAACATTGACGTGAATTACTATCTACTAATTTGGCTAGCAGCCAGCTCTCACCTCACTATAATTAACCAGTTCATTTCAAAGTGATCTTTCTGAAGACTTGGGAAATAAAAGTTTGTCTGCCACGAAATTCGTTGAGTTCAAAAGACTTAATCCTGAAGCTATGTAATGATTCATATTTTAATATGCTTTCAGTGATCTACAAAACAAGATAAAAAGCAGTTCAGATTCTGTTAAGCAACAAACCTTCATCAACAGCTGTCTTCACTCAAACCTCAAGAACAGATAGCCAGAAAAGATCAGCAACAGGGATCTCTGGAAACAAACCAACTAGAGACCAATTGTGCAACAAATAAGCAGGAAGATATCGAGGTGGATTGGCCATACTTTGAGAAAACCATCAAGTGACATCACACGACAGGCTATCGCTCGAGTGGAACCCAGCCGATTGGAAAGCGGCGAAATGGTCGTAAGTGCGAGGTTGACATGGAGGAGGTCATGTGAAGAGGAGATGAAAGCATATGGGCAGACGTGGAGATAAGTGAAAACGTTGGCGGAGAACTGAACGCAATTGAGACGCGCGGCTGAAGCTCTATGTTCCTCTAGGAACTAAAGGGGATAATAATAATACTTCTAAATTGCAGTTCATTCGGTTATGGCGTAAATAATTCTAATTCACTGCAGTAAATATAGTAGAAAATTAGGCTTGAGGTAAACAGAGATCTTTTTCTGATATCTTCATTCATAATACTAACTGGAAACTTCTTAAGATAAACGTATCTTATTGACTATTGTATTTATCAAGAAGAGAGAGAAATTACTTTGTGACATTTTATAGTTTTCGCCTATGGTAATGTTTGTGACAAATTTATTTCAATTTTCATAAAAATTTCATCTGCCTCTGGTTTATAAATGAATTATTTAGCCATAGTTTGCTGACTTACTGAGTGAATTAAACTAAAATGATTTAATTTACTCAACATCATATGATCCCTACAAGTTCATATAAATACGTCATATATGTTGATTAGAGTCGGTAAAGTTATTGTAACATAAGAATTCAAGTAAATATAGAATGACAGAAACTGATTCGGTAAATAGTCTATGAAAACCTCGCCTACTGTTATGTTTGCATTAGCACCCAATTGGTTGGACAGGGTAAGTCTCAAAGTGTAGTGTAATTAGTGGAAAATCAGATGTGCTAATGCATTAACACTTAGCATATGTAATAGAAATGACGTAACACACCAATTCCCAACAAATCTACAGAGTACTAGAGTAAAGAGCAGAGCTGTATAGAGTAGGTACAAAAGCGACGTGACTACCGTGCTATGTACATGAACAATAAACCAAGCTTGAAATGTTATCAGGTCAATCATATGGTACCAGTTAGTACTAAGTCAAACATATAACTATGCTCTAGTAGCATTCAAGTTCTGCTGTTATGATAATCCAAATTACAGTCATAATTCCCAGTATGAATAAAGGGGTTAGTCACAGAATTTTATTTTGCACATCATCATTGCACTTGGTTCTCTGTCATCACCTCAAACTGGATCAACTACTGATCACAATCTTATATTTCTCTCACACGTGATCTCGTCCATTTCAGACTCCAACTCCTGACTAAAACGTAACTTCTCATTCAGTTTCCAGCCAAGGATCTGCTGTGTAATATCACTTGAATATCTCCTCATCGTATGCTCAATGCATCTCCATTTCTTGCTGCATATTTGCTGGGCCAGCCATAGGCTGATGTCTAGTTTGCCGCCTGTCAAGGTTTTTTGTTACTTATCCTTTCTCGCTAGCCATCTGATATTCATTATGGAGCAAAGAAAGGAGTTACTGAATGTCAATCACACAATAGTTATACAGTCAGCCAAATGATCGCTAATATTTCAATTAGTAGTTATTTTCCGTGATTATTTTATAATGTACTGTAATAGTTACTCAAATAAATACTTGTTTTGTAAAACCTGATATTTTTATCACATTTATTTTCATTTAATATCGTTTAGCATCTGCTTTTATAGAAAGATAATATGGAGAATTTAATTGAATTTTAGATTTTCCCGTCGATTGATTGGACCGAAGTGCTCAGTCTCAGGTTGACACATCAACTTCTTGTGCAGATGCCTCGACGATGTCTGGGCATTTAATCAGCCACACAAGAGGTGCCTCCCGTGGCATAAGTGGTCTAGTGGATAACGCTTTGGCGTTTGAAACTGTGGGCACTTGGTTCGAGCCTCAGTGGGAACATAATCACCCACTGTGGAATGCAGCTGCATCCGGTTGACGAGTCCCACATAGGACGAAATGAGCATCCTGGATTCCACTACTAGTCACCCTCCGTCTATTAAATTTGGAGAATTTTTGAAAGAAATGATTTATATTCTTTATAGACAGTAACTCTTCAAAATCCTTTTTTATCTGACAGCTAACGGCATCGTGTTGGTGAGTTCATAGCACTAAAAAATTTAGGATTACACTGAGACAGATTTGAAAACGTGTTCACATGTTTTAACAGGTAATGATAACACACTGATAACATAAAGAAAATCTCATACTGACATATTTTTAATCAGTGTTAGATTACAGTTAATTGGCTTTTCAGTAAGTGCCACCTCAAATAGCATTTAATGCAAAAGGTTGATTTTCAAGAGTTGATTTGTAAGGATTAGATTTGTTTTTCGAGTTTGACGACGAATTGATATCACATAGAGAACCATTAGAAATCAGGGAGTACTGGAAACCTGTTTCGTCCTAGTTTGGGACTCATCTTCGGTACGCATCCACTGAGGTTCGAACTCAGGATCTTCCAGTTACAAGGCAAGCTCGTATACCAATCAGCCACTGGCAAATGATTCGATTGCCCATGAATTCTAAATTAAAAAACAAATCTATTCCTTACAAATGAACGCTTGAAAATTAATCTGATGCTCGATAGTGACTTGCTACATGACGGAGTTTCCTGGAGTCCTAGTTATAAGTCGAGACCAGTGAGATCCATCCAGTCGAGAGTGAGGATGGATTTCCCACCGATGACTTTGATTGGTGGTAGAGCAAAAATCACAAATTGGTAGAAGTTAGGATTCATGCACTGACCAATGAATCGGGTTCTAGTGGTTGAATGGTATACGAGCAAAAGGTTGAGACATGATGCCTAAATGTTTCATCCGAAACTGAAATGTCTTCTCAAAAGTGTCTATAATTATGAGGTATTTGCTAGGCTAAAGGTAATGACTATTTCTGTCAACCATTTGATATTTAAACAAACTCTACTACTGTTATTGATCAAAAACAAGTTACACCATAGGCTACTGAGTAGGCTGCTACTGTTTGAAGACTTTTCACTTCATCAAGTCACTTTTGCATTGATGGACTATCAGACTGAGAAAAGCCTCATTATTTGTATACGATTAAAACAATTAGAGAATAATGGGAAAAAAAATCATTAGTTAAGTATGTTTATGAGCTTCACAATTTGTTTCATGTTTAAAGTGTATCTAGCATGCCAAGGTGAGGGAAAATAAATCCAGTGAAAGTCATTAAATGTGAATTTACCTGTGGGGTGTTTCACGTGACTTTAAAAAAAAGTTAAAATTGTATATTGTGGAAGAGTTTCCCTTTGGGACAAAATGGCTGACTGTGTAGAATTTTCCTTTTTGTAGGACTTTGTCACGTATACTAGTTTGAATGCAATCAACGCGTGGCTCAGTGGTCTAGGGGTATGATACTCGCTTCGGGTGCGAGTGGTCCCGGGTTCGACTCCCGGCTGAGCCCCTACTTTTTCTAACCCTACCTAGTTCATTAGCTGATTCTAAGCCAGGATAATAATTATAACTTGCTTTATTCCAAAGTGGTTCTTATAGTGCTGTATGGAATTCTCAGCATTTGTATTTGCACTACTGTATCTATAATTTTTTCTAATGTTCATATAACAGTTGGAAACTAATCACTGAGCATTTATAATGTAAATATCTATGCGGCAGTTATTTTTTTACTCCAGAGTAGAATTTAACTAACGATAGAATTATCATTATGTTATCAGAGAAATGTCATTAATTGCCATGATACATTTTACGTATTGTTACTTATCATTCATTCCTAACATTCCGAGTGGAACGTAGGACTTTAGCGCCGCTTATCTTTTGCACTCAGTTCTCTACCACCATTTCTCAGTAGCTGCAATACCGTCTACAAGATTTCGTTTCTTCTTCATAAGTTTTCTTCATGCAAATCTTAGAATTGCACCCAACCCGCTGTTTTCCACTCGGATTTCTTTCGAGGACCTGGTGTGTAGTGCCACATAAATGTGTTCCCAGTTTATGTTCCACTCATCTCTGTTTTCTTCGGCATGTTTGTTAGGCCAGCTCTGGGTTGTTGGCTGGTTCGCTACCGGTGTTTCTTGTTGATTAACCTCTTTGGCCATCGAGCGGAAGTAGCCAAAAGTTCGCAGTCTGTTGAAAATGCCTTGAGAAACACGCCAAATCTATGAACCATATAAAAGCATTGACCTGACAGAGTCAGTTTCTCGTTCTTTATGTTGAGTGCAGTAGATATTCACACTAATTTCAGAGTTATGAATGGCCTATCTTGCCTTCTATTTTCAATATTTTCTGGCTTTGACATTCTCATCTGTGTCACCTGTATTTGAAAAGGTGCTGCCCATTTAGGGTAATTAAATACTT